>JADFUC010000234.1:600000-930108 GCA_019722365.1 Lithospermum erythrorhizon | reverse complement strand
TGATGCGGAGGAGAGAACTACAAGGGAGTAAGAGTAAACGCAGGGGAGCTGATGGAGTGAGGATGCTTGGGGGCGATGAATTCATGAAAACTAATAATGTAGTTTATGATGATTTCATTAATCGATATTTTCTTACTTAGAGAGGATTACTTTTGATGAAGACTATGAACCTCTCTTCAAGATTTGAAGACGATGAAACGAAAGTGGAAAATGAAAACTCCAATACGCTTGAATAAGTGAGGGAAATTTTAGGACGAATGGGGCCTTTTACCCGAGCATTGGGTCATTACCTCAAGTGAAATTTCGAGACTTCGACAGAACGACCCGCCCAGCGTGTGCTCTCGATACGACCGTCACCAACTCAGATATCGTAGCCACCAACTACGATAACAATAAAAATGACTTCTTTTACATCATAAATAAACAATATAACTTGTCCATCTGGAACTAACCAATAAGCATACAACAACATGTAAAATCATAATATAAATAAATACACATCAAACAATTTGTTATACAACTCGAAATAATAATTATATATACAATGTAAACTTCAAGCAAGATAAAGTACGATCGCTGAAAGTCCTCAAGCCACCATCGCCATCTCGCTGGCACGCAGCCTACTTCCCGCCTAACGATCTCGGTCATTCGGGAACAACCTGTACGAAATGCCCCACCATGTGGAAAAATAGGAAGTCGCCTAAAAAGCCGAGTTGAAAATAAATATCATGTGTTTAACCTACCCGTCTGCATTTAATAATAATAATAGTTTAGATTCCTCACCTATTTGTAGACTATATACTCCCAAGAGTATTATTTCATAGGTTACTTCGTCACAAAATAAAACTTTCCTTATTGGCTTTCTAACTAACACCGATAACCCACACTACGCCAACAACTTACTCACAAGACACCTAAATTACAAAGAGGTGATTTCTCTATCTCATATTCCTCTCAAGTATAGCTAATTCCCAATATAATATACACCTCAAAACACACAATAATCCTTAAACATATATCTTAACCTCTCATAACTCACGATATACAACCTAATCACTTATCTTTAGCTCACTTTTAAAAGACTACTCCCATTTTACAATCATATCTCCTATTTAATAACTAATGTTCCCTCGAAGACCCTTCCAAATATACGCATTTAATGAATCGCATATATCTTGAACTAAAATAACCTAAGTACGTATTTATCTTCCCGTATTTTCCATTTAAAAGATAATGGAACTTATTTACTCCACAGACGTCGTGGTTGTGATCACATTTATATTCTAGCACATTTGAATCCATTTTTCCACCATATATATATATAAATATCATCAACATCATCGATGTGACAAGATAAACTTCGCTTATAATTTCGCCTCCTAATGTTCTCATTCCAAAGGTATCTCATCCATTAGCCACTAAGATATATGTAACATATCTAACAAAAAGTTACGTGACGCCGGTAAGGCTACAACCGAAAATAAATACCGTGATCCTCGAAGAAAATAGTCACGGCTAGTGCCGACGCTTAAAAATGAAGTATAAATTATTTTCAAAAGACTGTCATAGCACAACAACACGATTGTGAATACACATCATAGTCAAATATGAATCAAATACATGTATACGGGACTGCCGAATAAAGTCATACAACATAATTCCACAGGAAGTCTCGCATATAACACAATTTAATATATACTGTAGGTTCGATAAGACACAATCACCCAAACGAAATCATTGCAGACTAACAACGACTAAAACTCTAGTCATCAAAACCTCCTATCTCATATCCCCACCAAGATACCATCCTCTAACGCGCATATACTCAATCCGCTTCCACCGTTAGAATGGACAAATCAACAATCACCTCGCACTTATACTACCAAGCAAAGATAAGGCCAAAAACCGCACTTATACACAAAGTATAAGCACACCGCACTTATACACAAAGAGGGGGTGCACACCGCACTTATACACAAAGATAGCACACCCGGCCATATACCCAGAAGATAGGCCACATCAACAATGCACACAAAGAAAGAATCAAAGAGAGTCATAATCAAGACGCTATGTTCGTAAAGATAGTACAACCGCATTTATACCGTGGAAGATAGGCCAAACCGCACGCTTATACCGTAGTATGGCCACCTCGGCTAACGCATTAATACGCGAAAGCCGATCAAAGAGAATTATACCGCACGCTATACCGTGAGTATGGGGTGGCCAAACTCGCACGCTTATGTACCGTAGTGATAGGCTACCCCGACAACGCACACAAAGAAAGTCGATCAAAGAGAATCATACCCATCACGCTATACCGTGAAGATAAAAATAATAATGGGCCACATATCCCGCAAGGAAGCGAGTAGTCACCTAATCCCTAAGAGAGTCCCAACTATGTGGTCATATCCTAATACTCAAGTCACCTCAAAATCATACATAACCCATCGAACACCTCTCAATAACCAACTACTTTACTTCCAACATGAAAGCATACGCCTAATACATCACACAATCGTGAACTCAATCACAACCGCCGGCGCCACATAGCAAATACCACAAAGGCCGACAAAAGCTCACATAAATACCATGTCACGATGTGCCACATAAATACTCACCTCGCCGACAAGCGCCACATAAATACCACCAAATGGCTGCCACATAAATACCACACAAGGCCACACAATACGAATATAAGTCGGGAGTTCAAAGCATCACTTACCTCAAACCAAATTCTCCATCTGTAATGTAGTCATGATAATCATATTAGGCTCACACATAATCGTACAACCATTACAGCATGTATACCATTCCCCCCGTAATCATATCACAAGGACATATACATTCATTCACACATAATTATATTACAAAAGCACTCTGCACCCTTTACACATAATTATTATAATACAAGGACAGTACACCATTTGGTGCTATACATAAGTGTAATACATCATGTAGATAAGATTTCACCTCTACTAGCCTATCACAAAAGTCCTCATGAAGAACGCGATCACGGAACGTGTCTCTTCCTGGCCAAGGCCTAAGAACACCCGTAAAGTATACTCAGAACTAATACCAAGAATTATTATCCCATCAAACATTACCAACTCTCATCGAACGCATTTCTAAATCCGCCTAATACGACGCAAACTATCGAATTATAAACTCTCATCGGACACAACCAAATCGGGACGCTCGCTAAAATTCCATCTTATCACTTTATCATTACAAATTAACTTATATGTCATTCTAGTTAATCGCCAGTCCCTAATTAACAATCTATACTCCAAAATATCAATTATATCTTAACTCAAAATATTACTTTTTCAACCTAATCGCTTTTAATGAATTTTAAATCACCAATTTAATATCACACAGCCTATAATAAGGTCCCAATTAAACTCCCTACACATTTAAAGTCTATAAAAATATCACCTCAAAAAAGTCAACCGAAACCTAGAAAAGTCAACTCGACCTTAACGCCCTCAAACGAGCTCTAAATCATTTAATTCATCACATATATACGTCACGTAACCCATAACCAACTAAGATTTATCATAAAATTCACTATGTAAAAAGTCAACTATCTCAAAACCCAAGAAATATCTTCGAAAGACTCAAATTTCTTACCTAACTCAAGAGAACACGGGGTAACGATATCTCTACAAACGATTCGAAGCCTGGAAGCGACAATCAAGAGAGAGAAACTAAGAAAAATGTTCAAGTGGGGGGGGAGATGAAATATTTCGCCACCAAGGAAAGAGGTTAAGACGATGTCATGCATGACAGGATAAAGCCGACTAGATATTAAAAAACTCGAACCTGCTCTGGCTTCTAAGCATCTCCGCTTATCGCATTTAAATCTCCACGAACCCGATTAAAGATAAAATTTTCCAATAAGACACACTACTAAATTATAAATGAAATTGCCTCAAAAATTTTTACTTAAATAATATCATCATCGAAAGAAAAAAAAAAATTATACTATTCCCTAGTCCAACCGAACAAATTCTTTTTTTTTTTTTTTTTTTCGTGAATCCAAGTTATTACATCCGGAAGATCTTATGCAGTTAAGTGGAAAGCGAAAGATGACGTAAGCAAGAGGCTCGGCTTCGCTTTAGGCGCTGATTCACTGTGATTTCTGTTTCCTAGACTCGGGAAAGTCGAATTGCCTATCAAAAAGTACGTAAGCAACATACTGCTGGAGCTCAATGAAGATCGGAGCATGCGGCGTGAAGTTCTTGGCCGGAAGTATGTAAATAAGATTAGGTGAACCCAAAATGTAATCTTAAAAATATTTTATCGGGGGATATCTAGCCATTTAATTCTTGAAAGTCGAGGATTAGCCAGAAGCTTAACACGGAGAGCCATCAAAGCCGCAGGTATCCGTTATATGGAAACGAGAATCAAGCACTTGTTCGGTTACGGAGTTATGCAAAAGAGTCAGTTGACACTATGCCCCGGCTCAACTGCGATCACAAAATCGGACGAATCCAAAATTAGCGAGAATCTATATCCGCCGGCAGCCAGTCAAAAGGAGGATTCTTTTTCTGGATGTGTAAGATTTATCTGTTTCATTGCTTCTTCAAGTGGAGCATTCAGCTGTCAACTTTAGCCGCAATAGCCATGACAAGGGATAATGGCATCTACCCACTGGTAAAGGTCAAGCTGAGTATATTGAATTTCGAAATGATTCATCAAATTTGCTGGTGTTAAGATCTCCACACGACCAAAGAACCGGAATCACGGGTCTTGATGACCGACCAATAAAAGGTACGCCCCCTACATCTATGCCCCCCGTAATATGTCCCCTATAATACCCCAAGTACTATGCCCCCTATACTATACTTTGCCACAATACTGTGACCTAACACATGCGTTATTGTAGGCCTCAAAATGTCATCGCAGCGCCCACCGCAGTAACACGCATCATGCTAAACATCTTCATGCAAATTGGTCAAAGAGATTTCCCGAAAGACGACGAAAGACTCACGTGGGCGGCCAGGCCGCGCACATGTTTACACTTCGAATACAGAATGCAACGGATAAAGAATGTGTCACAGCTTACATACGAGGCAACTCCATAGGATGTGTAGCGGAAAGAAGTTGGACGCAGGTGCATTCCTGGCCTCTAAACAACCGCCCGAATTGGTGAATAATCGACCGAGGCATTCAATGTGTTCATAATGAAGGCCAGGGACCAGACAATCATCACAATGCTCAACAACATATATCACACAATCATGAATAGGGAGTGAAAGCAAGGTGTAACTGGTGAGTGATCGATGAGCGCTGGCGAAGCAGGTAAGAAAAAATCTTCGATTTCATTACTGCATCTTCCCGGATCTCCAAGGAACGGTCAAGACCGGGCCAAACATAGTTTTGTTGTCGAGCATCGGTAAGCAGGCGCCGCGTGGATCGCGGGCAATTGGGAGGTTTACCTCGCTGGGCCCATCCACTCAGGTGTGCTAATGTCAGGCAACAAGTGACTCCAAGACATTTTGTTCACAAATATTACCTCAAATCCACATGGTTGACAATTTATAGCCACTTCATGTAGCCTTTGAGGGGCCCTGTATTCTGGAAAGAGAGTCCATACCCTCCCATTCTACCACCTCGATACGAGAGTTCTTCTAGTGAGCACTCCAAAGATATCGCGTAAAGATGTATCTGAGAGTGTATAAATGCTAAGCATCGGGCAATGCAAGAACGACGGAGTTTTTCTGGCATCAAGAAAGAGATACGTAATCCACCGCAGCATGCTAATAACGCCGGTAAGTTGTCCCCATTGCATCTCTATCATGTGACAGATTCAAGCGAGGAAGCTCAACCCGCACCATCATCAAGGAAGAGCAAAAGTGAAGTGCAACAATTTTAGCATCCTAACTCGCACCGTGGTACTACCGAAGACGAGGAAGCCAAGTCAAGAACAACGCGAAAGATATAAAAGAAAAACAGATCTATTGTGAGTAGAAGAGTGTGATCTCGATTATGATGTTTAGTTTGTGTTATTTTGACCAAGTCTCAGGACCTTTTTTGAGAACCGAATATAATAGATTTAGGGATACCACGTATTTATGGTTGGTGAAACTTTATGTCTTTCGATTGTGTAAACAATTGATTAGTTGGAAAGCTTTTGTTTTGTAGTTGGTGAATATTTATGTCTATTTCATGCCACCAATGAAAGAAATATTGTGTCTTTTCATACCACTATTATTTGTCTTTACTTTTGGCTATAAATTACTGGCACTGTGCCTGTACAATGTAATCGCATCTGTGATCTCATGAAAAACAAAAATATAAGTGGGCAAAGTTCAGGCATATTTCAGGGTAAACTTCTGGGGTAAGACAACAATAAAGACCATTATATGCGTGAAGACAATTCCATTCATTATTACCATAATCGGTGAAAAGTACAATATTAATTTAACAACATACTAAGCCATAACATTACAATCACACAAATTACATCTACTCACTACCATAATTATCTAAATTACCAACAAATTAATCTAGGGATTCTTGAATCAAGTTATGACCACACCGAGAATTGCAGTTTAAATCCTCACTTTATGCGTGGAACTAAACATTAAAAACACAACAATCGACTAACAAAAACACAAACAAAAAAATCTAAACCCTCCGCTCAAATTTCTCTCTTCTCGGCAATTTCTCACCCATAACAGAGCATGACAAGAGGAGGACTGTGTTCATCTAGCCACTCCCTGCACTTACACCCACGAACTGACCGCATTAATTCCAACAAACCTTCTTCCCCGATTCTTTCTCCGGTGAAACTCCACCCGCTCACAGATCTTCCACACCAACACTTAATATCAGACTCTTCTCCATTGGCTCCATTATAGTTGTTCACCCACACACCACAACCCGAGAGGGGAAATCTTACTGAGATGGTAATTGCTCAATTTAGGGTTTTTGATTAATTTGGGGTGGCATACAACAAAAGCCGAGATTGGTGAGCCTTTAATAAAATGGTAGCTCCTCCAAAAAAGTATAGCTACTCAATTTACCTCCACTTATTCGCTTAAGCGCATTACACGTGCAACAACCGGTAGGAGAAAAATAATTTTGTCGATTTTTGAATTTTAAAACGCGAAAACCAAGCCGAGAGGCAATCCTCGAGGCAAGTGGGAGCTTGCGAAATTCCGACAAGAAGAAGTCCGCAAGATACCGACAAGACGCCAAAATTCCCAGGAACAATTTGACAAAAAATAATAGTATAGGGGGCAAATGGCCAATTAGCCTAAAAAATGAAACTGAAATATTTCAAAAATTACATTATATATAGTATTTTGATGAGTCACTAATAATACATTAATATTCGATCATTTTCTCATTAACATCTTTTTGTGTCCATATATATTACATGATTCATACGTAGTAATAGTATAATAATAATCTGCACAATCTTTTCTTCCACATTACGTTGTAAAGCTAAGGTTAACCGAAACACATACTGTACCAAGTAGGCAAGTTAGTCATTAGTCAACAATATTCATTAAATAGTGTTTATGAAACAATAATATTAAGATTGTTTATTAATTTGCTTGTCTATCTTCATATCTTTTCTTTGATTTTGATACACTTATTATTACCATGCAGAAAAATTTGTTGCGAGGCATCTTCATTGGAAAATCCAATCATCATATGACAGATCATTGATTGAATAATTGTATTGAAGAAAATAAGAAAAACTCATCGACAATTCTATCTTGGCTTTTCCATATTTCGAGAATTATTTGAACAATTATCACGATTCCTTATGGTATGATGTTTATATTAGTGTTGCAGTGCACCATTCTCCTGATTGCAATAAACATCAAAACACCCTCTTTGGACAAACATAAATATCCCATGATAGATGATCAGTTAGTTACAAGGTTCAATCAACATTATTGGTTCATATTGTTTCCCCAAAGAACAATTCATTCATAAACATAGGTGTGTTGTTGTTCCATTCCCAAATGAGCTAAAGATTTTAATTGTCTTCTAGAAAGTCTAGTGGGATATATAATATATTTATTCTTGTATTGTAAGTAATATTTATTATTCGGCTTATATAATACAACACATTAAATTTATATTATTATTTGTATATACTTATATGTGGTGATCAATTCAATAGAGGAGTTATTATCAATATTCTTCATTGTAATGTAACAAGGTTAAGCAACTTCTTCTTCTATACCCCCCTGCTCCGCTCGCGCCCAAGTTCAATCGCATTAATCAAACGGAAGAAAATTATCGACATGTATCAATCGTGACGATAAAAATGACGACGCGACGACGCCACGTTAACTAAATGACGTTAGTACGACAAGCCACACGGTCAACAAGTCAATCGAAAGCTGACTCCGTCAAACGAGTTGACCTCGCCAAAGAGTCAACTCGTTGACCAGCGAGCTGACTCCTGCTAAACCCGACCGACCCACGGCACTTCCTGATATGATTCTGTTGGGACGCGACACGCTGGCAAATACACGCTGATGCACGCCGCATCCACGCAGATCCAATCGCCACGCTATCTCGATATTGCTGCATGCCACGCCAGACGTGGCGCATCAATGGATCGGGCTGGGATTTGAACTGCTTTTTGCGTTAACACCGCTGGGCTATTATTAGGGCTGCGGTCGGGTTCGTCCGATGCAAGGTCAGTCCATTAGTTTTTGATTGGTCCACTTCAATTTATCGATAAAAAAAAAAAGTCGATATATAACGTAAATATTCTTATGCTCATTTACCCTCAGAACAACTTATAAGTTATTATTATACAAACATATAGAAAAAAATCTCATTATAAACTATGGTAGCCAAACGAGTCAAAACAAATTCGATAACTCAGAAGTAACCTACTTATAAGTTGCATTATTACTTATAAATTAAAAAAAAAAGCTTAGCCAAACACAGACTTGCTCGCTCATGTTATTCGATGGAAATTAAAAACATGTGAAAAAGGTTTCCAATAAATTAAATGATTCTCATTAATGATGTGCGGTCAATACCACTAGCTACTCACTCGGTCGAAAGAAAAAAAACTTCACTCGTCGAACAATTTGCAATTTGAATTATGGATGAGTATTCATACGGTAGGCTTACTATCAATTTTTTGACCCGCGTGTGAGTTTAATTAGTTCTCATTTCACCTAGTCGCTTTCAAAAAAGGGTAAAATTATCATTATAGTTAATTGGTTTGATGGGCATGTAACATTGAAATTTCAAGATATAGGTTGATGAATCAAATCACACCAACTATAGCCATAGAAGCTGATTTCTATTTCTAGGTAAAAAGGGAAAATGTTGTGAGCTCCACATTATAGAAATGATAATATATAAGTCTTCAATTTAATTTTATATGATTATAATTTTGTATGATTGTATTTGACTTTAACATCAATTCTTTTTGATATTGTAACACATGTACTAATACTATATTGTTTTTTTCTATGAAAATGCACCCAAGACAAAATTATGATCTATCCAAGTTAAACTCTCAAAATGTAAAGTTTGATATTTGATTTGTAATTTGCATTAGGTAGACCGGCCCTTGTGGGAGATAAGCAAGTTCATGTCCTAGAATATGTTTGGACTCATTAGATCTTAGATAAATTTATTAGTGAATTTTAGGGATAATAGTTTTTCTCCCCCATAATTATATAGTTGCAGTTCAATTTAAATTGATTTCACAGTTCTACATTTAATTTTACTATTTTTGATACATTTACCATTTTCGTCATTTAAAAAATTTCTCAAGTGAATCATTTAAAATTTAAAACTTAATTTTACGCAATTTAGAATTATTTCGACTTGTTTATTTCTAAAGAACAAACCTTTTTCAAATGATCAAAGCAAGAAACGAATCTATAAGTGACCAAATGTTGGGGTAAGAGTACGTAGCTGTCAATTATAATTAAAGCCTATAAACAAACCGATTCACTACTATAAGAGGGAGTAATATTAAATCACCAATTGTACATCAGCATACGTAAATACTCACACGTAATAGCTTACCTCAACTTCTTCTTACTATATATATGTTCATACATAATTCTTTAATTTTTAACTATAGTAACTACACTTCTAATATATACGTTCACGGGTTTTTATAGAGAGAAGCGTTACATATATAAAATGCATAATAGTGAAGAAGATGAACAATGGGTGTGCCCAAGCTTCAACACCTATTCTTCAAATACATTTTTAGCGGACATCGTTAAAGATAACGACCATGATGGAGATTTCGAATTCTCTCGAGTTTGTTATGATGATCTAGTAGCTTCTGGCGAGGAGGCAATTTGTTTCTTTGAGGGACAGTCTCAGCGTCCGATCTTCCCACTTTTTAATCGTGATCTTTTGAATAATTTGGGTGAAATTGAGGTGGATGATATAGTCACAGCTTCATTGGAGAAACTCTTTATCGAAGAGCTTGTAGAGAAGGAAGTGCCTTCATCATCGACGAGTGAGATCGGGGCAAGTTAGCTACATAACATGGCAAATACTGCATTTGGAAATCAAAGGTCGTTGAAAAGTCACCGAACAGGAGCAAATCTACTTCCGATTTGGATCAGTTGTTCAGGCTCCGGGATTTGCTAAGGAGGAGCAATAGTGATGGCAAGGATTCATTTTTATTTGTGACTCCAAAGAAAAATAAAGAAGTCAAACATGAGATAATCTCCGACAAGAGTAAAAATAATATTTGCAACGAAAATTCGAAGGGCAAAAGAGTCACTAGAGGAGAAAAAGATGAGGCCAGGTCAAGTTATTTTTCGTCACCAAGTAGAGGTATATTTAATTCTCCGATAAATAAATTCCCAACAAGAAGATCTTCAAAGGGAAATGAAATGCCGAAAAGAAAAACGTATTTACCATATAAGCAAGACTTGGTTGGGTTTTTCACTAGCGCTAATAACTCTTTCGGAATATTCCATTAGCTTAAGTTTAGGAATTCTTGGCATAAACAAATTGATTGATTTATATTGATTACATTTTATTATATGGAGCAAGATTTATATGTTTTTTAATTAGTTGATGGTGTATTATAGTCTAATTCTTATGTTAAAAGAGGGTTAGAAATTAAATTTTAGATTTCGAAGAGGTCAAAGTTACAATTTACATGAGGGTGAATGGTATGAATTTTTGGAAATTATTATAAGGGTTATTACCTGGGCTTCTGGCCCTAACATTTATGCCCCAAAAAGAAATCGGGGTTCTTAATATAAACGGTAAAATTATAATTAGAAGAAACTATATTTTTTTATCAAACAAATGAAATATTAGATTACAAAATAACAAAAATTATTTTTTTTAGAAAATTTTATGGTATCAAATAAAATAAATTATTTATTTTTTAAAAATAAATCAGTTTAGATAGAGCACATTATTAATGTTTTTTCTCGAAATTTTATGATATCAACGAATTATCATTTGTTACAACATAATGATTTGTTACTAAGATTGATAAGCTACTTATGCAAATAAAATTGTAAAAATAAACAATTAATTAATAATCCCTCCGCTTTTAGTTTTCGCTTTAACCAAAGTTAAATTCGTTTCGAAAATAATAGTCGCTTTGGCATAATAATTAGCACTTTATATTTTTTCAATCGATCACATTCTATATTTTCAACGACTTTTCGAATTATTTTTTACTTTCCTCCTTTAATCTAGCGTAAAATGCCTAAAACTACAACTAAAAAAAGAGTGAAAGAATATATACAAATATATTCAAATTCATTATAAATTAGAAGCTCATTAAAATAAAATTTCCAAATAAATGAAAACACTATTGTCAAGATAATATAATGATTACAAAAATTACAAACTTTGTAAGGTTGTGATAAAATATATTTGTATCAAACACATTTATAGCATCAAACACCATCAATGCCGGGCAAGCATTTTCAGAATCCTCGCTCCAATCGAATCCACAGTAATTTATGAGCTAGTTATCACTTATTTGGTTATAACCCTATAAAGGCTTAATAAAATTCTAAAAATTTCTCTTTCAATCGGGTCCCAAGCTGGCCGCACTACCCCTCTGAGCATACTATCTGCCTGACCACTCCAAGAAATAAAATATTTATTAACGCTTTTAATAACATCTTTATTTTAATTTTAATATCTGTCTTCATTTTTGGATACCATGCATATTTTATAAGATTAGCTTCTAGAAAAGAATTGAAAAAGAAGGATATCAAACTTCATCAGATTAACTTCTACATTTACTACTTACGTTATATGCAAAGATACATTGAATATTTAATGAGGTAGTTACTAACTATTTGTTATGGTTTGTGTAATGTAAATAATTAATGACTCACTTAATATTAGAGGTTGGTCAAGTATTTTAATTTATCCTATTAACAAAATTTTATAATAGCGAAAAACAAAATTAAGTAAAATAAGGTAGCAAATTAATTTATTTCTTAAATTTTACATTGGGCCAGCCCAAATTTTACTGAGTTAGCCATGGACTGATGGACCCAAGGTAGCAATGGACTGACTATCAGAAGTCCAAAACGTGCCTCCAAGTATTTTGTTATGTTTGATAAAAATAAATACATGACACTTTTTCATTCCATTCGAGTACAATGTAATTTACATATCTTCAATCTCTACAATAAGTAGCCCCCGTCTATATATTAGAACAAATGAAATGGTTTATATTTAGGGTCATGACCTACACATCAACTGTCAATTGATTTAAAGTTAAAAATTCATAAAAATTATTAGTGGCATTGCAAAGCCGGGGAAACTTTTCCCACAACTTGTAATTTTGCATTGACACAAAAAGTCTTGAGAACTCCTCCTTGTGTAGAGGATAAATTCACATTTTCTAGCTTAATAGCCTCACAAGGGACAGTTTTGCTGCAGTCAAATTTGATAACCTCATTTGTAGAACTTGTTCCTCTAATATTTTTGTATACTATTCCGTTTATTTGCACTGCATCATTCTGCATCCAATAGGCCATATATGGTTTAATATAATACCCTATACAAATTGTCTTAAAGAAAAGTGTGGTTTAATTTCTCATGTTACCTGTTGGGGACAGGGTTCATCCTCGATCACAATACAGTTCTTGGATCAATAATTATAGGATTTTATCACATTTTTTCATATATATGCCTTCAAATTTAATGTTCTTCCCATAACCTTTTCCTCCCTATATAAAGTTAAAGAGATTAATTGGATATAAAAAGTAGACGATCTTTTTAGGATTTAAATGAGTATTTTGCTTACCTGTCATGTCTTAATTCGGAGTCCATTATCGCCCCAAAAGCGAGGCATTACATATAGATATTTGAAACCAAATCCGTGGCAAAAAAAATTTGCCTAAGCTTCCAAATGCTGTGAAATGTAATTTGTAAAAATTGAAAATTAGCATTTGAAGATTACCATAAGGGTAGGCTTGAGATCTCGAGGAGTCATGAGTCTCATAGATTTTACCTAATTCCATGTCCTGGTTCATTAATTTTATGTTGCTTGCTCTACATTCATTGATCCAGCTATAATAGATAAACAATCATCCCCTACATATCAAAATCAAATTAAATTAAATCTCACTAATTTCATTGTTAACATCACATTTTCAGATTGATAGCGAGATATATCTTCAGTATTACCTGTAGAAATTATAGTTCTCTATATTCATATTCTCTGTTAAATAGATATGAATTCCGTCGGTGTTAGGACTATCTTCGGGTGCAATTATTGAAAGATTGGAAACATCAACACCTTTACATCTTTCGAAGTGAAGATGTTTTTCTTGAGGATTCATGAACTTTAAATCCATCACTCTTATGTTGGAGCTCTCATTAATGAAGATTGCCTGATTAAAAAATAACAAACATAACATACCGTAATACTTTATTTGTAGAATTGTAGTAAAATAAATCATGATTTTATGTATGTTTGTATCATGTAATTTTTCAATTACCTTTGGTGGCATGTCACTTGACAACCCTGCAAAACAAGGGAAAAAACGAAGAGAGCAAACTACCAATGAGATTTATTCTTCTTAGTCAAACAATATTGTGAAGTAACCAAATCCAAATGTATACTTGTGATATGTGGTAATGAAACATACTGGCCTCTTATTGACTTTACATCGAGTTTCCCACCAAATTTGTCCATTTCCATCAAATGCACCACCACCATCAAGTGTGAAGTCTTTGGCCTGAATGAATGCTATCCATGCTCTTGGATCTGCCTCATTCTTCATGTTAGAGATGCTTGATTATCCCATTAACCTGCATCCAATAAATCAAGAAAATATCTATCACAAATGGTGACTTGATCAATTACACATTAATAAAGTATTAGTGTATATTGTGTATTGTAGTAGGGGTTGTATATGATGAACCTATATTATAAAGTAGTAATCTCAACATTATTATTTTAGCGGTAGTTTAATTGCTCATTACACTATGTAAAATTTCTTGCCTATCGCTAAAGCAGAGCAACGCCAGTATTAATTTTACTCGGCATACCCGAAAACAAGCTGCGCAATGCCTTACGTTATTCTCGGCATAAAAGCTCGCGTAATATCCACGTCCCCTTACCCTTACTTAGACGGATCTCGTAAACTTTTAAAGACATCGAAATACGCCGGCGCGACGAACAACTTATTTGGAGTAATAATTCATTCATATAACTTACCCGCATTACAAAAACCGGGCTGGCAGGGACCAAGAAATCGTGTTGGATTGAGAACGTAAGTTTTGTTTGCAGGAACCAACAGAACACTTTGTGGAGTATTGCAAGCTTTCTTCCATGCTTCCAGAAACGCCTACAAGAATCAGAGATGATCACAATCACACACCCAAAGCTGAGATGATAAGTAGGGCCCTATGATTGTCCATTTGCATTATTGAAAGAATCTTTGGCAACATAAATTTTGCCCATAAAATTGAAAACTAATTGATTGAACTAAATTGACATGGACTATTTCTCACATTTGCATCATTGCTTCCATCAGCATTAGCTCCAAAATTATCAACATTTATGATGTTTTGATTTTCTTTCTTCTCTGGATTGATCAAGTTGTTGTTGGCTAAGTTTCTCTGTTTCCAGAATCTTGAAAGTTCACTTGTCGTCTCTTCTTTTTCATCCGAAGGCATAGCGTTTGTCATAGAAAAGCTAGAACATTGCAACAAGACCAGTATTATTGTTGCTACCAAAAACAATTGTTGAATCATCATTTTTTGGGGTCAAGGAATATAAATCAAGTCACCCTTTGGTGAAATTTATAGTTGGTTAATAACTAAATACCAAAATGTCGGTGATCTTTTTCTCCCACTCAATTAGATATTCAAGAAATATAATGGGGATGCAATGTATAGGATTTTTATTAGCCTTGTATGTATTTGTACGTGAGATAGCCTTTTTATTGTTGTATGGCTATAAATATAGCAATTGTACACTAATGTTAAATCAATGAAAATCATTTCCATTCTATATATGTTCAAGCATAGTAGGTGACTTTTTTGGTAACTATATAATTTGAAGCAACACAAAATATGAAGAAAAATATAATTTTTACTGACGATTCGATAAGAAAATCGACCGCATAATCCAAAACTAATAAGCTAATCAAATCATACTAGATAAACATCGTACTGACTCAATAACCTTCAAATTATGTTAGCCAAATAAATTACACTAGACATATAAAAAAACCTATTTTTAAGGATATAAATATTACATAAAATGAAGATTGCATAATCCAAACTAATAAGCTAATCAAATCATACTAGGTAGGAAATAAATCATAATGGGATTAATGGTGGCGGCAAAGAAGACCAAGGTCGTTTGATAAGAAAAGTTGCTGAAAGCCGCCACCAATCCTCGGCGCTTCTATTCTCGATATCATTGACGCAGCTTAATCATAGACGCGCCTCAATCGATCGTGACAGAAATTTTCCTTTTAACCATTTCCATACAAGATTCGCTTATTTAGCCGAACCCACACTACGCATTTAAGAGCGGCGTGTTTGCATTTCTAACACCTTGGGCTTCAGCTGAGCCTATGCCTCTAGCTTTTATGTTTAAAACTTTGAGGCCGATTGGCCCCACTCCATAAGATTTTCCCCATATCAAAAAGAAACCCTGCAGATTTTGGTATTACGCCTCCGCCATACAGATTCGATTTTGGGATTTTTACCGCACGCCACTATCCGCTATCGGCGCAACAGCCCTCGACTGCTCTCGCTTGATAGTAGTACTAGTGGTATGGAGTCATTATTAGTGTCGTGCTTGACTTGAACCTTCTTTCGTAATGCATGTGGGATGAAGGAAATTCATTATGAAATATTATTATATATGTGTATTGAATTGGAATCGAAATGAAAAATGGAGGAATATGTGTACTATAAATTTTCAATATTTGTAGTGAGATAAAAAAGAAAGATAGAGATGTAAAGGAAAAAATAAGTTGATGGCATGTAGGATAGCCGGCGACAATTATCGTGTTTTATGAAACAAATCAAGTTCATCAAATGTGACTTTGAAATCCTAATGGTATATATAGACACCAATTTGATTTCTAGCTTGAGGAGCGAGGTACACTGCTGATGACTTGATGAGCCTCTACAGTTCATAGGAAATGCGAGACCAAATTTGCTTGTAAACGAAAACAACTTATTTATTGTCTTTATGGAATGTAGAGGAAAGAGAAGAGTGACATACATGAGTTCTATCAAAAGAAAATTGACGATTCGATAAGAAAATGCCCATTAATTGAATTGTGGGGACTAAGGATACTCCTATTCAATGGGAATATGGGAGATAGTGTTAGCTAAATTCAATGTCATAAGTACGAATCACGATTGTGGTGAATGATGTCGAAGAAATTGATATTAAAATTAAGTAAAAATTATTTTTAAATTTTTTTTGTAAGGAACGAAGTTAATAAATTTTGAAAATATATATTAAATTCTTATTTTTCAATAATAACCATTCATTTTTCAATAATATAGGAGGACGACTTCTTTACGTCTCCTCCTAGTTCGATTATTGAGTATGTGTAATGAATGTTTCTTGAAGTATACTTACAAAGTATGACCACAAAGTGAAACATTTTGTTATGAAAAATGAAACTTGGAACACAGATTCTTTGAATGATGTCCCCACTTTGTTAGAATCATAGGGGTGCCTATACTTTAAAACTTGTTGCATGATTTCTTTGGTCCAAATTTAACCTCCAGTCATAAAGATCCATATCTGGTAAACTGGTAACGGCATCAATGGCTAGTGATATAGTCCATTCTCATCATAGTTGAATGAATTCCATGTGATGCCATGTGCCTATTAATTTTTGTGGTCCTACTTTGTTGGATTTTGGAAGGATTGGAATCATATACACTCACTCATTTTCAAGGAGAGGAGGGTTTGATTACGTGTTAACGTTAATATGGTGTTAACTCGCTAACTCAGAACGTTAATCGACATCGCTGTAGCTGGCATTGGGACGAAACACCATCATCGATCGAAGCGCGACCAATCGTCAATTCTACGCTGACGGTCACATAAAAATTCATAACGTATCCGTAGTGATACTAGACTATATCGGGGAAGACATTTATACTCTATATACAAATACGTGAATTTTCAACATTAAAGATATTCAGAATCATTTTTGCTTTTAAATTTGCCCTGTAATATATTTATACATGCATATAATAAAAAAATAAAAAATAAAAAAGTTAAAGACCATAAAAGTGATAGCACAAAATATATTAACACCTTAAAACTTGATGTAATTAATTTAGAACTTGCAATTGCATCAGCATAGTTGTGATTACTAGTTGATTATTAACCCTGTGATGCCTCTGAATCTGATCTATACCTATTTGTCACTGTCTGTAAATAAGATATCATTCTAAACTTATAGGTTAACACATCAATTTGATCATCATGATATTCTTTCAGCAATTATTGAAGAGCGAAGTACATAAAACATCTTTCTCCAAGCTAATGATGATGAAATCTATTGACTCTAATCTAAATTATCATAATAAAAATATATTAAAATATTACTTTTTATTTCAAATCGTTTACTATTTTACTTTCATTGCTTTTTAGAAATTCAAATTTTTATCTTATATTACTCCATCCTTCACAAATTTAAACTAAAATGGAATTAATTTTGAATTTCCATTTAAAAAAAGTGAACATACAATTTGAAATGGAAGGAGTATCTTTTTTTATTTTATCAAATAATATACCAAATATAAAAGATATTTAAAATTATAAAAGCCAATTATCAAAATTCCAAACTTTAACGATGAAGGTGGGACCGCGGACGAGCAAACCAACAAAATCAAACTAAATTGTATGTGTTCGACCAATTTTCTAATTCAATCAATACAGATTCAATTCATATTTCGATTCAAAATCAATCATACTATTTACACCCTTAAATGATGAAACAATCAAAATAATACTCCGTAATGTTTCATATCGAAAATTAATACATAACACCAATCAAATCAAAAGGAATGAAACTACCATGATTGAACCGGTAAATTTTGCTTTCGCTTTTTCAAAAACTTTAGTCGGACGTAGTAAATGTGGCGTGAATCGAAGCGAGCCGGACGAACATTTTTTTCAAAAGATCTAAAACTCATAACTTAACAAGATTGATATAATTCACGAATCATTCGAGACGTGGTATTCATATTATCAATCTGATTTTGATTTGGTTTATAAAGCTGGTAGTGAATCCCGTTTCAAGCTCCTCTCTCTCTCTCTCTCTCTCATCTACATCACAAGTTCACAATCACCCTTGTTGACTCTTCTACAAAAATATATACAAAAAATACCATCTTCACTCATATATTGAACCAAAAAAAAGAAAAATCAAGAATTAGTACAGTAAACAAATATGGAGGCTAGAGGCGGCGGAAGTGGTGGTGGTGGAGGTGGAGGAGGTGGTGGGTTTGTAAGAGCAGACCAAATAGATCTGAAGAGTTTGGATGAGCAATTACAAAGGCATCTAAGCAAAGTAAGGACTATGGAAAACAACAACAACAATAATAATGGTAATAATAATAATAGTGGTAATAATAATAATAGTGGTAGTAATAATAATAATATTAGAAGTAGTAGTTTTAATATGAGAAGCAAAGAAGAGGGTATAAGTCAAAATAGAGAAGTGCCCATTAGGCATGAATGGGAGATTGATCCTTCTAAGTTGATTATCAAGACTGTTATTGCTCGTGGCACTTTTGGCACTGTTCATCGTGGACACTATGATGGTCAAGATGTTGCAGGTTTGATTCATTCTTTTACCCTTTTAGGCCTACCATTTTTATGTAATTTCATTTTTTTAATATTTATATCGAGTCCACTGGTTTAACAGAAGGGATGCACTAATATAGTTGATTGGAGTCGTCGTATTCATGTAGCCGAGACCCCATTTAGTGGTTTGGGTTGATTGGAGTCGTCGTACTCATGTAGCCGATTCCCCATTTAGTGGTTTGGTTGATTGGAGTCGTCCTATTCATATAGCCGAGACCCCATTTAGTGGTTTGGGTTGATTTATTTTTGTAACATTTGTGATATAAAAATGTGATCTTGATTTTAATTTTTGTTGAATTGGGTTTGCAAAATATGTCCTTTTTCTGTGGTTATAATCAGAATTCAGAAGTGCATTGTTGTGTAGTCTAATCAGTCTCTGAATTTGTGTTTATAAATGAAAATATGGTCTTTATTTGTAAAAATGTAATTTTTATGATCTTTATTTTATTTTCTGTTGATTTGGGTTTGCAAAAAGTATGCTTTTTTGTATGGTTAAATTAAGAAGTGCATTGTTGTGTAGTCTAATCAGACTCTGTATTTATGTTTATAAGATAAGTTTGGTTATCTGTTTGTCAGTATTGTCACTATTGTGTCTGTTTGTTTATGGCTGATTTGCATTGAATAAGGTTGTTGTGTTTTTCTTAGTCCTTAGCTTGTCCTGGAGAAGGTAGTCAGGAATTAAATTTAGATCTGTTATGCAGCATTGCCACTTAATGCTGCATTCATCCCCCCCTCCTCCTCCCCTACCCCGCTTAGGCGGGAGCCACCTCAAAGGGATCTGGCCATGTCAATGTTAATGTTAAAAGTATTGTTAATGTGATTTATTTGCTGTTAGTTGTTCGATTAAGAAATATAGTCTTTTGGGTGTTTTATTTCCTTTCTGTTGATATTCATAGTTGTCTTTGATTTTGTCACTTTTGGCTTGTAGATGTTGCCATGAAAAGTAAATGGAGGTCACATGATGTGAATGAAATACAGTTAGCTGTATTAATCTCTCTTAGATATTGGACATCTAGAAACAAACTTTATTCTGGATTTCATCTTTCTCTATCTTTAGTTTTTCCAGGTTGTTTCTGAATAAGGTCATCATATTGGAAAAAGGAAAAGAGAAGAATTAAATAACACATTTGCAAGAAAAAATAGTTAACAGAAAGGTATAGAATTGTCGAAATGAAAAGACAAGAACTACAATGCAAGTTGGATCTAATTAACAGGTGTGAGGACAATCATTGGGGTTCTTTTTTCAATTTGAATCGCATAATGTTAAAAAATGAGTTTCTACTTCTGATAATTATATTGTGGTTATGTCAAGGAAATAGAAGGGCATGTATATCTTAAAATGTCATTTAAATGAATTATTGTTTTCAGGCCTCATGTAATAGATCAAAAAAATACTCCAATCCTTATCCAGGCCCGTGCATATCAGAGATTCTGAACCCTGATACCCTTTATTTGTTATGTTAATTGCAGGAATTTTACGTTGTCTTCTTGCTTAACTTTGAATTTTTACTCCTATGAGTTATATGAGTTGAATTCCAGATTGTGGTGCTTAAGATATGTTGTGGATTGATCTTGATTCCTCTTTTTTCAGTAAAGCTGCTCGACTGGGGAGAGGAAGGCCACAGGAGTGAAGGTGAAATAGCTTCACTTAGAGCAGCTTTTGCTCAAGAAGTTACTGTCTGGCACAAGCTTGACCATCCCAATGTGACTAAGGTGAAGCGGCTTTGTTCATACTACCTTTTCTGTCTCTCGAGAGCATGATGTCTTCATTTAATATGCCAATTGTTTATTATTTAGATGATTTTTTATGATTATTCTGAGCCTGCAGTTTGCCATTTCTTGTTGGTACTATCTTTTTCTCCTCACCTCATCTCTCCAGAGTTCATTGGGTTTTGGAAAAATGAATTTATTTGTCTTGTTATGTTGTTCATCACGGTCCAGGGCAGTAGGGCAGTTTACACCTGTAATGGATCAGAATTGACATTAGCTGTCTATGCTTAATAAGCTTCTGTTATGAAATGGATTTTCAGGGCTATCAATCCATCTGTGGTTTTCCTTTTCAACTGATATTTTTTTTAATACATTATAGTTTATTGGAGCTACAATGGGCATGACAGAGCTAAACATTCAAACTGAAAATGGTCATATTGGCATGCCTCGTAATGTCTGTTGTGTTGTCGTTGAATATCTTCCTGGTGGCGCTCTGAAATCATTTCTGATTAAAAATCGGAGGCGCAAGTTGGCTTTCAAAGTCGTAGTCCAGCTGGCACTTGATCTTGCCCGAGGGTAATCTTCCCATTCCACTTATCTCTTCTCTTTATGAATTTCAAGAATAATTTTTAATTTTATTTTAAATACATTTCCTACCTTTTGTTTAAATCTAGCTATTTTTTCCAGAAATGATGATGCAACTCATGATGTTGTAAACATATTATAGGTTAAGCTATCTCCACTCTGAGAAGATTGTTCACAGGGATGTGAAAACTGAAAATATGCTTCTCGACAAGAGTAGAACTTTGAAGATTGCTGATTTTGGAGTTGCTCGTGTTGAAGCTTCAAATCCGAATGACATGACCGGCGAGACTGGGACCTTAGGATACATGGCACCTGAGGTATTAAAGATCATTTTGACTAACACCTTCAGGTTCTGCAACCGGACTTTATGCTTCGTATCATAATGATTCTGTTGTGTGTGGAGCAGGTACTCAATGGCAATCCATACAATAGGAAATGTGATGTGTACAGTTTTGGCATATGTCTGTGGGAAATATATTGTTGCGACATGCCATATCCAGATCTCAGTTTCTCAGAAGTGACTTCAGCTGTCGTTCGTCAGGTTCGTAATTCTTTATCTAACAAGATTAAGCTATTCAGGGTACAAAAATCCAAGATTATGCTATTAAGAATTTCTACTCTTCCCATACCTATACTGAAAGTGCTTGAAGCAATTGTTAGTAGGAAATGCTTTGTAGCTCTTGAATTTTCTAAATGGCAGTCCTGTAAGTTTCCAATGTTGAACATGAACTGCAGAATTTGAGGCCAGAGATACCTCGGTGCTGCCCAAGCTCACTCGCAGGTGTGATGAAGAGATGCTGGGATGCTAACCCTGACAAGAGGCCTGAAATGGATGAAGTTGTAACCATGATTGAGGCTATTGACACATCGAAGGGTGGAGGGATGATTCCAGGTGATCAGCAACAGGGCTGTCTCTGCCTCCGCAGAAAACGAGGGCCTTAAGAGTCTGTCAAATGAAAACCAGAACTCTGTTCTCTAGTTATACGTACTATGTAGACAGAACATATGTGAAGAGAATTATATTCACCCCATTGAAGATCTTGATTCTAGAATTCAAACCATTAGATCTCGAATTGATAGTTCGATTTGAAGTTCTTAGGCTATTTGCCTTATATCATACTCGCCTCTACATAAATCCATAGATGTTCATCTGGAAGCAGTCTATTTTTCATAATTGTTCATTCAAAATTTCATGGCGAAGAATGAAGATATACAAATATAGGGTGATAATCGCGATATTGAAATGGTAAGAAGTTAGAGGAAGTTAATGAAAAGAGTAGATAAAATGTACACTTTCAAGTATATGTTAACAGAGGTTATATCAACCTACTAATCTCATTCTTTTGATCTGAAAGAAAGCTAACAATCTCGTCGTCGAAAAAGAATTAGCAATATCCCTAAAGTTTATAATCATAGAGTAGCATTTGGTAAATTCTGAGAACTTGTTCTGTGTTGGTCCAGAAAGATGAACAAGCTTAGCAACTATGAGGTCTCTCTGAATCGTGGGGATAAATCACGCAGGCAACTTAACCTCCAGCTGCACTGCAGATTGCTTCACTGTACCTTCGTCGTCTTCTTCAACTGCTGGTGTTCTCTTGTTGTACCAAGCATACAGTATGAGCTGCACAGCACCAGAAACAGCTCCCAATCCATTGCTTATCTACACAAATTTTGTAAACGTTTAATATAACATAATTTAACATGCCCCAGTGCATTTGTAAACGAGGAATATATAATAGGAAAATTAAGAGCTGTTACAGGGAAAATATTTTAGCTTGTATTTACCAAGATGTAAAGGTCGAATTCGAGAAGAGCATAGACTGTCCAGGTGATACCATTAGAGAAGGCAGCCACTGACAACCAGAATGGCATGAACTCAACACTTTTGGTCTTGATCACTTTCGCCTATTAGATATAAGAGTCACAAGAGAGAACCATAGCACTTTAAAGCAGCAAAAACTAAATAGTGTAGTGAAATTGTTTCTTCAAAATAGAGCATACCATGATAGAAAGTGGAGCGGAGTACATAATAACCCCGAAGATCACACAGACAATGCCCACAACCATTGATCTCTTTTTGTGTGTGTGGCAGAATTTGAGAGTAAGCGCTGCAACAATAGCGAGTAAGATAGCCTCTGCTACTAGGAGGCCAAAGATATGCAGCTAAACGCAGAAACAGAGTTGGTGCAAGAAATATATGTTATCAATCAGCTTCTATCTGAACTGATAAACTTCAATTTATGTCGATTTTTTGTAGGGTTAATCAGTAAGCAAAGCAGATATTAAAAAGAAACCATCATACCCTGTACTTCTTGTGAGTGAAGAAGAAGAATATGGAAAGATATATCAGCTCCAAAACAAGACCAACACTGTTGATGGTGATAACAAGGGTGCTGTCTGGATGAACTATGGGTAAACCATAAAAGATCCAAAACAAACAATTCATCACACTAGCTATGTATGGATAGGGATGAAACTCTTCAGAGCTTTTCTTCTTGTAAATCCTCCACAAAGTTGGCCTACAAAAGTTATATGCAAAGTTTGTATATCAAAAGCAAACAAACATAAGAGAACATGAGAATGCAAGAATCATCAAATCCAAGTATTTAACACTCAAAAACTTATAAAATCATTTGTACCAAGATAGCTCATTTCCTGATAAATGATAGCACTTAGTTGTTTCTTAATAGGCCTTGTTATTACAATTATCATTATTCAACTAATGCAAAAAACTTAACTCCTTCCATTATAAAAAAGGTTAATTAGCCGTTTGCCCCTGAACTATGTATTTGTGTTCAGTTTGCCCTCTGAACTTTACGATCTTGTTAGGCTTGCCTCTTATAGTTTCTATCTTTTCAGGTCTGCCCCTATATTTTCCATTTTGTCTCGACTGCCCTCTTATCCCATTTTTTCACATTTAAAATTCATTTTTTCAGCTAAAAAACTTAAATGACTATTTTGTCCCCAACACTACACTAAAGTATAAAGACTAAATTATAAGGGACACATTTAAAATCTTTAAGATAATTACAATAAAATCTCACCACTTTCTTCTATGACAAAATAGTCATTTAAGTTGGGGATAAAATAGTCATTTAAGTTTTTTAGATGAAAAAACGAATTTTAAATGTGAAAAAATGAGATGAGGTGAAAAGTACAAGGGGCAAACCTGAAAAGATAGAAACTACAAGGGACAAGTCTGACAAGATCGTAAAATTCAGGGGGCAAACTGAACACAAATGCATAGTTTAGGAGGCAAACGGCTAATTAGCCTATAAAAAATTGACAATGATCATAACAAACTTTCTAGCTTTAAATGACACATAACTTTCATTTAAATCAAAATTATCATGTTAATTTTAATAGATGATATAAAATAGTACTATCTTTTCAATATATTTTCACTGAATAATGTACAATATATACACAACTATATTTGAGTTTGAAATTTAAAAATTCAACCATCGAAAATTCAAACTAAACCCTATTTTATAAGTGAATTAATAACCTACTATACTCCTCCCCTTGGAGTAACCTTTCCTATTTGATCCTTTTCAATTATTCCATATTCTAAGTTGTGATCGAATCTATTCATTAAATGACATTCCACTTTGATAATTACTCAATAACAATAAAAACACAAAATGAGATAAAGGCAAAGAGATAATTACATTGGGGAAGCAAACAGGAAGAATGAGATGACATTTCCTGCACCAAACAAAGATCATTCTTAATTACTCCTCAATCTATATATAATTAACAACCCACAAAATAAAATCATAATTAGTTTTACTACTCAATCTATAATTAACAAACCACCAAAAAACTTATTTTATTACTCCTCAATCTATATATAATTAACAAAACCCAAAATAAATATCATAATTTAGTTAATTACTACTCAATCTATAATTAACAAACCATCAAAAAAACTCATTATAGCCATGCACAAGATCTTCTTCATCAAAACCACACATCACAAAAAACAAACCATTAACACGAATTCAAATACGTGTCTCACATCTATGTGTATCCGTACTATCATCTCTGTGTGTACTGTGTGTGAGAGAGAGGAATTTTGTCGTATATTCTGCATTGAAGATTGTACAGTACAACGACAAACGTTCAAAAACACCATCCAAATTATGCAAAAAAATTAATGTCCAGAAACATCAACAAATTCATTCAAATTATGCACAAATAATTGTTCATCTTATAGCAACAAGCTTTAGCTTCAAATTATGCATATATACTTTACTGATAAACACACTTCATCAGATTAAAAATCATAAAGTTTAACTATTATTCAAAAATTCAAATAACAACAACAACAACAATAATAATAATAATAAACATAAGCATATACACTGTATTATTCAAAATTGTGTATACACATGCAAACTTTAATTAATATTTAACACTCAAACATATAGAAAAAAGCTGATAAACATAAACATATATACATATATCTTCAAAAAAAATTATAAACGTTCAAAATTTAACTAAAGCTTGTAGATATATGCTCACATTTTTTTATGTACAAACAAAAAATAGTAATATTCAAATATAAAATAGCTGGAAAAACACAAATAGAGTATACATATTCAATTTTTGTTATAAACATACGAAAGCTTCAAACATATAATAAGCTCGATAAACATAAATATAGCACATACACATATTTGTGTATATATATTAAATTTTTTGTATAAACATAAAAAATTTAAATAATATTCAAACATAATAAGCTCGATAAAAGATAAATACAGTTTATATTTTCAAAATTGAGGATAAACATACAAAATGTAAGTAATTTTCAAACATAAAATAGCATTATTTGGATACTCATACAAAATTTAACTAATACTTATACAAAAATGTTCGTTAAACATAATAAACATACATACATTATATATTCAAAATCTCCTATATACATACAAAATTTAACTAATATTCAAACATAAAAAACAAAAGGCAACTTGATAAACATAAATTTAAGTACATATATTACCTTTTTTGATAAACATGCAAAATTTAACTAATATTATTCAAACAAAAAAAAAGTAGCTTGATAAACATAAATTTCATTACATATATTAACTTTTTCAACAAACATGCAAAATTTAACTAATGTTACCCAAACAAAAAAAAACAAAACGTAGCTTGATAAACATAAATACAGTACATGTATATTCAATTTTTTTATATAAATATACAAAATTTGAGTAATACATAATAGCCAAGCATATAAAATTAAATGGAACTAATATTCAAACATAAAAGAGCTCGATATATATGAAAACAAATTTATTTTTTCGGATAAACATGAAAAATTAAAATTGAAGTAATTAATATTATTAATATTTAAGCATATAAAAATAAAAATGTACCAATAATGCCGATAATAGTACGAGCCGTGTGAACTGCATGCGTCACCATTTTGGATGAAAATAGTTAAATCAAAGCAGAAAATGATGAAATTGAAGCAGAAAATTAGGAGAAAACAAAAAGAGTGTGGAAAAAAGTGTGAGTACTATGTGTTATATATATGTGAGTAATGCTATGATATGATTTTTTATCTCTATCCTTTATCGGAACTTTATCGGGAAATTTATCCTTTTATCGAAATTGTATTGGAAAATTTCGAAAAATAGCACTAAGTTAACGCTTTGTTTTAAGGTTTTAGTATATTTTTATTGGGATTATATTTGAGATATATATTGGAAAATAGCGCGTAGTTAAACGTTTATTTTAAGTTTTTAGTAATTTTTTTTTTACATATTGAAAAATTCGGGAAAATAGTATGAAGTCGATGGTTTATTTTTAATTTTTAATACTACATTGTATTGGGATTGTATTGAGAAATTTGGGAAATGATTTATTTTTAGTTATTATTCGTACAACTTTTGTTGTTGTTCACATCGTACATAATGATCCATTTTCTCCTATCACTAAATTAGACCAACACATCATGAATTAGATTTTACTCTTAGCTCCATCTCATGAAGATTATTGTATACTTTCAACTATTTTTTCATTTTCGTAACTTATTTTATCTAACTTGAGAGTAATTTTTACATGCATATTTGGATATAATGCAACTTTAACTACTACAGAGTATCAAAATATTATATCTTAATTTTATGACTTATTAGTTGTTTAATAGCAATTATCGTTTAATTTTCGAAACATCGCAAAAGCTATCAGTTAACTTGGGGGATACTTACTAAACCTATTATTTGACTTTAAACGTGAAATGACTCTTTCTTGCTTATTAAGTAAAAGTATAGAAGTGCATTTAAAATATTTTATATAATTGGAAACAAAACACTCCTTAGCTTTGCTGCCTTTATGCTTAACTTCCACTCACAAACTTCACCGAACTTTATGACTTGATTTATTTCTTTAGCCTTTGACTTACCCTACCCTTGCCACTCTTTTTTTTTGCTTTTCATATGCTTTCGCCGTGGCATTTCTTGCTGTGCTCTCTGCTTTTCACTAAACTTTTCGCCTTTGATTGTAATCTGACCCGCTGCTGCGACCCGTAGCCTGACTAACTTGACATAGCTTAAAGGCTTTTCTGCGTGGCTGGCTTTCTTGTTGTCTACTTTGGCCCACTTAAATTTCTGAAACTTCATGCGTAACTGATTTAACTTGGCACGACAACCTACTCTCTTAGCACATAAATCCCATAAACTTTCGCCCTAAACTTTTAAAAGCAGCAGCACGATTCTTACTTGCTTTATGTTACATTTTATTAAGCTAGGTTAGGGAGATAGGTGTGACATTCTATGTTCACGTTTTATTTGTTAGTATATTGATTGGCTAAGGTTTTTGTTGAGCCACCGTGTATTTTCCTGAGCATGATTGAGGTTGTGATTGTTGGATATCTCCAAGAAAGAGGGAAGGATTTCAGCGAGCTTGGAAGAAATCATTTCTGACGTACCCCGACCCGACTTCATTAACATGTTGTACCAGCGATCGCGTTACGGTTGTGTGTTTTGATTGAACACTACATGGCGAATTAAACCATGCATGTGATGGGTCGAAAGGATTTCGTGGTAATCGAGCTTAGAAGAAGCGTGACCTAGATATATGATATGGATTGATTTATTAGCATAATGGAATAAAGGAGACTTTTTATGGAAGAGCTTCTCTGCATAAAAGGATCAAAGAAGACATATTAAATTGATGGTCGAGGTCCATCTACCTTATTTCTCCCATAGATTTGAGCTAGGTCGGTGGAATAGAGTTATGATCTGAAAGCTCCATTAGTGTATGTATTGTACTCTGTTGATATGCATGACATTATCGACACACAGTTACAATCGAGGAGATGCATGTGGCTTTTGTAAAACACATGAGTGCTTTGATTATTATAGTGAGGGATACCAGCGATGGGAGCGATATATCGGTACTAGAGAATTAATTAAAGCTAGAAGTCGGGGAGAGCTTTGATTTTCTAGTATAGTGAGGGGATCACCATGATCAGGGGGCGTGATATATCAGTAGAAGTGAGGGGGGCTTTAACTTAGAGGTAGTGTCGGAGTTAGGGGAACACGAGCTTGGACGTTAAGGTTAAAGTAGGATAGAGCGTCCAGCGGGGAATAAGTCCTTATTTGTAAAATCTCGAAGCATTATCTTAAGCGATCCTTCCATAGGGCATTTTAGAAATAGTGAAAGTTTTTTACGAGCTGATATGAAATCTCTTATGTGCTTACTTTATTATATTCTTTGTGTTTACCATAAGCATTATTCGAGTGTCATTTGCTTGAGTTGGAATAACGACCTATTGTATGTGTAGTATCGGTCCAAGTATTTGATCGTTATTAAAGACAACTGTTATACCAACTATCTACAGCATCTGCTATACTTGGATGCGTGAAGCATAATTTGGTTTGGATTGATTACTCACGTGTAGATATGTATTTGTCATACATTGCGACAAATAATTGTCGACTCTTTGAGTACAACCGATGCTTAACGGTGTTTTTGAAGATTGATTATACCACTTTTCAATTGGTATCGGAAGCGGACACTTTCGATATCTTAGTTGAGATATGTGTGTAATCTGAATTCATGGAAGGTATGAGAAAAGGAAGATCGATATATATGCCACTTATGTTGTACTAAACAAACTATGATGATTGGAGAACAAGGATGATTGCAATTTTGAGATCCATCAATATCGGAATTTGGCGGGTTATCTTGTTGAACGTTGTTCGACCATAATAACAGAGATAGGACACAAATTATAAAGGAAGAAGACAATTGGACGAGGAAGGCATGGGCGGCATGGCGTGATTTAAAAGCCTTAAAAGCCATACTAGGTGGGGTGGATTAGAAGATGTTCACATTGATCAGCAGTAATGCTTGTGCTAAAGAAGCTGAAAAAATTACGAGAAGATAACTCATGAAGATTCCCAAAAAGTGAAGGATGATCAAGATCGACATCTAGTGGGTAATGATGTTGCACCAAATATTATACCAGAGGCCATCGAGATTGGAAAGGTGATTGTAGAGAAATGTCAAACTCCAGTTGAAGAAAGTGTTATTCTTTGTGTTGAAGCCCAACAACTTGTAAAGACAACATTCTTTGCTCAATCTTGGGTGATCTTTGTGGGTGATCTGTGTGAGGTACGAGTTTTTGAAAACTTGGTAGAAAGTATTGTTTGAGTGTAGAGGGACACTGCGGGAAGTTCCCAGATGGGGAGATGTTGTTCCTTTGCATTTGTTGATCTTATGCGTGTCAGTATTGACTATGGAAATGTGGAGGCGTGTCATATAGTATTGGTAATAATGATGTTATAGGCTGTAGAGAATTACGGTGAAGTCATTGCAGTGTTTGTGACACTGGTGATAATGTTGTTGAGTTGTCGCATATAAGTGCAGGACCAATTGTTGATGTATATGTTGAGGACACCTTGAATGATGTTGAGACTGAGATGCATATTCCTAAGTATACTGCTCAAGAGAAGAAGAAAAAGTTAAAGAAGAGGATGTGCAAGAGAGGTGCCAAGAAAATATTGAAGTACTCTGATTAAAAGGAACATGGTGCAATAGAGATGTTATTGGAGAAAGCAGCGGCTCGATTGTTGAAAAGTATCCTTGTTCTTACGTCTTTGAGGCGACAAATGTTCTTGGCGGCGTGTCGAGATCCGTGCAGCCCGATGCGAGTGTCGAATACTGGCGTTGATAAGACTATTAAACCCTCACAATATTACGAAAAGTGTATTGATGGTCTTTGTGGATGATAACCGAGAAGAGTGATGTAGATGTGTCAGCGTGTTGATAACGTAGTGGTAGGGAGGTGAATAATACTGACTATTGAAAACTTGGTTGAATTTGTGGATCCAAGTGTTAGGGACACTTTGGATGGATTGAAGGATGGTACTCCCATAGGGGAAGATGTGATGAGTCCATCTGTCATTGACACTGTCAATGATCTTGATGTGGAAGGATCTACGTTGCAGAAGTGTCGGGAGACGGCTATTTGTGGAAAGGTATTGAAGATGCAGAATATTGACATATATCAAATCTTGTGTATTTGAGCTTTATGTATCGGATCTAATTGTGATAATGTGGTACTAAGTGTTCTTGACACTTGGTCTTTGAGGCTATGAACTACTGAAGAGAGTCTGTGAGTTAGTCGAGGAGTTGCGGCCTTAAATGTTGATGTGGAAAAATTGGAGATTCTTGAGGATGATGAATTACCAGTGTAGTAATCTTGGTGAAACTATTATTATTGAAGATATCTTTGAAGGAAGAGTAACTGTCAGGCCAAATATCATTGACAGTATAATTGTCAATGAACATGATATGAAGAGTGTAGAGGTTAATGATGTGGATGTTTATACTGTGTCAATGTTGCTAACTCTTGTGATGATGATGTTGAGATTCCTCCTCTTGATACTGTGCTAAGATTTGTGAACCTGGCCCGATATTGTTGCTAAAGGAAACTACCGAGAGAAAGAGACGTAGTTCAAAATGATAGCCGGCGTTTATGCACATTATTAACTTTCTATTGAAGAGGTGGATAATGATGTTAGACCAAGTGTTGCCGACCTTGGTGAAACAACTATAGAGGAACACATTCTTGAGAGTATGCGAAATCTGCTACTTGAGGTGATGAGACTATTGAGAGACGCCAGTAGAGGCATGCAGAGATGTTATTGGAAGTGTTGTTGGCAAATTGTCTCCAGTGAGGTTGATTTTCCAAATCTTGTGATGGCCTCAAAATTAGAAGAAGTCCAAGGAGAAAGCACCGGGCTAGCGATGAAAATCGAGATAAATGTACATGGAAGGAGTAGGCGAGAAGCGAGATGCCAACAAATGTTAGACGATTGTCAGCGGCAGGTTGGCATCGGTGATAATGATCGAGTACGACGATGAGGATGTTGTTGTTGTAACGAGCAAAGGAAAACATTATTAAATCGAAGATTGATGAAAAGAAATAGGAGCAGAGGGCGACATGAGAGGAATTCACAAAAATATTATCTTTGTCCCCGTAGATGGTATGATCATTAAAGATGATGAATGAATGCGGATGGAGTTAAATGACGGGAGGATTGATCTTTGAGGAGATGATGTTTGAGGTCACCAATAAAAATATTGATATCATGGATATCTTGGAAGATCATGTGTTATATTATTTGTTGAAATAATTGGTCTCTTCCGGGCAGAGAAAGACTGTGAAGTGTCATCTCGATACGTAATGATGATTCAAGCGATGGCAAGATTTCCGCGAAGAGGAAAACTGACATAGTTGTGATAGAGAAAACTAACATTGTTGAAATTGGTATTCCAAGTGTTGATGTCACCACTGGTAAAGAGAAGACTGTTGCTGATCATTGTGATATTATGAATGATGTCAATATTATGAATGATGTCAATCCAAGAGTTGGTAACATTATGAGTTTGGATGAGACTACTCCAAGTGCTGAAGAACTAGACTATGTTATTTAGATGACGTTGAACATGTTGTTGTTGGAGGAAATCTTGCCCAAAGTCGGTCCCGACCATATTGGAGAAGTAGGCTCTGTCCTTTGATGTCAAAAGAAAAGAAATTCAATATATAAGAGTAATGTGTTGGGCATTGAGGAAGTTATCCTACACAATGGTTGGATGTTAGTTGAAGATCTTGTTTCAAATGTTGGAGATTTGTCTTAGAGTATAATCAATGATGCTCATGATCCTCTCAAAAATCCAAAATAAAGAAGAATTAAAAATTGAAGATGCAGAATGCATTTGTTCAACCCAGCGGCCGTTGTGATTGGCATCCAGAAGATGAGTTCCATGCTTCTGGGAAAAATATTTTTGTGGTGATGAGCAAATGGCCGGTTAATACTGATACAATCAATGGAAGAAGGTCCAGAAGGAAGAATATTCTTTGTAACATATTTCATGTGCCTATAAATGATACTTCACGTAGGATGATGCAAAGTGTTACTCAATTGTACAAATGTTGAATTACTATTTGCGCTGCTCCTTGATCATGTCCGACACGAATTGAATGTATGAAATGCATCTACGATTGTGAAGAAAGCTACAGTAGAAAAGACTATTGATCCAAATGCTTGTACATGGAGTCACACAAAGGGCCATTTAGAGAGACCAGGTATTAGGGGCACAAACTATGAAATCTGGAGGGGGAGAAAGCTAAATGCGGTGTTCACATATTTTCAAGAGTTTAGCAGTATCTATATATCCCATATATCTCTTATGTATTTGAGGAACAACTTTGCCTTAAAGTAGTTGAACATATTGTTGAATAACAGTTGGTTCCTCTATCTGTTCAAGCTGTCTCGGCTTATTCTGAAAAGGAATCATCTAGTATGTCCAGCGTCATTCAAAGATTCTGCGTCAAGTGAGCCTAAGCGTGACCATGGTATCGCTCAGAGGAATTTATTTATATGTCATCCTGCGCCATTGTGAGTTTACCCAACAACTGCTTGACTCAGGAACCCCGACATGTAGAGAGGAAATGGAAGGATGTGGATGTTATTCCAATAGACAACAACATGATGAACAAACCGTAGTACCCCACAACCATCAAACTGGACCTATCATATGTAGAGATGTGTGTCAATGCTTAGGGAAACACAAAGGAGAGTCGCAGGGGTTATTTAAAGAAAGTAATCAAGATGTCAAAATCGATACAGTTTTGACGTGTCTTCCAATATGTTGTTCCAGATGTCAATAACAGTGTTGCAGATCTCCTGGTCTAATAGGTTGAAGATGTTACAAGATTTGAATGCTAAAATACTTAAGGTCATGAATGTAAATAAAGGCCTTTCATGTGGAAAGATCAAGTATTTAAGAGGAATATATACAGCTTTGAAATGAGGCCCCGATGACAAATGAAACTATTTTTCCAACTGTCGAAGAAGAAGATGTTGCAACAGTTGTTACAATAGATGTGTTGCACAGGACTAAAATGTCTATCTAGAGAAGGAGACTCCGTATTTCTAAAGGTTCTTTGAAAACGATATTATGGTAAAATTCTACAAAAAGTGAAGGAGATATCCACAAATGTGCATAGGTTCTAAAGGAATATGAAGATCCATGATGGTGTTCATACTTTGTGTACTAAGCTAATAGAATAACTTCAAGGATAAACAAGAAGAAATTGTGAAACTCATTTGAAGTTATTAAGGATGATGATTGAGAAGAATACTTCGATGTTGATGGAATTAATAATTGAAGAGGCATTGAAGTAGCAAATGTGCAAAGTGCTATCAGCAATACCAAGCAACACCTAGATCACTCTTTATTAGATGATGGACCAGAAGTTGAACCCTCTATGAAGTGGAGACATGATTAATCTCGTGATGATGAATTTTATAAGAGACAAAGTTGTTATTAGAAGATGCCAACATGGAAGATCTAACACGAAGGAGAAGACAGTTGAAAATGTCTGTACAAATGTTGTTGACACTACTGATATCACCTGGCGTGGGGGCAAGAGTATCGGACGGAAAATTGTCGATTTCTTGAAAGATATCGTCTTGAGTTTCCTCCTGTTTCAAGGTTAAGGTTGCGAATGGATCAGAATAAGGGGTAAAAAATAAGTTTTCATAATTAACTTCAGTGCCCACAGAGATATAAAATCATACCTGGCTAAGGGTATTCACGTCTATAGTATGCACCGGCGAGTTTTCGCGATTTGGAGAAGAAGAAGGAGTGTCTCTTAGAATTCCACTACCGGCCATCGCTTTAGAGAGGAAAAGTCAAAAGATCATGGCAATGTGATGTCTGATAGTAGCAAAAGTAAAGAACTTTGTAATGAAAAGAGGAAAGGCTTCAAAGAAATAAGAACAGCACGTAGTGAGGTTTAATGGGAAAGTAGACAAAATTTCGAGGCGATGCTTGATAGTATTGGACCAATTGAGCAATCTTTTGGGACATCGGACATGCGAAGATTATCGAGCAAAGGTAGTTAATAAACACTCACGAACAATGCAAATTCACTATGAAACTATAAGTAAAACCCAAAGTACGAGATTAAATATAAGATTGAAAAAAGAAGAAGGTACGAAGAATTTGAAAGCAGTTTTGGAGGAAGCGGGTTGTAGAGAGCAAATTTGGAAATTGAAAGGTTTAAAGTACATCAAAGTGAAAAGGAAATTACAAGACTCACCTTTTATGGAGGGTAGAGATGGGTCGCGGCAGGTTATAAGAATAGAGCGAGAGACGGAAGTATTTGTGTGCTGGAATCTACGGAGAAGGAATAGTTGAGCGTGATGGGAGCACCATTAGGTGATAGCAGCCTCAGTCCGATTCCTTCTGAAGCCATCGGGCGGATAAGCTTGCAGGGGTGATGGGCGTTTACGGATCTCACGAGGAAAGAAAGCATTTAAATAATAATATCATTCTGGCCAATTTTGTAAGTATCGATAAATAGTAAGAGCGATGATGTGATTTATTATGACTGTGTATATAGCCCGTCGTCATTTCTGTTTCTTGGCCCGGCCCAGGCAAGCATAGCCTTTTCGACGTTATCTTGATGTGAGCAGCGTGGCGGTACCTCTATTTCATAAATACGCTTGCCTATGGTATTACATAAACCCTGCTCGATTAATGCTAATATATTTTATTCACACTTATAATACCTTCTTATTAAGTATTATTTGGCATCGGAGTATACGTAGTTACCATTAGTCACGCTTTCGGGTATAGCGGATGCAGGCAATATAGAACAATCCGGCGAAGATAGTTCCCGCTCAACCGGGGATCCACTTATTGATCCATGATGTTGTCGGGTTGAGCAGGAACATAGGCAGAAGTATATCCATTCGGCCGATTTCGTATTGATAATCACAATTCAAAAAGTATTATTTGGTGAACCTAAGCGAAATCTGGATCGTCATCATCATTTTGTTATTGCTAGAATTGGATTCCACAATGTCCACGAGTCTGTCTATTGGATATGTCGGGTTCTTACTTTGCGGTCTTGGCCTGCAGCATCATCGATGGAGTTCGATCTTTGGCGTAATAGTAATTATTCTTGAATCGAGTCGTGCCTCGGTATTCTTGAAGATTCCCAGCTATCTTGGTAATAGGTCCATTCTGGACACCATCACGAGAGCCCAGCATCTCGGACCACTTACTCACGCATTAGTGATCATTGTCGTGCGGAGACTGTACTACGTTAGCGTATCAGCCAGCATGTGTGGTTAAAAAATGTTTGGAGCAAGGTTACATATTCTATAGAGTTTAAGGCGTTACAAAATTTTGAAATTCATTTGTACTATTTATATTGTCTTCATTTAATTTATTTAACATAATACCACCCTCACAAGAAAAAAGGTATCGAACCGAATTAAGTATGTCTATTGTACGTATAGGCCCAAGGTAACTTGCATGACAAGCGCGGATTGACGACAATTCTTTAGCTGTACATCGAGGATCGACACATGCGTCTTGTGAGCCTTGCTTATGGCGGCAGATGTCGGCGAGATGTCGCCGTGGACAAAAAACGGGTAACAGAAATGAATGCATTAATCAAGGGATCCCTTAATCAATTAAGCATCAACAGCTAATTAAGAGATTAATATATTATTATCCTAGATTCCAATCATTGTCAGCAGTCAGCAGTCATCACTGGCCTCAATCACCGTCTTCTCCAATTTTTTTTATGAAAAGAGTGAAATCGTTGTATTATCGGCGCCGATATTTACGATTTTGATCTTATAAAAGAGAGTTAATTGCGGGATGTGCGCCGGTCACCGATTGATGAGGAGATTAGAGAAACTTTTTAGCAGCTAACCCGAATAGAGGCGATAATCTTATCACCTTAATTATTTGCTTGATTTGAGCTACAGCATGAATTCTCTATTTTGTTATATTGATTAACAACAACCAAGTATTCTTCTATTATTATCTCTTAGAAATAAAATAAAACCTTACCAATAATGTTACTACAATCATCATGATTGTATTTAGTCAACATCCACTTTAATTGTCTTTACTTAAATGACCAAAAATAAGATTATTATTTGACCATTTCAACCAAACAATTTAGGATATAAAACAGTATATATCGAAATGACAGATAAGTATTTAACTCAATCCGGCCGTTTGTTAACGGGACCCATGTCTTATGCTCCAATAGAATTATGCCACGTAGACAAACACCCAGATTTTTAGTCTCCAACCCCATATTGGTTGTCAACAGTCACTTTACTTAATCTAGTTGTTCCCAGGTCACAAAATCACATCTTTTATTTTGTACTCCGTATAATATATCGATCAATTCAATTTAATTGATTTTTTTATTTTTAATTATTAATTATTTTTTAACTGTATTGTGGAAATTTTGTTAAAGACTAAAATAATGATGTAAAATTATATTTTTCAGAATAAGGATAAAAACTAAGCATGGTCAAATATTTTTTGATAAATAAAAATAAAAACGTCAATTAAAATTTAATTAGATTGATAAGTTACAATATACATTACCTATTTAATCTAACGTCTCTCTATATTTTCTCTTTGCTTCTATCTTTTTCACTCTCATTCACAAAAAATCAATATTTTGGACAATTGTTTTGGGATAATTGAGAAACAAAATTCAGAATTTTGAAGAAAACAAGAAGTTTCTGGGTTTGTCTCAATCCTCCTCTTGTCATACATCACTTTTGAGTATAGAAAAAATCAATTCAGATTTTTTCCTTATTCTAGAGAAAACTTATATTTTGTCACAACTGTAAAAACTCATTTTTTGAGACAATTAAGGAACAAAAATCAGAAATTTGAAGAAAATAAGTCATTTAAGGTTTTCGGGTTACTACAACAAATGTCTTCACAAACAACCCCATCAATTATCGCACAGGGACTTCGAGGAGGCGTTAATGTATCAATATTGTCTCCAGTTGAAACAGATTCAAACGTTGGACTAAGAGAAGTTGAATTTTCCAACAATAATTGCTGTTTTTGGTTACCATTTTTCAAGACAAGGTCGGATGATACTATTTGGGAGAGAATTTCAACCTCAACAACAAACGAAAATCAAGAAAGTGGGTTGTTTGAAAAGGGGTTAAATGTTTTCAAGAAAGTAAGGGAATGGTCTGAATTAGTTGCTGGTCCAAAATGGAAGACATTTATTCGTAGGTTTAATAAGAATAATAAATGTAATAAAGCTGGGAAGTTTCAGTATGATCCTTTGAGTTATGCCATGAATTTTGATGAAGGTTTAGGGGGGCAAGAAAGGCAGTTTGAGGATGATGATAGGCTTTTTAGGGGGTTTTCTGCTAGGTATGCTGCTCTTGCTGGGTCTACTAAGGGGATGAGTTGTGGAAAGGAGGCGGCGCCACCTGTGTTGATTTGAAGGTTTCTCGGGTTTTGGGTCCAATTTGTTGGTGACTTTACCGCTAGACTATGTCCGTGCGGGCAAGGTTTATTAGTTTTTGGTCTCTAATGGGTTGTGATTGGTACAGTATACTTTGGTGAATCTTTTGTTTTTGAATTATGTTATATAACATTTGGGTACCAGTTAAAAGGACTGGCTTCAAGATTCTTCTGATTTAGATGTTGAATTGTGCTTAAAATTGTGAATGCTCATGAAATTTAACTGATTGAGTCTCCTGTTTTATTGAATTATGTTATGAATGCTCATGAAATTTAACTGATTGAGTTGTGCTGAGATTGCAAATTTGCGATGGAATATGCCAATATGGTGATTGTTGAAGCTTAGTATCATGGGTAGAAATGAGGATATTGATTGTTCAATTGATGAGAGTATGGACAAGATAGTGTCAAATAATTCATACTCATAATTCCGTTCAATTAATTGAAGATTTTGAGATTAACGATATCGAATTTTGATCATAAATTATTTTTTATTCACTAATCCGAAAAATATAAAATTGATATCGTTGAATTTGTTTATTAATTGAGATTTTGAGATTAACGTATCGAGGATAAATTATTTATCATTACTAATCAGAAAAATATAAAATTGATATAAATTGAATTTGTTTTGAAAATATTTTTAAATAGCATTATTTTTGTAATTTTTCATAATTAATACATGAAAATAGTAATTGATGGTTAAAGTTGTTTTTCGAAAAATGAGAAATTCGATTAATTTGAAATGCAGGTAGTATAATTCATGGACTATTATTTTTTCAATTTGATCATATAGATGTATTTGATTAGGTAATTTATGTATTTGGTTTTGATTAAGGATCTACTTCTCTCAATGAGGGTCAACTTTACTACATATTTCTAAGAGGATTTAGGTATATGAAATTATGAATTGTGAATTTGTGATGAGGAATTGAGGATAAACTTTTAAAATTAAAGTTTGGGGATGTATTAAAATGTCACTTGGATGTTATTGTTTTTATGAGGTATATCCGTTACACCATAACATAATTTGATGGTAAGTAAAGATTAATGTGAGCATGCCCCAACTATGGCAAAATATCATTATTTAGTGAACTGAGTAACTAGATTTGTAGCTATAATGAAAAAGTTTAATGCATGGGTTATAACATAAGTAATAAGTATCTATGGTGATGTAACTAATTAAAGTATGAAGACAATGGCTACAACATGATGGATGTTATATAACTCATGCACGATACAATCCATCAGCATCCATTGTTTTGAATCTCGGTGCTTGAATATGATGACATGAAATCGAATGACATATCTAATAGAAAATTGACTTGATTATTAGTCCAATTGACTTAATAATCAATTGAGGTCTAGCTCAAATGTCTAGCACAAACTCGATTTGATTAGAATCGAAATGCTTTATCGTATTATTCGTACCTGTAATATGTATGATCGAGTCCAAATATTCAAGCAAGTAATGAGCAAACCTGGCTCATTGCCTATTTGCAGTAATAGTCCTATGATGCTAGTGGTAAAAGTACTAGTAGAGTGAGTTTTATATTGAATGATCTCTTGATGGTTGATCTTAGATCACCACCTGCACCTCACATATGGGAGCCTAAGAGGTGCACAAACATTTTTGGACTCAAAGTTGTAATATGCTACGCGCTCAAGATGGTGGGAGTGGTGTTGGTGTATGAAAAATGAAGTTCAATCACTGACACACTGTATCTTGCATTCATGCTTGAGAAAAAAGTACAACATTTTGAGCAATTTGTAGGAGTCATGTGGGCCACTTAACAGTCAACTACATCTATGGAATCTTATGACTGTCCACCAAAACAATGCTCCAGAATCCAGACCTCTTTTTGGCTCACCCTTTCTATAAAAGTGTTTTTCTTTTCCTTTTTACCATGTTTTTTCATTTTATACCCTGGTCTAAAGTGAGAGTTGATCAACTAGCCCTCTCTAATCTCCTCTTTTCCTTTTCACCCTGGTCTAAAGTGAGCTAATCAGTGTATTACAAGCTTATTCCATGAAATGATAATCTATTGTGATCCTTTTGTCAGGGATGCACCTATTACACTCGTAGTCCCCAAAGGATTAGCAAACATTACCAAATCTCAGCGCAGCCAGGAATCATCGTGGAAATAGTTAGCCAGTTAGGCCATAGGCTGTTGTGGTTCAAGTTTTATTTAGGCATTTGAATATCTATACAAAACAAACAAGGAACTAGAAGAGAACGAACAAGAAAGAAACAACTACATAGACAATGAGAAACAAACAAGTAACTAGAAGAGACAACAGACTCCTGCACTATTATGAACATAGATTGAAGTTAAAAAGAGAATTCTTCAATTTTTTAAGCCAGTGATTACAACAACCAATTATCTAACAATACATTATACAGAGGGAAGAAACAACTACATATACAATGAGAAAGAAAGACCAAACCTAGCCAACCACATTAGCAATATACCTAAGTCCTAAACCAAGACCACTTAGGGATCGAATCACAGTCTCACCCTGAGCCAACAACAGTAGCAAGATGAAGCTTTCATGTTGGCAAGGGCCTTTTCATTAGCTTTGAAACCATCTTAATATTATCTGACATACTACTGCCTAAATATTATCTAACAATCCATGTATTATATCAATGAGTGATGCAATGGAAAAAATGTGAATGCATAATACAGCTACAATTTCTCAGATGACAGTATAATGATCCAATGAATTTAATATATCATTTGAAATTAGAAATTCCGTAAAGACAAAAAAAATCTTATAGGAACATGAAATTCCAGAAGTGAATGAAAAATACATAGGAACTTCTAGACTATAAAAAATTTGAAATCTGATATCCCATATAATCACCAGATATTGGGGTTATAAGACATCCAAAAGAGAGGAGAAACAAGTGCTACAGTTATCTGATAACTATGTCTACGACTGAAGACAATTTACCAGTCATATGTCGTGTGGTCTCTGCATCCATGGTAAGTCCATACCAGTTGAGGGATCTCCTACATGATCATCTGAAGAACTCGCAAACTTGGATTTCTTAGACCAAAGCCAAATTTTGGATACTGAGTAACTATCAGTTTTTGCCCCAATGCTAATCTTCTTCCCCTCCGTGCCATTGTCAATAGTAGAACTTATGTCAATCTCTTTCCTTCCAGGAAGCTTCATATCATGCTCATTATGTTCATGATTGAGGGTTACCCTCAGTTTGGCCTTCCCAACCACATATTGATAGGAACCCATTGAAAAACATCTACGAGCATCCAAATTACTACTGCTAGTTTCTCCTCCCGCATCCCCTTCCCCAGGATTTAATTTCCTGAATTTGCCAAGCCTCACAGGAAAGACACCTTTACCTCCATCAACTTCTTCAATTTCAGCAGTCTTCTGATTAGACATTAAACCGCCTCCCCCCAGACCAGGATAACCATCATCTTCAGTTATATCATCAAAATCATATGCCGGGTTGTCTATCGAGAACCCAGGGTTATAGAGAGCTGACCTACAGAGAGGACATGTGGAATTGGACAGGAGCCAAGTATCTATGCAATTGATGTGGAAAGCATGGCTACAGGTAGGAAGCAATCTCAATTTGTCTTTCACTGAAAATGAACTCAAGCATACAGCACAATCAAATGGTTCTTTCGGACCCACTATCTCCTCATAAATAAACACAGGTAAAGCATCAATAAAAGCCTGCTCCAGACCACCATCATGCAAATGGAAAAGCTGTTGTAGTTGCCTCTGGAGTGCATCCGAGCTAGACATTTCCGGGTATCTATTAGACTGAGAGGGGGGTGAAGACGAAGGGTGTTTAATAAGAAACCTTACTAGTAAGTGGAGGAGACCGGATATGAAAAACAGAACTGCTAAGATGACAATAATGAAGAGAACAGCTGGACTAATTTTAGTGCCCGACGACGAGGGAGGACTGGATCCTTTATCAAAACCATCACCAACTCCATAGGATATAGCAGTCAGGGGAGGGGGAGGGGGTGGAGGGTATGTCAAGAAACCATCTTTCTGATTAATTTGATAATGAATCCAAGACATCTTCATATGGCCATGCTTAGATAACCATCTATGCTTCCCAACCTCTGACATTGAACAAGTCACCAAATGACACCAAGAACCCATTTTTATCACATGTATACTAATCCCAACTCAATTCTGAATAAAATTCCACAAATCAAACAACTTTCTCATACCTTTCCCCACTCAAATGCAACTTCTCAGAATCAATACTAATCAAATCCAACAAAACTTATAAACTAATCCAAACTCAATTCTGAACAAAATTCCACAAATCAAACAGTGTTCTCACAGCATTCACAACTCAAATGCAACTCCTCAGAATCAATAGTAATCAAATTCAACAAGACTTAAGCATATTAACTAAGGGATAAAAAAGTAACATCTTTAATATCACCATTAGCGAAAACCAACCATAATCAGTCATAGAGGAATAATTAAACAAAATGGTGACATGGGCACTAATAAAGATTCAAGCTTTACGTAGTTATGAATAACCCAACCTCAAATCCACAATATAACCATAAAAATGGAGCCTTTCTTGCAGCAAAACCCAAGATTTGCAGCCTTCTTTAGCACTTTTCAGATTCTTTCCAAATGTAACAAAGCATACAACTAACTCAATAGTCACTTTAACATAAAAAATACACAAATATAAGCTTGCAGATTATTATTTTAGCAAAAAAAAAAAACATAATTATACAAACAACTAAACAAGAGAAGAATAATTTCAAGAAAATAGCAAGTAGGAGTTTGAGTGTTGATTTTAAATGTGAGAAAAGGAGTTCCAACATGAAGTGCAAGGTATAAACTACAGTATAAAAAAGTATGGTAACAAATGCTTTAGAAAAATGGAAAGAGACAATTTTTTGTGGAAAGTTTGCAACAATTTTGTTGATAATGTAATAATTTTTCGGTGTTTTTGGAATTTAGTTAATGCTTACGCGCCAATTTGGGTAGTGTAGTCAACCATTTGTAATAAATGAGATTGAATATCTCAATAATTGCATATAATAAGTTGAATGTTCGAGATTTAATTCGAACAGTTTAAAATTTGTAGCTAAGATTCGAATTTTAATTATAAAATATTTTATCAAAAACTTAGTATTAAATTATACTATGTATATCTTAACATCGAATAAATAATGAGTGTGAACTCTTGAATAAACCAAGAACTATGGTACTCATTTTACATGAACCAAAACAAAGTACTATTAATGAGAGTATAGTACATGGTCTAGTACTCTAGGATATACTGTATTATATGACATGTTATTGCCACAATTTTGTGAAGCCTCATTAGCTATTGGAGGAGTCGCAATTGCCTCAGGTTTTATATGGTGATGTAGTGATTTTTTAAATCATTGAGATATGTTGATATTAAGAAAATTATTGAGATATGTTGATATTAATAAAATGAGTTCATTATTGATTTTTTGAACTTCATCATTTAGTATAGTAGTAGGTTCAATAAACACTGAGTTGTTATACACACCCAATAGTGTTTGTTTGAAGGGTGAAATGACTATTTTGTCCACCCAATTTTTAAGTATAGTAATTACATAAATTATATCGAGGGACAAAATAGTCATTTCAATACTAAAATTACTGATAATTGAAAAATCAACAAAATATTCATTAAACTGGTTGAACTTTGTAAAACGTTAATAGAACTTTGGGATAATTGAATTTAAGGTTTATTGTCTGTGACTCACTTTAAAAAGGAATTTCCGTTTAAAAATAAAAATAAAATTATTGTTTTACTTCAAAGAATACTTGGGAAGAATTTCGGCGATGATTTTTCTTGAAAAGAATCTTGAGAAAATTAAATACGAAGGGGTGATTGATGATTTTCTTGAGAATATCGAGTATAATTCGATTTTCGAATAAATTATTTTACTTCATTATAGCGTTTGAATGAATATAACTGATTTTTATATTTTATATAATTACTTTGTTTTTATTATTATTAAAAGAGTACTCTATTATTTGTGACTGTATGGGGAGTATTCCATGCATTTCTAGACACTTTGTTTATGCATTCCCACATGGGACCATTTCTATTAATCTTGCGTACGTAACACAAAAGCTTATTGTACAAAACACTTTGATTGGTTGAAAAAATTAAACTTCTACTAATAATATCTTGTGGTGTATTAATAATTCAAGAAAGAGATATGAGTATATATGTAGTTGTCAACTGGACATTATATTGGGACATATGTATTAATAATTCAAGAAAGAGATATGAGTATACATTATATTGGGACATACTCCAAAGTCACATTTGATATTTGTTAGGAAAATCAAGAAAGCTAAGGAAGATGGCAGGAGTGAACTACTTCAGGAAAGATGTTGTGCCGTTTTCTGTAATGATAGTTATGGAGACACTCAACGTTGGACTGAATACTCTGTTCAAAGCAGCCACTCAACAAGGGATGAATAGTCATGTCTTTGTTGTTTACTCCTATGGTGTTGCTGCTCTTGTTCTTCTTCCATCTCCCTTTTTTTCCAACAGGTTCCTTTTCTTTTCTCATAAGTTCTAGTATTTTGTTTCCAGATTAATTTGTGTCATGGGTCAATTTGGAAACATTTTTCTATTACCACATGAGTAAGTCGCGTATTATTTCATCCTCTTACTTCGCTTAGGCAGGAGCTTTCTTTGGAGTCACTAGGGCATGTTATGTTGATGTTGATCAGTCTGTGGGTTATTTTTTCATCTAAGCTCTTGTGTTTGCTGAATATTGGCAGATCAACCGTGCTTCCTCCAATGAATTTCTCCATCATGATCAAGATTTTCTTTCTTGGCCTGATTGGGTACAGTGAAACACAATTGCCTTCATTATCCTTTCCTTTCATATTATTTTTTGACATAGTGATTAATTAATAAAGTCTAGTGACAATGAGATATTTCTCGATGATGTCTCAAGTTCCAATACTTTACAATGATAGAGAAAAAAAATTAACCAATACTGTATATAACAAGTTATTGGTATTTGAAATAAATTTTGAGCTATTATGATGTTTGGTAGGTGTACATCTCAGCTGATGGGATACACAGGGATTAGCTTTAGTTCCCCAACACTTGCTTCAGCCATGAGCAACCTTGTGCCTGCTTTCACTTTCATCTTAGCTCTCCTTTTCAGGTTCTGTTTTAATTCTCACTATAAATATTTTCTGCTACTTTGATTTCTAATTCTCGGTACTGATCTGTTTTGTTGAAAAACAAGACCTTTTCCTGAATTTTACATGGTTAATATTGAATTTCAACAGATTCCTGTCACCACTTGTAGATTGACATTTCATTTGATGTACTAGTTTTGGTTTTAATACACTCCCACTTGTAAATTTAAGTTTATAATAAAAGATTCATACCTTTAGATACTACACACCACACAATTATATCTCCACCTTTTGTATAAGATTAATTTTGGGTCAGAATTGAGTTTTTTAGTGTTACTAGTCAAATAGCTCGGTATAGTTGACATGGAGGTAGTATAATCTAGTTCTGAGCTTTGTGTAGGATGGAAAAGCTGGAGCTGAAGAGAACAAGCAGCAGGGCAAAAGTTTTAGGAACAATAGTCTCAATTGGAGGTGCATTTGTAGTAACTCTCTTTAAGGGGCCAAGAATCATTTCTGGTTTCTCTCCTTCCACGCCCGCAATAATGCAGAATCAATCACTGAGCTCAAAACCATCAGATTGGATACTTGGGGGCTTTTTCCTCACAACTGAGTACTTTTTAGTTCCGGTGTGGTACATTGTACAGGTGAGCCGATTCTACCTTCCTAAGCACCCTTATATTGTGCTCTCGGGGATTTGCCTATCCTTTAAATACATTTTGATAAAGTTCAGGGGTGCAATGTTTGGTGTAGTGATAGGAAGTTTATAATTATGGATAAGATTTATTGAACCATAACTTTCCACAGATTTATTTGTCCTTATAATCAGAAGGCACATTTCTATTGATTTTAAAGCTATGTATTCATTTTTGCGCTAAAGGCTCAAATTATGAAAGAGTATCCTGCGGAACTCACGGTCACCTTCTTCTACAATCTATACGTGAGCATAATGGCTGCAGCAGTGACATCAATCATCGAACCTGACCTCAACAAATGGAAACTCGGTTCTTACATGGCTTTAGCCTCTATTCTATGTCAAGTGAGTAAGCAAGCTTCTTATCAAATTTCCAGAAATGCAGCTGCCAAATTTTGTTTTTGTATCTGACTATGATATTTGAATTTCTAGGGACTCTTTGGATCATGTCTAAATAATGCAGTCCATGCATGGATTATACGCATAAGGGGGCCTGTTTATGTTTCTATGTTCAAACCACTAGCGATTGCCATTGCAGTTGCCATGGGAGTCATGTTACTAGGAGACTCTCTTTATCTTGGAAGGTACTCTCTGTTCAAATTTGATTGCTCATGTAGTTGCTCCGAGTAATTTAACATTCAAAGAATGACGAATACATTTTGAAACAATTTGATCACCTTAAAATGGTATCCATTTTCTTCTTAAATTGCAGCATAATTGGAGCAGTGATCATAGTCACAGGATTCTACACTGTCATGTGGGGGAAAACCACAGAAGAGACTGTCGAAGGCAGTGGAACCGGTGATTTAGAGTCAACAACAGAGAAGGTGCCTCTGTTAAGACCATTGCAAAGATAAGCCACTTTGATTGCACTGCTAGTATTCCATAAAATAAATAAATAATACTGCTGGTTCAGTACTATGCATCAACATCGAGATCTAATTCAAAGATGAAGATCCTCTTGAATGATTCATCGAAGCTAATGAGTCTAAATTGCACACAGGCACACAGCCACAAAGGAAAGCCTTCCATTTTGGAGTTTAGTCCACCGATTATAGGCTATTCGAAAATGAAACCTCATGTGATTTAGAATTGCCTATTACTGGTAAAAAAAATCAAAGACTTAGCCTCAAATGATATATTTGGGTGGTTTGGTGTTATCAATTGATTAGGCCGCCTTATGATCGTTGGTAGGTTGGCAACTTATGTATCATTCTGAAATCTGTTGTGTATATATGAGTACGAAATGTTATTTCCTTAAGTAGGAGACCCCCAACAAGTATATAGCTTACTCTGTATATAATGAAATTAGCTCAGTATCAGCTCAATAGTGATAAGAAAACTTCACCTTTAACTGAAAGGTCAATAGTTCGAGTCATATAGAGACAAGTAGTGAACCACCATCGTATGCGTATGTTTGCTCAAATATAAAAACTAAACAACAAACTTACTAAACATCTGGAAAATATCTAATTTGATCAAACTCGCTCTTGTACTCTTGACAAAAAAAGGAATCATGTGTGTAGAAATTGTATTGTATTGCATATTGGAATTTGGAAGCCAATTAACCACATTACCAATCAATATAAATTGGTAGGGGATTTTTTATGGTGAAGTTGGTTCCTGAGCATGTAGAACAAAAGTTCATTCCATGTATCTACAGGGCCAGGCAAGCATCAGCGAACACAATCTTTATAACCATTCTTCCATTTATCCCCATAATATAAACCTGGATGTCCATCAGGCCTCATTATCATAGCTTTAGTAATATCAAGAACTTCAAACTTATTCCCCCATTTCTCCCCCTCTTTTCTTGCTTTTTCAATCTCCTCCACTTGTACCTTCCTATAATTTACAGCATCTACTTCATTAGCCTTATCAATTGCTTCACCCTCAGTGAATGGTCTCGTCCAATTACAACCCCCTCCTTGGTCCCAGGAACCACCCTCAAAATGAGCCGGTGAAAATGTCCTTAGCAACGTGAACATACCCGAACAATTCTTGCAATTGTTGATGTGATCAAAGGCCGCTCGAAACGCCTTCTGGATGGCGTAATTAGGTCCAAAAACAGTCACATTTGGTGCTTGGCAATACACACAGCCTATAAGCTTGCCATCTTCATACATATAGTTTTGCCTAAAGAACCAATGTGCATCTGAAAAAATGGCGTAATCTATCGTTGGCAATGCTGTTGACCATCTTTCGTCGATTTTATCTAGATGCAAATCGAAGCCACCACTAGAAGTTCCATTGACAACTATATCAGTGTCCTTGACGAAAAATTGTGACCAAAAGGCCTTAAGGGTGAAGTTGTGAACTGGGAAGTGCCATGTTGTGAAATGATCCTCATCATCTTTAAATAGTTGCGTTGGAGTCTCTTCCTACCAAATTTTCATTTCCCATTTTGTTAAATGTCGTCTCAATTCATGCATCATAATACTGATCTAAACTCTTTTTTTTTTCTATTTTTCATTAAGGGGATTTTATTGATAATTGAATAAAATCCGCCCGAATCAATTCATCTAAACTCAATTATTAGAACTATTTAGATAAACTAAACTCGATTAGCTTTTTATCTAATATCAATGTTTCATTTGAAAATGAAAGTCAATTAATTTGAATCGACAAGACTATTGTTTTGTGTAAGGAAAAATAATGATCTAATAATGTTAGGGAACTCACTGATGACAAAAGACTTTGTAGAGGGACTCCATTTGATTCTAGAACTTGAAGTGAGTCACCAATGCATATTATTGTCTTTCCTTGTACATAACTCAAGAAAGCTTTGGCATAAACCACAAGGGAACTACATTGAGTGCAGCTTCCATCTCCAATTTCAGAAATCCGCTATACTCCTTCCATGCAAGAAACAGTTTTGTAATATATGGAATAGTTGTGCAGCTAGGGAAATTTATTTTTTTGAGAACCTTCTTTGTTCCAAATCCAACGACCCTTAATAAACCAGATAAAATTTCTTCTTTAATATTGTACTTCCAAAATAGAAACAAAATGAATTTAGCTAAATGCCATCGATCATGCATGCTATAATAAAAAATAAAAAAAAAAATCGTATGAAATGCATTGAATGATGCCACATAAAATATGTCTAATCTAACACATTAATTATCATACATTGCTACAATAAAGCACTTGGACGTAGCTCTAAATAATGCTTGGAGGACACAAAAAATGCTTCAATAAGGCTTCATAAAAATTAAAAAACTTTCTTACGGCACTCACTTTAAATGTGCTTTAATTTTTAGTGCTTTTCTAGTTAGACCACTTTTTTTTTACTTGGAGCATAGAACGTCGTCAATTCCCTTTCTTTGTAATAGTGATATATTTTGAACGTGCAAAAAACCTCAATAAAATGTGTGGAACTTACCATTATTATGAGATTGATTGAGGGCGTTTGTTGGGGTACGGTCATGTACCTCATCATTGATGTTGAGTGATGACAACTGAAAAAGGAGTAGGGAATTAGCATATAATATAGAAAATGACAAAATGGAGGCAGAACCAGCCAGGCTGGTGAGTAAATACGGGGCTGATGTGCTCATTGAAGAGTGATTCAAAGATTTCTCATTCATGATAACTAGTATGTAATTGTGAGTTGTGACTCTTCTCTAAATTTTGAATACATAATATAATGGGTTATTTTGACTTTGGAGTTTGGTGGGAGATCCAGTTAATATTAGTGAACGCTAAAATTGATAGCTAACAAAATGATATGGGAAATATATATAGACTGGTATTAAAATTTTTTTAAAAAAATTGCATTCGTCTTTCCCCGCTTTTTCCAGTAAGATTTTTGCACCAAAAATTAAAAAAAGAGGCGGCCCTTTTCTCGCCTTTCCGCGGCCTTTTCCACCATGACTACCAAAGGGTCGTCTTTTGGCCGCGCCAGCTCTTTCGGCGGTGCTGTTACGGCAACTATGTTCCGCGTAATGATAAGAAGCTTTAACACGAAGTGTCAATAGTTCGAGTCATATAGAAACAAGTAGTGAATCATTGTGTATTAGTATGTTTGCTCAAATATAACATTAAAACATAAAAATACTAAAGATCTCAAAATATCTAATTTGATCAAACTAACTCTGGTGCACTTGAGAAAAAAAATCATGTGTGAAAAAATTGTGTTGTATTGTATATTGGAAGCCAACCAACACCCCATTCCAATGAAAATCAATTGGTAGGGGATTTTTTATGCTCATCAAGTTGCTTCCTAAGCATGTATAGCAAAAGTTCATTCCATGTATCCACAGGGCCAGGTAGGCACCAATGAATACAATCATTATAGCCTTTCATCCATTTGTTCCCCCAATATAAACCTGGATGTCCATCAGGTCTCATTAGCATGGCTTTAGTAATATCAAGAACTTCAAACTTATTCCCCCATTTCTCCCCCATTTTTCTTGCTCTTTCAATCTCTTCCACTTGCACCTTCCTATACTCTCCATCTACTCCATTAGCCCTATCAATTACTTCATCCTCGGTGAATGGTCTCGTCCAATTACAACCCCCTCCTTGGTCCCAGGAACCACCCTCAAAATGAGCCGGTGAAAATGTCCTTAGCAACGTGAACATACCCGAACAATTCTTGCAATTGTTGATGTGATCAAAGGCCGCTCGAAACGCCTTCTGGATGGCGTAATTAGGTCCAAAAACAGTCACATTTGGTGCTTGGCAATACACACAGCCTATAAGCTTGCCATCTTCGCCATATAGTTTGCCTAAAGAGACAATGTGAAAATAAATGGCATGTCTATCGTTGTAATGCTGTTGACCATCTTTCGTCGATTTTATCTAGATGCAAATCGAAGCCACCACTAGAAGTTCCATTGACAACTATATCAGTGTCCTTGACGAAAAATTGTGACCAAAAGGCCTTAAGGGTGAAGTTGTGAACTGGGAGATTGCAATATTGTGAAAATGAAGTCCCCTCCACATCATCTTTAAAATAGTTGAGTCTCTTCCTCTAAAATTTTCTCATTTTGTTAATGGTCTCAATTCATGCATCATAATGATCTAAATTCAATTATAATTAATTAGATAAAACAAACTAAAAGAAAAGAAACTGATCTAAACTCAATTAGCTTTTGTTTCAATGGTTATAATAAACCCCGAACCACAATTCTTCAAGTTCGGTTCTTTTTTGCATAAACCTACTAGTTACATATATTCTTTAGCCGTCGTGGGCGAAAATGAAATATAAAATTTAACACACATAATATTGATAAATTTGTGTGTTAGCTAACTAACATTTTTTATAATTTTTTATTTATTACTCAACATAAATATTTTATAAATATCTCAATATTCCGTATAAGATGAACTTTTTTAAAGGATAATTAATACGTCGGACAATGAAAATTTTGTCTATGAAAGGGCTAATTAGAATAAATATAAACTTAAAGTTGTATTCAGAATTTTAAGTATACATTTAATTAATCATATTCGTTTTTTAAGTACAATTTTAATAAAATTTTATTGGTTAGAATATTGACATATTTTATTGTCACCTCATTACTGTTCACGCATATTTTGAGGTTGCTATTTCCATTTCAAATATATAGTACTCTATTGGCTGTAAAATGGTGAGATTTATTGATATGGGGAATAATGACAAAACTACAAATATTATTCATTTATAACTATTGAGAGAGACCTACGAATCTATTTCGCTTATTTTTCTTTTATTATAATGGAAAAAATTATATTTGCTTGTTTTTTCTTTCATTAATTTTGCATGGAAAGAAACAGCAATGTTATTTTAGCTACGCACGATTCAATTTATGAAAAAAAAAAATACATTCTAGAAGATACATTAATTAATTAATATGTATTTATAATCAATAATTTCTTTATGATTTCTAATAATTTTTATGTTTAAGTCATGTCAATTTTTTTCAATGATATATGATATAATGAGTTATGTGTAACTCCCAATAGATGAAATATTGAGAGTTTTGTAACTACAAATGTGGTTTAACTTTTACCTTAATTTTTTTAATGATTTATCCACACTTTACTTGTTTTTCTTTTAAGTAGTTCATAATTTTAATGCATGGTAATATAATATTAATTTCATAATAAAAATAAATATATATTTAGAATCTCATAATTTAGATATTGATATTTAAGACAAAATCGATGTGTCAATAAAATAAAATAAAATTGAACTATGATATATGAGAATTTGATCGATTATTTGTTTGAAAGAAGGAATAGGTGAAGCCGAAGATTTTGAAGAGTTTCGATTTGGCATGTGAAGTTAGTTAATTTTGTTGGCTTTGTGCTGGATGCTTTGACTTTACGCATGTAATTGTTCATTTGTTATTCTATAAATGGCGTTTTTGGAGCTAAACTTGATCATCAAAGTTAAAGTTATATATCCATTGAGACCATTTCAATAGTTTTCTAGTTTTATAAAATATATGATTTGATAATAAATATTCATCTTACATTGAATTGTATAGGTGAGTACATAAAATACAAATAAAATACATATAAAATAACTGGTGAATTCAATGAGAAATATATGTACTAAGATTCTTGCTAATTGTCTGGAGGATCAATTACAAGAGGAAAAAAGTTTTAGAAATTCATTTCATCCTAAAAAAAATTAATTTAGTCTACTAAAATGAAAAACAATTAAGAAAGCTAGAATATAACTTTTCAAAAATCATAAAAATAATAAATATTTTTAGTTCATTAATAAGTACGTACAAGTCAAATTGCACAAGATGTATGTAAAATATAGAAAAATAATTGAAGGTATTGATGTTCTTCTTCATTATATTATTAATATTTTAAACAAATTTGAATTACAAAAATATACAGCCACGTTGATGAAACCAAGGTTGTTTGGTATTCAAAAGAATTAAAATAAATGTATTCATTTGTCTACACATTAAAGCCTGATTATAACCCTATAATTTAGGTTATAAGATATATATTATGGATGAAGGAAGTCATTTAAAATAAATGATGTAATATAATAATAAGAATCATGTAATATCAAGATGTAACTCTCCATTAGAGGTATTTTTTACATATTTAGTGATTTTTGAGCTTTCATTTATTATTTAATTATTACTGATGTTTGATAATCGTAAGATGTATTGTAATTAACTGTATGTGTGGGATGGATAATTTAGACTTTATAAAAATGAAAGAAATACTATGTTTTCCACACTTTTAACTTCCAAGTAGATAATTGATTTGACCTTATTGAATCATATCTTATATAAATAAATTAAATTAAAAATATTAAATATGTATAAGTCCTGATAACAAATAATATAATAACAAGCATATATATTTTTCTTATTGTAATATATTAAACTCGTATATAATATAGTTATACATTCAATCATCTAAACTACACTTCTGAATTTCACTCGAAATTATCCATCAGCTCAACCAAAAAAAGTAAAGCTTAATTATTTCTTCACATAAGAATAAATGAATAGATAGATTAGTATAGGTCTTTACACCATTTTTTACTTTCGGAACTGATAATTTCTTTTGATAAAATATAGGATTAGTTGATATGTAATAATACTCTAGAATTCTTATTGGGCCTGATCGCCAATGCTTTTTCTTGCACTGGTGTAATCAATGTAAGTCATTATTCTTTCACTATATTTTTTGGGCATGATTTCAATTAATTTTAGAGTTACAATTAGACCGCTTAAATATCTAAAATATTATCCTTTTATATATAAAAAATTCGAGTATTCTAGTCGATTATTTAAAGATTTGATTATCATTAGATAAGGTGAATGAGTTGGGTTGACAATTTTATTACCTCAATATAATTTCTTAAAAAACTTCATCGGCTTAAAGTTCATGCTAAATACGTGTTTATTGATTGCTATATAGGAATGAAGATAAAGTTGCAAGAGTTTATAGTTTGAGAATAATGATTCAAAGTATAACGGTAGATTAATTAATTAAGAAAATAATGACAAAATTGGGTATTGAATTCATTACAAAGGTTGAATGCAAGAACAATGGAAGCGTTTTATTTCCTACAAAGGTTTAATGCATTGGTACGGTTTCATGCTATAGTATGCCATACAAAGGATGAATGCAATGATTTAATGTAATGGTGTGTTTTCATGCACTGATACGTTTTTCAATCATACAAAATTGGATGGAATGGTTCAATGAATGAGTAATTTAATATAATGACATGTATTTTAGTCCATGCCTACAAAAGTTGGATGGAATGGTTCTTTAAATCAATGAGTAATTTAATATAATGACATATTTTTAGTCCATGCCAAAGGTCATGCGAAGAGCCAATATTTAATACAATTACCATAATAAAGTTAATAATAATAAAATATAATTAATTAATTTTAATTGAGAAGGGCAATTTGGTCTTAACAGAAAATGAAAGAAACACTTAAGAGATTCACACTTTTATATAGTATATAGATATTATCGTATTTTACAATAACTCGATCATTACTGTGACTTAACTTGAAATATTTCATTATTTAAAATCATCTAAAGAAAAAGGTAAATAAAAATGTACTTGTTCTTATTCCAAATTTCCTTCACGATTCATAACTTGGATATATATTGAAGATTCCATAAGTAAAACTTAGGACGTGATTAATTAAATGACAAATTAGAACTAACAGATTACTACTTATGGAGTATATTTTATTACTAGTTTCTTGAAATATATTGGGAAATCTATGAAGAAAAGGAGAAAATTGAATTTAGGTGGAGGTCCGCTTCTTACGGTTTTGCTCTGATTTTCGATAGGCAGGTGACCACAAAATCCTTAATAAAATAATGATTCGATAACAAAAATACACGTTATTAGCAGTTCAATGAACCTTGAGAATCACTAAATTCCATGTGTTAGAGGGCAAAACTAGCATGGGCTCACATCTCGAGTAATAGCTCATACTCCGTATTATTTGTCCATTAGCCTTATAATCGATTATATATCAGATTATCATATACTCCGTAATATTGCATCAAGAACATTTTTGTGGCTGTATACAACAATATTTTAGTTTTATAATTTCATAATCGTAAGAACATTTATATTATCAACAATAATCGTTCAGTATCTAAGAATAGTGTTTTCTTAACTTTGAAAATGAAAATGTCAATTAATTAAAATTAACTAATAAGAGTATTGTTCTGTGTTTATGAACATGTTCTATAAACGAGGTATTAGATAATCAGATAGTATTCAATTTTATTCATTGACAATAAGGAAACTGATTCCGAATATATAAAAATAGTGTTTTGTGAAAAAGGAAAAATAATTATCTAATGTTGAGGAACTCACCGATGACAAAAGACATAAAAGGGACTCCATTTGATTCCGGGCAAGTGAGTCACCAATGAAAGCCATTGTCTTTCCTTGTACATAACTCAAGAAAGCTTTAGAATCAAACCTAGGAGGCTCACATTGGTCTGGCTTCCATCTCCAATTTAAAAAATCTCTATCACTCCTTCCATGCAAGAAACAGTTTCTCAAATATGGAATAGTTGTACAACTAAAATTTGTGTACAAAGAACCTTCTTCATCCCAAATCCAACGACCCTTAGACAAGTCACATTTTTCATCAATATCTAAACCTTCCGAAATAAAAACAAATGAATTTAGCTAAATGCCATCGATCATACAACAAATAAATAAAATCGAATAAAATGTATTGAATGAAAGGCTCATAAAATATGTCAAAGCTAACATCGTCACTTCGACAGTTCTCATATATTTTGACATATTTAATATGAACGTATTAGGTAAACCGCCTTCAATAAAATGTGAGGAAATTACCATTATGATGAGATTGATTCAGGACATTTGTTGGGGTAAGGTCATGTACATCATCATTGTTGTTAAGTGATGAGAACTGCAAAAGGGTAGGAGTGTATATAACATAGAAAATGAACAAAATGGGCAAGCATAATGAACAGAGCAAAAAGGGAGCTGATGAGCTGATTGAAGAGTGATTCAAAGGTTTATCATTTTTGATAATGATGTAGTTGTGACTCTTCTCTCTAGATTTTGAAAACATGATGGGTTTTTGTGGCTTTGGAGTTTGGTCTGAGAGTTATAATTAGTGAATGCTAAAATGGACTACTAACAAAATACTCTGAAAAAAATAGACTGGTATTAACAGAGGAGTTTAATACATAGTAGTAATAAATTGAATAGTTTAATTGTGGTTACCACATCAAACTTCTTAATAATTTTTGTATTACCATATTAATTTTTGAAACAAAATATAATCACTAACATATATAAAAATATGAATAATGATTGTATTTCTTCTCTTTTCACATTATTAATTACTAAATTACCCTTCTATATCTAAAATCTAAAAATTATGAATTCCAATAGGAATTAAAGCTACTACTTTCCATACCATTTTGGCGTTTTAAATATGCTCGAGATGGAGCTTTTATTTATCAATTATTCTTAAATTATATGTTCAAAAATTATAAGACAATAATATTATGAAATTATTATTTTTTAAAGATGAATCTAATGATATAACTTTTTTATATTTATTAAAATAGCAAGTAATTAGTAATTAATTGTTAAAATTTCTTATAAAATAACACAAAAATGGCAAATAAAAAAATCTGGATGTAGTATTAAGTATTCATCATACTTTATACTTGCATATATCTAAGATTATCAATTGAATGAGAATCATTAGCACATACCTACGGTTTGAGGATGATACATCATATACATTTGAGATATATATACTTATAATTGCGTGCATCCTACTTTTTAATTAACTTTATTTATTTATCTCCAATGCATGTTTAATGATTCAGAGGTATGTATTGAATAACACATTTATTTTTTTGCTCAATTTTGCATGGATAACTTTCATGATTCAATTCACAAGAATATGCATCATATATTATATTATTAATTTATTAATCCTTTTCATCAATATAATTTTTCATCATATGTCATTTTTCAATCTTTAATAATTTTTGTTAGTTAAATAATAATATGTTTTTATGTAAAACTATTATTATTGTTAGTTAAATAATTATATTTTTTTGTAGAAGTGTATTATTATTATTATGATTATTATGTAGAATTATTGTTATTATTATTATAATAGGTATTAATTAAATAATCATATGATTTTTAGTAAATTATTATTATTATTATTATTATTATTATTTTAATTCCATGCGAGATATGAATTTTATATATTAGGATCCATAAAATTTAAAATTACATACTTTTTTTAAATCATATCAATTTTAACCGACATAAAAAGCAAATAATTCACGATGATGTTCTGATAAATTAATGATCAATTCGTCAAACATTTAGTCAGAGGACATCCAATTTTTAAAGTAATATTTGTATCTCTCTCTATACATGCGATTTAAATTATAATATATCTATGAATATCGTATTTTATTTTTATTTTTTATATTATATTTAAAGAATTATTTGTGATTAAAGTATCCCTTCAAAACATAAAAATATTAATTAGAAAAAAATTCGAAAGAGTGTAAGTTTTTATATAGTTTTAAAAATATTTCAAGTTAAACATAAAAAATATATTAAATATTTAAAAAATCAATTGAATGTTGTGGATGGCACGTTTATTTACTTAGTGTTTAATAATTATGTAACTCATACCTAAATCTGTTCTTGCCGTACATGCCAATGAAGGCACCTCACTTAGTTATGATTACAATTCAAAGATCTAATTCACATGAACCCATCAACTAGTAATGTGGACTCCTTCAGAAAATGCATAAACTAATAGGGAGCAGTTCATCAACATCAATATTGAGACGTTGCAAAGTGAGTGGTACACTTGGAGTATTGCATACGAACATGCACCGCATTACCAATAATAATTTCATGCACCCTAAATATAGTATTATGCTGTTGTCGGATTTGGTCCGATTCCTAGACCCGAAACTGGTTTCGGTCCGGTCCGGTCCGGACCGACACCAGAACCGGTCCGGTTCCGGATCCGGTGAAAACCGGTCCGGACCGGACCGGTAACAGCACTACTCACACGTAAGTTAATTATTACCGTTATGCCGTATAGACCTATCAGGTGATTTACGCTCACGCATCATGCACGTGAATAGTTACTATTGATTTCGTCTATTTAACGATCAAATTTCAATATCGTGTATATCATACCATCATGGACTAAATTTACAATATGCTTTTTAACTAGGACCAAATTGCAACACAATCATAATTAGTTGGATCAAATTAACAATTAACTCTATCTATAAGAGTATGTTGAGATTGACTCCTAATAAGTCCAAAAGTTCACATGTGAGTATCTCACAGGAAAATGAGGAGATAGTTTATTACTAATATAAGTCAGGAGTAACTTTACTTAATATCAATTGGTTTTAGGATGATGACTTTTTTAACTTATAAAATATACTCTCTTTCATCTTATAAATGTGGTGCGACCCGATTCACAATTTCTACAGAATATGTGTTAATTCAAGTAATTTCATCATTAAAGTTTCTTAAAACCATTTCAAAACCGGTAGAAGGCCCAATTCTAACCTTTATTTTCCGGCCCTATGCCATCTTCATTTGTAGCCTCAGGCTCAGCCCTCATGGAGTCATGGACCATGGTAGTCTTGGCCCTTATGTATAATGGGCGTCTAATGTTTTCAAGATATATCTCTGCACTCTGCAGTAGTACTGTATAACGAAGCAGGCCTTGGTGGGCCCGTCCATGCGGGCCGGATCTGGCCAGTTTGAGTGTTATTTTTCGGTCCACGAGCGGCCCCGGCCCATCAATATGGGATGGATGCCGGCAGGTCGAGGCCGCCGGCTCGTGTGGCGGCGTTTAAAGGCAAGCGTCTTGGCGTTGCTGTATGAGATTCGCAGAATCACGTGAGCAGCTAGATTAGCGTGGTAGCGTTTATATTAGCATTGCCACCGTTTAACACGTAAAATACTACGAAAGACATTATGTGTGCACGTAGTACAGCTAAGCGATGGCGATGTTTAGAACCAAGCGATGGAAACGTTGCTCGTAAATGTTGCAAAAAAACAATAGAAATTAAACACCGCCAAACAATTGAATAAACGTAAGCTGAAATCGCTAAATAATGGCCAAATCTAAAATGTTTGAGAATCAAAGTACAAATTTCATAAAAACTAAAATGTTTGAAATCACCGACAAGGCGACAATACAATCACATAAAAACTAAATTGTTATGAGTATCGAAGTACATGAAGAAATATAATTGTTTGAAATTGAAAGTACATGTCATAAAATAATTGTTCGAGTATCAAAGTGCATTAAAAGCTATCACTCGATTGTCATCCCTGCTTCATTGTCATCTTCTTGGCGATCAAGGCGGGTAAGGCGTTGGTGGTTGTGGTGGCATCCCTGCATGGTCAACCTGTATCCTCGGCTTTGTCGTCGTGAGGGCAGTCTATCGACTTCAAATCCCTGGCGTCTACGCCTCGTCTCACCGAACATGGCTAACATGTGTTGGAATTAAATTGACTACAGGCTTCGATTGGATGATCCATGGGATGACCCTGCTTCGGTCGAAGGATCAAAAGGGGGTTGTGGATACGTAAAGTGGCTCCACGGTACTTGGTAACCATCCTGAGTGCGGCACGAGGCGCGCATCTATTGAACCTGCATACATAAATCCCTCTGGAACTCGAATCTCTCAAAAACTTTCCAACTTAGTACTTGTTCGCTCCTCCAGCCTCTGACCCCCAGAGCAAACATCGATTGTCTTCTATACGTAATTGTCCGCTTCTTACATTGTATCATTTCTTTGATTTTTTTCATGGGTACACCTTTGCAATTGACCAACAAATGGGAGGAAATATCATCCCATATTAATCTGAGAACTTTGTTTTTTGATAGTTAATATGTTGTAGCGTCGTATGTGGTAGATTAACGCTTAACTTGAATTCCACGATAGCCAGCGTAACAAAGCATGTATGAAAGTAAGCTCCGGCCTTGACTATTAAATTGTGAGCAAAGGAACAACCTTCCAAATAAACTTTTGAAGGCCGTTCAAAATTACTTATAGTCACAGATGAGACTTAACGCTATGACCATTGTTAAGAATCGCTTGCTAATCATTCCAAACTAACGACCCAATTAATACCGCCCCACATAATCATGGGAATCCTCATTACGCCGAGCCAAATGCCCTAACTAAATCATCTTCCGTGATACTAGCTTAGGACACCATTCTATCAAGTAATTACAATGTCTCGAATTTGGAATATTAACCTAAGCATGTGATGAAATTGAAACTTGACTATCACCCAAGGGGTACCCAATCATTAGTAAAAGATGCAAATAATTGAACATTTGCATCTACTAATAAACTTGAAATAATATGCTTGCCGGTATTTGATAAATGGTGTAATCCCGGCGATACATTGAAGTAGTTGATCACGCCGCCACCAAGCCTCGGCCCACTTCTTGTGAGGCTGGTGGTGAGGTGGTGGTGGAGTGTTTGGCCGGGGCTCGTTCTGACCCACTCTGAGGATTTGAGCTTTGCTTGATCTTGAACAATTTGTTTTTCATTTCTTTTTTGGTCCCATTAACAAATTTTAGTTTAATTTGATGATTTGAGTAATACTTGAATATCTTTAAAGGAGATGGCAGATGAGAGTTGAGATTGAATTAGAGGAAACTTGGTTTGGGAAGTTAAAATATATGTTTGAATGGTGCAAAATCGCGTTTTTAACCTAAACCTCCAAATTGCTCCAAATCTAACGGTGGCAGATTTAATTTAGGCGTGCGAATTAGTAAGCAATGGCCTTTTTTTGTACCGACAAGCGATGCTTTACATATTTAATTTAAAGGCGTGGCCACGTTTACATTGTATGAGCCCTGCCGTGGCGACAAGCGTGGCCGTTTAAAACCTGTAATGAGCTTTATCAAGTGACCCACAAGGAATCGCACTCTTTGCACTTAACGATGACATTTAAAATTAAGCGTGGCCACGTTTGTGACCTGAAAAAACGTGTTTGGTGTGTTACAAGCGGAAGCCACGTTGAATAAACGATGGACACGTTTGGCTTTAACGTGGTCACTTTTTTGTGGTACCACATTAAGAACATATTTTTGTAGAATATATACAATGGTTAACATAATCAAAAATGAACATTTTATTATTTAAGCCGTTCACGGCTGACTTTATACTCGTGCGGGGCGAGGTTTACGCAAGGATTCACCAAAATAAACATTATACAAATCTAATCATCTATAGAATTAAATTCATCTTGGACAACTTCTTTGTCGAGATGCGACTTAAGTTGTCTAATGTGTTGGTCTCTTCTTAACAATTTATTCTTCAAATGATATCGCTAAGATGGAAGTGAACATATCTTTTTCTTTTTATTCTATGAGTGAGTCTTGATCTTGCATTCTATGTTCGTGACCGTCCGATCCGCCGACACTTGTAGCGTCTTGATAGCCGAGCTTGTAAGTCTTGAATGTCTTTATGAGTGTATTGTAGGTTAGTCATGCTAAATCGCGGATTCACTAGCTATTTAGACATAGGTATAGAGAATATTTCTTTTCCATCTTAGATAATACCGGAAGCAAAGGTTTTAAACTGCTTCGCCTGCATTTTTAATATTTCAAAGGATTTTTTACCATTTATATTGAGTCGATTCAAAGTTAGTGGTCAAATATTGAGTTAACTCATTTGTGTCTTGTCGGAAGTGGATTATTTCACTAATAATTGTAATTTGTAAAAAACATTTTCTAAGGTGATCATGTTACGACTTTGTATTTTAACTCCCGTGCGGGAGCCATTAAAAGGTTTGTACCTTTATTTGAGGGTGCTGGCGCTTCGCATCCGTACTTGATTGATATTTACTATACATATTATACAAATAAGTTTCAATTCCATCTTTATATTTCTTAATATCAAAATTCTTTAGTTCGGGATTACAAACTATTAAAGCATCATAAAAGAATATAAGTAAAAATGAAAAACTCTTAATTTAAAATTATGATGATCCATTATTGCACGATTGCACTTATGCATGTGGTATAGGATAGAAATATTTTAGAAAATATCTTCCCATATTGAACCATATCTCTAACTGACATACTAATTCTGTGTTTAGTCATATGAATGGAAAGATTAACAGCATTCTAAAGAAGAGATGAATGTTTGGATATCTTGAGTTGGAAAAACTTTAGTGTAATCTTTAGTGGCTCTAGAAACTTAAGAAATTCATAACTTGATGTTCTAATTACTATGTATGTAAGCGGCACATAATATTCACTGACGGGCATGCTTCTTATAAAATGTTGTGATTTTCGCCCATACATATATACGCAGAACTAGTAGATGCGTAAGTCGAGTTCATCCCAGTTTTCGCAATCCGAATTAATTTCCTAAACTTACTTTTACGGAAACTCAAAACTAATTTTTTATATTAAATTGTTTTCTTACCCCCTATTAACAACAAAATTAGCAGCTTATGAATTGGCCCAAAATAGAAGCTGCATCCCAAACAACTTTTATTCATCTTTAGCTACTAATTGAAGGGCGTGACACCCAAATATCTAACGTGAAAAGTTCACCAAATCAGGTTTTTAAATTGACATCTTTAATTTTCGAATTGAAGCGTTATTAAGCGGATGTATTATCAAATACCAATCTTATTCATACATTTGTAATCTTAAATTAAGCATCACAGTATACAGCAATTTGAATATTGTTATGTTTAGCGATTGATCTAAAATAAAGCGATTCTCCTTTTATGAAGCCCAATCTTTATCGATCAATTGGCATGTTACACCACGTTATATCAAAAGAAATCAACAAGACACGATATCATTTAGTCAAGCAGCGTTTATAAAGCCTTAATCGAAGGGTTGCACCTAGAAAAACTCTTTCATTTTTTTAAAATATTTAAAGCGTAAGTTACATGAGAAATGCGAGAGGGATCTAGAGTTAGCTCGAGGGGATTAACGGCTTTTTTGAATGTCCGATTAGTAAAAGCGTCATCCATCATGATGATTAAAAGGTAAAGAACTTCACGATTATAAATTTAATAGTTTCCATCATATAAGCCAAAATATTTAAAAAAGTTACGCTTAGAGTTTGGGTATTAATCGTTCGCGTGTACAGCGAAATCGCGAAATGACCTTATGACTTAATAAGTGTCTAGCAAGATGACGGTTCATACTTTACCGTCCATTTTTGGCTGATAGAGCTGCCACGATCTCTACGGGTTGTCGCTTTGTTTTCACGGTCGTACAAATGTTGTCAAATCCATGGCGTTTTTTCGCTGACTAGTATTATCGTATCCAACTAGATTTAATTACGGGTAATTCATCCATTTTGATTATCATCCTCTAGATTAACAAAATCATTGAACATCTTAGCGTACCCAATATCACTTTGAACATTTTTACCAAGATTACGTTTTGATGCCATTAATTTAGAAGAACAAATAGCATAATTATAAAAAACAAAGATGATAGATAATACCAAACTGGAGATGCAACGAAAAAACCCACGACTTGAGAAGGAATCCTTAGACTTCGATCGAATCCACTTAGACTTGATAAAAACAAGTAGTAGGTATTGTAAATTGCTTAGAAAGTGATTGTAGTATTGTAATTGCTTAGAAATGATTGTCGCGTTGTAAGAAATGAAAATGTTGATTGTTTCCCCTTTATAGAGCTACTCCATGGTGTGATCACTTTCAAATTTTTTACGCGAGGGAATAAGCGTGGTACCGTTTGATGAAGCTTGATCACGATGTTTAGCCGCAAAGTATCCGTTAAAGAACGTTGGGACTAGCGTGGATCCACGTTTGATCAAACGGTACCGCGTTTATTCTTAAAAGTAGCCGTTACTTATTCGAACGTGTCAACTTTTTGTGGTTGGTGAGTGTAGGCTAGCTATGGATGACGAGCTTCATGATGTCAAAATTGAAAATGGAAGGTTCGAGGATGTTGACGAAACGCATCGTGATGTTTCTTAGCGGATGAGTGATGTGAATTTATTAGACGTCATGACACTCTGATATGTAGTGACTTTGTAACTTTTAGGTTCGCCCGCAATTTGAGCACAGTAATCATTGCATCGTTTTCGTTGTTTGTTTGTATGGTATTAATTGTTGTGAGAAAATATCTATTGTATCTTAAGCTACCTATTTGAACTATTAATAAATCGTTATTTCATTAGAAATTTTATTAGTTAGATTGATAAATCGGAATTTTCATTTAGATTTGTGATAAGCGGTACCATGTTAGCGTTAAGCGTTGGGCGTTTGGTGCAAGGGAAAAAATTGTTTCAGCGGATTTGCTTAACGTCGGCTACCAGGCGCCGAGGCGAATAGAGGCAGGTAATCGGCACTGGCGCGGGTCGGCAGATTTAAGGGCGCTTGGACCCATCCAACATGTGACACGGGCCGCCGGGATTCGATCCTTAAATGTGACACGGGCCGGCCTCACGCAGACTTCTGGGGTGTTACCATTGGGCCCAAAGCGAAAAAATTGAAATAATATTGAAATGGTTATAAATTTATTTATTTGTTCTTGCATAGTTGCATAATATTAATATTTGCATCAAAGAGTATAGTGAAAAGCTATAACTCTATAAGAAGTGACATAACCTTAAAAGTCAGATTAATTAACAGGGTGCCTAAAACTTGATTTTGTCCTTTTAGTTAGTCTTAAAATTGAGCAATATTCATTTTAAATGGGACGGATGCATGGAGAGACAGTCCCACTGTACTGTCACTGTGGATGCATCCAATATATGATCATGGTGTTTATTTTTTGGACATTTCACCAACAGACATATATATATATCATATATTTGTTCAAATTATAGACGTATATTGTCAACATTATTATTATTATTATTGTTGTTTATCTCAATATTTATTATCGTCACAATTTTGACACTACCCACTCATTTAATTAATACCATAGGGAAATATTAATTGAAAATAAAAACAATAATACAATATTCTAAGGGGAATAGTATTGACATCTGGACAACATTAATGTATAAGTAAGTTATGCTTGAAATCAACTCATTTTCTTGATTGCTATTGATTTTTGTAATCCATAATATATAATTTTCAAATATTTTGAATTCGATCTATAATGCACAAATTATTGATAACATGTATGAGCTATTGTTTGTAAAAAATCAATATATTTAAAAAATTTATTGACAATATTAAGAACTCTTATGAATATAGCCCATAAGCGATGCTCAAATAGGCAAAGAATAAGAAAGGAGGAGAATAGATTTTATTGATTGATATCGAATACGTTACAAGTATTTATTTATGGGTTTGAATCTGATAAATATGGTAATCTTGAGCAGTAATGGTAAATTTGTTATTTTATACATCGATCTTGTCTTATTTTCTTTGCTTCGTAAGATGACTTGGTGTCTCAGGCAAGGCATCGATTATTTGTAACAAAAGGCTGTTTTCTGCCGCACATATAACAAATATTAGTACACTAATATAAATACCTTAATGAATTAATTATACAAATAAGGAAATTAAGATATACATACTATATATAATATCTGAGGTGGATTAGAGTTCTAGTAAAGCCAAAATTAATGTATTTTCTATTTTACCTCTGATAAATTTTTTAATTTCAATTTTAAATAGTAACTTAACTTGCATTGGTGTAATAACCCTTTGTAAAGATAAATTACCAATGAAAGCTCTCTACTTATAAATATTATCTACTACGTAATACTCATAATTATCGCGAAAAAGAAAATAAAAAGTTGTTTAGCGGATCGCCACATCTTTATTTTTTCTTCATGGTAACTTTTTCATCTTATTTCTTTTAGGTTTTTTTTGAATTTTTTTTTTAAATTTATAATTTTATTATAAAAAAATAAAATAATTTATGGAGCAAGGCTAACGCGTATAAAACTAGTCTTATTAAGACAGCTAGGTTGGAGAGATGCTTCGCACTAATACTTGACTAACATGTATCATTAATTATGAGAAGTTTGCATGCAAATACATTGTCTGCTGATTTCGCTTGAAGATTGCAAATTTGCAATCAAATTCCTTTATTAATTTAATTAGTGCACATGTGCCCATATACATCACTGTTTGAAATATTCGTGGGTTAATCACTAATGAAATTCCTTAAATACCATATAATCGGACTCGGATCGATGAGATCAAACTCTTGTGTGCTATGATCTGTTAGTTATTTGGAATGGGTGAATTAATGATATATCGAACTTTCCTTCATACACCGGTTCAATTGCATGCATAAAGGGACATATACATGATCTAAGATTTGATTGATGATGCTTCATTCTATAAATAAATATAAATATTTGGCAAGCATATATATAAAAATGATATAATGACTAAATGTGAGAAGTTCCAGCTACCATGAGGATTAGTTGCTATTTCGACAATTAGTAGCCAAAGGCGAAATGCGTAGCGCTTTTGTGACGGTATTATGCGCGCACTTTTTGGGCGTCGCAGATAAATTCGTGGCAAAAGCTTTTGTGGCGCCCGCAGGCATAGCCAGCTTTCCACGCTTTGGTTGATGGCTCCGCAATCGTTCTAGCTACGTCCGTAGAGAGTCACAAATGATATTTATTCTGATTTGGCTTGTCTGCGTGTAAAGATACATCAGAAAATATCTTTCACAAAAAAAAATATAAATCCTTTCATTCAAATACTATATTATTTTACTTTATATTTATTAATATTTAAATTATTATTTAAAAATATAAAATACAAATAATAAAAATAAAATGAGACATCAATTTCAATAAAATACTTTATTATCCATATATATTATTCTTTTCATTCAAATGCGAAAAATTACAATATAAATCTAAATTTACAAAAATATAATTAAAAAAAAGAACAACGTCAATCTATAATCTTCCGTCTCAATCTTCAATCTTCAATTTTAATCTTCAATCTTCAAATTTTAAACTTCAAACATCATTCATATCAAAAAATAAAATGACATCAAACTTTAAACTTGAATCTCCAAACTTGAATCTTCATATTCTCCAATATTCAAACTTCCATCTTTAAACATCATAGTCATCCACCTAAACAAGAATATAATAATAAATTAATTAATTAAGAAGAAAATAAGAAAATCAATTAAATAATTAAATTTGATTAATAAGTAGAGAGCGAATTGTCATCTAAACTCTAACTATCAACATAAATTACAAATCTTATCTAATGCCATATAATGTCCCATTTCTCACTTAACAACCAAATGAACAAATTTCATATCAACCAACCTATTCTTGAACTTCATTTACGACTCACACCAAGAGTCTTCCTTATCTTGGTAACAATCTCCATTTGAGGACCACCCTTGTAATAGGGCAAAAGGCTGGAATCATCACTCATGTTTATATGCTTTCCCCACTCAATCACTCGTGAATATAATGGTCTCATTCACTCACTGATCATTTTTAGTTGGTTACTTTTACTCCAAATGTTAAATGTTATGTAAAGTGAATGGTTAGTCAACGCATGTGCCAACCACATAGGTAAAATGGTAATTTGACATATAAGACTTGAATAAAAATAAATAAAAAAGAAGGAATATATTCACCTCCCCCTTCCCATTGACATGTACACCAGTACACCACCCCCGTCTCCCTCCTCCGCCACCCTTCCTCATTTCGAAGTCTTCGATGCCGATGTTGATGTCATCTCTTTTCCCGATGCCGACGTAGACTCCATCCCCCTACTTCTCTCAAACCACACGTGTCCTTATCACCCTTAATTGATTTTTATGATGAAGATGAAATTGAATGCATTATTATTCCCCCTGAAATAGTTCTTGAAATTACTCAAAATTCTAAACAAACTCATGGAAGAATTGATTCTGATACTGTTGATATTTATGCTACCATGGAGAAAAGTGTTGACATTAAAAATAGTTTAACTGATGGTTTTTCTAAGCCCGATTTGGACAAGAAACCCAAACCCAAATATCCAAATGTTGATTATTGGTAAAAGGGGTAGAAGAAAAAGGAAATGGTTAATCTTGTTAGGTGGATTATGAAGGTGAAACCGTGAAAGTGGTAACATATCTAAGCTCTCAAATCCACCAGCTCCGAAAAATTCAACCAAATAAACCACCGTTTCATAGGCTCGCGCCGCTGCTATTGCCGTCATGTATGAGGAATGTAGATTTGTTCTATTATTTGGTTCAGGTTGAGTTTGAATCCGGGGTTGAAATTGGTTATATGGAGCAGTTCAATACTTCAATTTGTTGTGGTTCAATTTGTTATTTTGTTATTTTGTTTGTTTGTTTTTTCTTGATTTGTCTATTAGAGAAACATTGAATGATATAAGGAAGAAAATTGAGAGGGTGGTGATGCCTATTGAGAGAAATGGGGGGAGGTGAATATATTCCCATTTTTTATTTTATTTTTTGAAGTTTGTAGATGTGAAATTATCATTTTACCTCTAAGAACTCACATGCCTAGCACACGCATTAACTAACAGTTGACTAATATTTAATAGTTGGAGTAAAAGTAACCAAGTAAAAATGATTAGTGAGTTAATGAGACCATAATATTCATGAGTGAGTGAATACAAGTAAACATGAGTGATGATTCCGCCATTTTGCCCTAAGTAATAAACAAAAAAAACCCATTAATAAAACCAATAATAATAAAAAAATTAATTGATAAACAAGATAGATCTCTCCAAATTAATAAGGTGGGAGAGGGCGGCGCGGGTTGAAAGTAAGGTGGGATAGAGCGGGGGTTGAAGGTAAGGTGGAGACTAGTTTGATGTAAATCTTTCACTCTCTATAAATCTTTCTTTAGGAAAAATTGATCAAATTAGTTAGAACTAAAATAGTAACATACCCCTTCCTACGATCTTACTATAAATATAAATCTACCCACTTTCACTTTCTATTTCATCCACCCAATTGATCTCCTTTGGGACTTCTCTTATGAATCTCTCGTGGGTGAAACGACGGGATGATCCGTGGGAGTCGAGATCCAGTTAAAGAGATAGGAACAGATACAGTCCGAGGTAAGGGTTGTTCGTTTCCCTCCAAAGCATTAAACTTATGGAACACTGCTTAAGATAAAGCGCAGTGAATGCGTGATTAATTAATTTTAGAGGGTCAAATACTTGTTATTGAGACTTGAAAGATTTATAATTATGTTCAAAGATATTATATTAATCCAAGCACAAAGATTGCCGGCCATGCATGACCTACCAGGATGGCTCGTGCTTGACTAGGTCAGGGCTCACCATTTATATGGTATGGTAGTGGTACTATTAAATTTCTTAAAATTCTACAAATTATAATATAGACATTTTAAATTCAATATAATATATATTATTACAGTGTATTTGAATGCTTAAACTTTTAAAAGTCTTTTGATAACCAATTAATATTTCTATTTGACCTTCTCGAAAAATTATCGTATTCCACCCGTGAACTATCTCCTAATAAGTCCTACCGAAGCTCCCAAGCACATAACCAAAGTATTATTTCACAGGCAAGAAGAGCCCACCGGCGAACCATTCTGCCCCGAAGAACGTTGGCTTGTCTATGCAATGTGGATGGGTAGGGTGGGGTGGGGTAGAGGGGTATCCATGTGACTTTGGGTTATTCATCAATTATTAGGAAATGCCATGTGATTAACAGGAGTACCACTCTCTCATGGGCTCATGGCTTTGTATATATCTAATAATTCAATCTCATCACTATTAAATACATATCTCATATATTATATAAATAATACCTATATATAGATTTCCCCTCATTATTATGTCTACTAAGACTTGTACGACGTACATCCATAACAAAAAAATAGTATGAGTTATCATTTGAGCATTTGATTGATTGTTTTAGTTAATTTGAAAGTGATACATGCATATTTGTATCATTTATCTTAATTAGCAGATCAAATTCTCATACGTGAAAGTTTTGAACAATATTTGAATAATAAGATTATGATTAAATAAAATTGAGTTATGAAAATTAATTAGTCAAACCTCCCTTTTTGAGATATAGTATGAGTATTTAATATATACACCCATTCAAGAAATAATTTTGGTGATTAGTTCTCTAGGAAACCAAAAGGAAATTACTAAAATAAAATGATTCTTATGTAAACTACTTACCATTATTAATGACCCATGTTACTTCAGTGTTAATGCAATACAGATCCGAGTAGTGTGCTAAAGGTCTTTTGAGTATCTATGTAAACTGATATTTAAACATACAATTAATATGATATTATGATGATGCACTTTTCTTTAACCTACAACTTGCTGTGGAATTAGAGGTCCAACTCTTCACATTAATCCTTCCAGGAAATAAGAGAATCAGCGTACTAAAAGCATATGGAGTCGGCTTATGAGTTTTTTAAAAGGGACACAAGGATTATGATTTATCTTTCTTTTTGGAAGAATCTTACTAAATTACCTCTCTTTCTGTTTTTTGATATAAACTTTGTCATTACAATTCTTATACTAATGTGAAAATTATAAATAAATAATCATTATGAAATATTTTTAAACTTGAATTGATGATATCGATTTTATATTTTTGAATTGTTGAATAAAATGTTGTAATTCGAAATCATGTGGAATCTCAGCTTGTCGATTAATTTGAAATGGAGTGAGTATATAATTGGAATTTATTTTTTACACAATTTAGTAATTGACACTGCTTAATAATGACAACTTTTCAATCGAAATTGGTTTAATAAAAAATATGAAACCGTCAGCACTAATGAGTCGCCGAGTACGTCTTGGAATATCACGAATGCAGGTTAATATTTGGATATCTTCAGTGATTATGTTAGAAACTTCTTACTTCTTGGCGAGAAGATGTTTTTTATGATAATCGACGCGTTCATGAAGTCTTTGATAGCAGCCCTCTAAGCATTTGCTATTAAGCTAGCCCCACCCTCGACATTGGTTTTAATGACTAGCATGGAAGGCTAAGACTACCCATATCCTCATCACTTAGGAATAATTAATCAATGGGTTAAATTTACGTATAGTAGCGCGTACTAAATCGTTTAGTGTCATAGCATGTACTATTCAACCTTTATTTTGTATTTTGTAGCATGACTTTTCAATCGTGGCATCCTCCTTTAAGTCAATCCGATTTTTAAAAGGCGATTTAGGCAAGCAGCATAAATCATCTTATTTCTTCTTGCTTACGTGCTGTTGTTAATCAACCCACTCATTTAACGACACTCAATTTAAAGCTCTTCGTTCAATAAGCCTATTATAAAACTTAATCCCAGCACATTAAAGCCCCAACAAAAATTAAAGCTCTTTGAAATACAAAAAATAAATTTTGGAAGAAGAAGGAGAAATGCGATTAAGAAGAAGACATGATCGTAATACTCGAATTATGGAGGAAAAATAAATTTGTCATGTTATTTAAAGAAAACATATATTAAATTTAACACCTGACCATTCTTTACGCTTTAAAAACGCTTGACTTTCCTCTCGGCTTTCTTCACATTCATATCCATGGCGCGGCGAGATTGAACCCGAAATGAGGGCCCATCGTCAGCCCACTTGACAAAGGAGTTACCTATTAAAGATCGACTGAATCAGTTTTGGATTAAGTGTGAGGAAAATGTTAAAGTGGAGTGCTGGCACTAACTGCCAATTGCATCCTACCGTCTACTACCTAATTTTTCTGAGTGAAGCTCTCCCATTCCATAGCGTTTCTTTCACATCTGCATTTCATATAGGAGATTTGAGGTGCCATTCCAATTGAAGGATTCAATTTGAGGTGAATCAGACATTGTAAACTCATCTGTATAAATAAGAAACATATGTTTAAATGACACCTGGACTTTTTTGTGATTATTGGCTCGAAAAAAATCGATTTTATTTTTTGGCACCTGAACTTTTGCAAATTTTCCCTCCAAAAAATCAAAATTTTGATATATTAAAACTGTAAGCAGGTTGATATGATTTTGAAGTCGATAAGCTTCAAAAATTTATTTTGAAAAGTTCGAGTGCGAAATATAGTCGGTAATACTTATTTGAGTTGAATTAATACATGTCTATTTAGAAATGATTTAAAGTAAGTTCGAGATTAATACGAGATTATCACAATTTATTTAAAAATGATTTCGTTAGTTGATCGTATATGAAAATTTAACCTTAATCAATGACGGTCAAGGTGATAGGAAAATAAATTACTACAAGCATTCAAATGCAATCTTAGTCACAAATATGTATATACTAGAGAATTTTTAGTTTACCATACTACCAATTACAATTTTACACACACTTTTGGAATGCATTTATATGCAAGTGGTTTGAGGATAAATTATACATCTCCAAGTCATACCAAAACCTATAATCTTATAAAAATTAGTTACAAGTGAACATGATATTGACAAAACAAATTCTGGTGTAATGACCTATAACATTTAATTCAAAATGTACAATACAGTTAATCCCTAGCATGTAATATGCTGAGCATGGTACAAAACAAAAAGTCAACTTCCATATATACCGCGTAAGAAATTGTACTTATGGAATAAACAATCAATTTGCCAGTGCCAAAACTAGAATAGAATAGCCTTCGAAGAATCCAACCTGGTTACAGGAAACCAATGTGATTTTTTTTAGAGGTCCATTTTTACATTCCAATTTCTATAGTATTACTGTATATCTTTGCTATTTTGAATTTATTTTCACTAGAATTAGATTAAAATTATTGATTTTTTGTTATCTTGTTGGACGGGTGCACCATTTTGGTCTTCAATTAAACATTGCATAAATAAATTTTAAGTAGAATATCAAAGTTAATTATCGATTTGATTCTAGTTAATAAAATCATGTTGTAGTTTAATCATAAATATTTATACTATTATATATTAGTCCATGTACATGATCCAAACAAGTATGAATATACAATATTTATCATATTTCCTTTCGAAAAATTAATATAGAACCATGAAACCATCTTCAATTAAATTGCAACTTATCTCATAATCTAAAGTCAAATCAGTAATCACCTCCAAAATATCACACGTAAATTATTCACATAATTGACATCCAGATCACTAATCAAGGAGGTGTTTCAAAATTATGTCCCATTTTGCTGTATTTTGGCTGTCAAATTGATAATATAAAAATGGGAAGTAAAAACAAACTAGAACAAATAAGAAGCAAAAGGATCTGTTCAAACACATCTTCATTGTCTCATTATTCTAATGAGAAATTCATACCATAGTTTAGCTCATTACATAAACTGAACTTCATCTTCTTTATTGTTACTACTATTTTCAAGAACCATATTCTCTCTATATCTCTATAATTCTTTATCTCTCTATTTCATTTTATTCTTATGTTTATGAAATTTAAGGTGTAATTATTACAAAACCATTTTTTGTTTCCTATGTTTATGTCCATGAATTTATACTAATCTCTTCAAAATTAATTCCTAAGTCAACCATTTTACTCATTGATCTCGTAATTATTTCAACTTAATTATATATAGATAATATAAGATTTGATCAAGAAATTAATCAAATGGCACCTAGTTCTGTTGTTGTCACAATTGAAAAGGCTAATGGTTTATCAGTTGTTGAAGTGAATGATTCAAGTTCATCAGCTTTTACTGATAAACAAAAATCTGGAAATGCAAAAGCATTCACTTGGGTTCTTCTTCTAAAAGCTCATAGAGCTCTAGCTTGCATTCCATGGTTTGGAAAAACTATATTCAACACTTTTGCTTCAGTGAAAAAAAGGATTGCTTACTCAAATATAAATGATGAGGAGCCTAAATATAGAGGCAAATTGTATAGATTCATCAAGATCTTTCTTGCTGTTTCAGTTGCAGCTTTGTTGATTGAAATTCTTGCATATTTGAATCAATGGCACTTGAGTTTAGTGCATCCTGATGAGGTTCAAAACCTTGTGCAATGGTCTTATATGGCTTGGCAAGATTTCAGAGTTGATTATATTGCTCCTGTGATTGAAATGCTTTCAAAGTTTTGCATTGTGCTATTCATGATCCAATCTGTGGACCGTTTTGTATTGGGGTTGGGTTGTTTTTGGATCAAGTTCAAGAAAATAAAGCCAGAGGTTGTTGGAGAACCTTATGATGTTGAAGATGCTTATAGTTTTCCATTGGTTCTTGTACAGATTCCAATGAGAAATGAGAAAGAGGTAAATTTTTCAGATTTGCTAAAAGTTTATGCTTTTTTTTCAAATCTTGAATAACCCTTTTTTTTTACTGTTGGATTGCATTTATGGTTAATCAAATGGAAAAGCTCATCAGATTTATGTTAAAAGATTTAGTCTTTTCTTCAAATCATGAACAACCCAAGTTTTCTTTTACTGTTGAATTGCATTTATGGTTGATCAAATGGAAAAGTTAATGAGATTTCTGTTGAACTATTATATTGAGTTCATTTTTTGGTTGTCAAGACTGTCGGTGGGTGAATTTATTTTTACTGCAAGGCATCCATAATGCAAGAAATGGATTATTTTTCTACTTTTGATAATATCTGATGAAAACCATCTTTCTTTCTTGTGATTTTAAGGTATATGCTCAGTCGATTGCAGCAGCATGTCAATTGGACTGGCCGAAAGATCGAATTTTGATTCAAGTTTTGGATGATTCTGATGATGATATTTTAGCCTTATTGATAAGAAATGAGGTTGCAGGGTGGAAAGAAAAAGGAGTGAACATAGTCTATAGGCATCGCCTCATCAGAACTGGATACAAAGCAGGCAATCTTAAATCCGCAATGGCGTGTGACTATGTAAAGGACTATGAATTTGTAGCCATATTTGATGCAGACTTTCAACCTTACCCTGATTTTCTTCAGCATACAATTCCTCATTTTAAGGTAAGTTCGAAAAAGCATATGTTATGATGTAGTACTAATAATGAGAAATGGCCATGATCATACTAGCATACTGTGTTAGATGTAGATTGTTGTGAATTGATTTTAGCTAAATCTAGCAATCTAGCATTTTCGCAAATGCTATATGTTGAGTTTTGGTCCTGTATCCTTTGCCTCATTTAGATCATTTGTTCATTGTTTGTATAATCAAAATTCTTTGTTTACCTTTTTTACTAATGTAATTTTCTTGGGGGATATGATCTTTGATCGCTGGGAGTCTGGGACAAATTCAATTCCTATGATAGTATGATGTGTTTGGTTATATATGCTATTGTAGGCAGACATTAGCTGAACTGTTTGCCGTTTTTCTGTCAGGGGAATCCTGAATTAGGCCTTGTCCAGACACGATGGGCATTCGTGAACAAAGACGAAAATCTACTTACTAGACTGCAGAATATCAATCTGTGCTTCCATTTTGAGGTCGAGCAGCAAGTAAATGGTATGTTCCTCAATTTCTTTGGGTTCAATGGGACTGCTGGTGTGTGGAGGATCAATGCCTTGGAGGACTCGGGGGGGTGGCTCGAGAGAACAACGGTAGAGGACATGGACATTGCAGTTCGAGCCCACTTGAAAGGATGGAAATTCATTTACCTCAATGATGTTAAAGTTCTCTGTGAATTGCAGAATCTTATGAAGCTTAAGAAGCAACAACATCATTCTGGACCAATACAGCTTTCGATTAATACTTAGAGACCTTATAAAATCAAAAGGTAAGTAATATTTATTTGATGTCTTGTTGATCTTGTGGTGAATATAATATGAAATATTGGCCTAATACCAAAAACAACTTTGTATTTCTTTTTTGACAGATTTCAAGTTGGAAGAAGGCTAATTTGATCTTCCTGTTCTTCCTACTGAGGAAACTGATCCTTCCATTCTACTCATTCACACTATTCTGTATCATTCTCCCTCTAACCATGTTCGTCCCCGAGGCTGTATTACCACCATGGGTGATCTGTTATGTCCCCATTGTCTCCTTCCTTCTGATGCCATACCATTGTTCAGAACACAATGTCAGTGACAAAGTTCCAGTAATGGTATCAGGTTGTTTGTGCCTGAAGTGCTTCATCATAGTTACGAAGAAGTTAGGAAGATCATCTGAATCAGACTTGTTAGCTCTTGCTGAGAGGGAACTAAAGAGCCTAAATGAGGAGAAAATCCAAAGAAGGCTTTCTGAATCAGGGCTTGATAAGATGGTTGATAAGCTTAAAGAACAACAAGAAGAAGAATCAACCCCCCTTGTTATGAAAAAGAAAAATAGAATTTATAGAAAAGAACTTGCTCTTGCTTTTCTTCTTCTCACTGCAGCTGGAAGAAGCTTTTTATCTGCTCATGGAATCCATTTCTACTATTTGCTCTTCCAAGGATTGTCTTTCTTGGTAGTTGGGTTGGATTTGATTGGAGAGCAAGTGAGTTAAAACCAGAAGTAACATTTTTTCAGTCAATCTTGATTTTTTTATATAATGTATTTTAGCAGAACATATTCACAGTTCTGGAGTAATGTTAAACTCTGGATGAACTGGTGTCTTTGTCATAGATGATTACAGCCATATGTTGAGAGGTAGCATATGCACATTGATTTTTTTTTATTTTTTTCAATTTTCCAACTGTATAATTGAACTGTGTTCTACATAATAATATATCCAATATATACTTTGACATTCACATAATGTATGTTTGTTTCATTTTTTAATACCATGGTCTTTGATTATGATGTGGACTAATAAGAAACAGAGGGGGCTGCTTTTAGAAAAGGAAAGCTCAGAAGTCATAAAATGATTATCATATTTTTCTTGGTCATAAAGGTGGGTTAGGAATGGATCTCAGTTGGGGTGTGCTATGTTATTTGCTGGTATCTTGAAGATTTATATTTTACTTGTATATATCGTGCATCATTTATAACCATATGCAATGTATGTAAAATAGGAAATGAGATAAAGGGCCCATTCTAGAAGGGATATTCTATATTCATAAGTTTTTATGCAGACATTTTAAGTGAGTCTCAGGACCGACAAGGACTATGGAAGAAAATATCATATGAAGGATAGTTTCGAAGTGATTTATGAACGTAAAGGAGATAGAGTATCTTCTCCAGTAAAAATAATATCTTTATTGAATGTTATTTTTTCCATCTTCATTACACATGACATTCAAAGGGAAAGGGAACAATAAAGAGGAAAAAAGAAACAAAATGCCAACAAATAAAACCATTCATTTAGAACTTGACATTATTCCTTCAATCATCATCCATCCATGACCATCTCCAGGATTGCCCTTGCATACATGACCTCATTTTGCTGGAAAAATGAATACCATTAAATATTAATTAAGTTAGGGAAAGCTATACTAGTACATAGTAGTATAGTACTAAAAGATAAGGGAGACAAAATATATGAAAATTGAACCATGACTAGGCCTCTTGGGTCTTTGATGGTGTACACATTACATAATGTTAATTACCAGAGCAAGAGACAGGGGAGAGGTTGCATTGAGCTGGAAGATGAGAAACCATCCTGAGAGTGTTGCAGAGGCAGTCTTGACCGACGGCTTGGATGGCGTTACAGCATTCGGGGCTGGGATTATAGTTGGAAGCTGATGATCCAGGCACCAAAAATGGTGTACACACATTCAAATTTCCAAGTGAAGCTGAGCAAGTAGGTTGCGCCTCTGCCAGAAACAATACCTGAGATTGCACCAACACTACCAAGAGGAGTACCACTACCAATGTGGAAGGAAATGAACTGAAGATAGACTTCATTGAACCCATTTTAACTACTGAACTATAATAAATATTTAATTTAGTGTGATTACTTATTTAAAAGACTTTTATAATTCATGTGTTACAATAGTGTATGTCCTTGCTTTTTATAGTAGCTTGTATTAAGAACAAATGACATTTGATTTGGAAAAAAATGGATTTATGCATGACACAACTAGATCAAATATGGTATCACCTAATTTGTGCCTCTCGTACCAGTAAGTCAGTAACTCACACATCACTTAGACACTTTTCACTCATGATGAATAATTATGCTTACATAGGATATTAGGATAACCAATTGCTTACATAGGATATTAGGATAACCAATTGCTCTAAGCTTTACCAAAGTAGCAGAAAGCTATCCGAATCAAAGGTGTCAAAATTAGCGGGAAGATCCTATCTCCTTTAAATGATTCTCATCGTGTTTATTAACAAAAGTATGTACACATGTTATATGACTATTCATTATCACTCATAATATCCACGATACATAATATAAAATTAATTCAAACATTATACAAAATCATAATCATACAAAATAGACATATCACATATGAATATATGACCATATCATCAAAACTAGAGGCAGTGAGCTAAAAACACAATGAGCCAAGTGGTAGCATTTTCAACAGTATGTGATGCCTACATACATTTTTTTAGATAAATAAAATGGCAAAAAAGATTTGCCAGAGTAGATGAATTATTACATCAACAAGGAGATTAGATGCCTTGTCGTTAAGTCCATTCAATTCACAAAAACGACCATAGGGACCCTCAAACTCTTACATTTTGGTTTTTCCCATAAAATCGCTAAACTGCTGCACCAACGAATTTCGGTTCCGCTGACACAGCCAGACAAGCGACCGTGACATGAGCAACACCCCGAAGTTTTTGAAAAAATATTTTATTAAAGATTTTACAAAATTATAATTATTCTTTTAAAAATTATATTATTCGTCCCCTTAAATTTTTATATTTTTTTTTTATAATTATGGTTTCATAAAAATTGTGGTTCCACACTGTGTGCAGCCTTTAGACACTCAATAAGGTACCTTTTGTCATCAATCTATGCTCAATACTCTTTTTCTAGTTAACACTGTTTTCTTGCAGAAAGAGGGTGTGAATACTCAAGAATCCAGTTCAATTCATCAATTTAGGTAGATTTTCCCCTTCATTAGTACTGATGCTTTACTTTTCTTGCAAATTCAAAGCCAAAATTTTATGAATTGACTGATTGAGAGTTGATACTACCCATTGTAGTTTATGATAAAAATATTTCAAGAATTTACTGTGTTAAGTTGTAATGCTTGAGTTATGTTAGTGAACAAATTCTGACAATAATTGTACCTATGTTTTGGCTTGATTAGTTGATGCTTAAGTCATGTATGACACAAAGATTTGCATCATCAATGGTCCATGATTGAATTAATTGTGCATTGAAGGGTCTTTAATTGGTGTAACATTTTTAATAAATTGCTGATTTGGTCATAGTGGTGTGGATTTCTTGGTTGTTTAATTCTTTGAGTCTTGATTGCGACTAAAAATGCAATCTTTACTTATATTATATATATATTTGTTTAATGAGAAACAAGCAAGGGGTCAAAGTAAAGATTGCATTTTTATTGGTGTGTTGAAATACTTTGAAATGTCTTCAGTATGATTATGTAGTAATGTTTGGGCCACCTACATGATTAGTGAATGACAATTTTGTGAAAATTTCTTAGTGCCTTCTTCCTTGATATTAAATTGAATGAGTAAATTGAATAAATCAAAATGGCTCATTACACTAGCTGCACGCCTATGTTTCTTATCTATTGTGAAGTAGTAGATGGTGTTTTCACTACACTCTTCGGTCATTTCAGAAACAGTCTCTATGTTACAGATTTATTTGGTACCTTGTAAGGCCTCATCCCAACAAGTTTGTAGATACCATCCCAGATGATGTCTGAAGCGTATGAGATGCAAACCCATTATTTGCCTGGTAATATTCCAACCGAAATTGCCGAAAACTTGAAAGAGTTTTACCATGAGGATGGTGATATTAGTTATGAAGAATTTCTTGAGCAGCAGGTAGTTGATTGCTTTTGCTGAAACCAATTGCTTTACAGGTTTAAGTTTTGCTACTTATATTTCATTATTCTTCCTTGGGATATAGGAAGGTGTTTATCAGTCAATTCAAGCAAGTGGAAGGAACAACAAGCCGGCCTCCGATTATGGTGAAAATAGTTCCAATAGCATTTCTCTAGTATGGAAAGATGAATCATTTTATGAAGCAAATGTTGAATCACATTTGGAACTGGATGAAGCCTTGGCTAGATCCTTGCAAGATCTAGATGGTGACTTTGAACATCTGAATATCTCTCAGTCCGATGATGTTTCTGCTGGTATGTGCATTTCCATAGGTTTCTATGCATCTGGCTTACAGCTTACTAGAATACTATTTGCACACTAATTTTTGTTTATGTGAGAAAGCCAAAGCGGCAACATGAATAATAAATTCTGACATATATATCAATGTTATTCATGTATTTAATTCTTCATTGTTCTGATATTATTAATTAGTCTTCTCTGCTCGTAATGAGTTGCTAACACTTTTGTTCGTCAGTGGAAAACAGAGACTCTGCCCCTGAAGCAACTCCTGCCAGGGTGAATATTGATTTCTTTCGAATTTTGACAGGCATATTCTACATCAGTTACACTTCCTAATAATCTTGAAATGTTACATTTCTTATGCAGGTCTTAAGTCGAAACGTTGAAGAAGATGACATTGATCCAGATAACATGACATATGAGGTAGATTCGGTTGTACATGCTGTGATGTCTTCTGCTTTGTTCAATTCCAGTTTAAACGTTTAAGTCCATTTCGTGTGATGGAATTAGAATTAAGTTAAGTTATTACACATAATTATGATTCAAAGAATCCAATTTCAACTCTAGTTGCCCAATTCTATATGTCCCAACTCCGAATGGTCCTATGTGATTAAGTGAAATGGAAGTGTTTCATAGTACCTTGAGGGAGTCCAAACCATGTCTCTGGTACTGTTTTCCATCTTCATGAACTGCATATCCAACTAAAGTTAGCAGAGTAGTTAGTGTTTTCTTACTGAAGGGTATGATAAGTAGTACTCTGACTTCGATCCTTTTAGCCATCTTAAGTTTCTGCTGTTAGAAGGTCAGCAACCGAGTGTTCTAAAGTTTAGTTTGCACATTTAAACTGTTTCATGATAATTAGTTTCAACAAGGTCATTCTTTTCCAATTCCTATTTAACTTGTATACAAAAGAGTAAAATCTAAGGAGAAAAAAAGATTTTATCCATGATAGTTTACCATAGAAATGCTCATGGTAAAATGCAATAGGTTGATTTCAGTCGTAATGAATAATAACTGTCATACGTTAATGGAAAGGACCGCCTGAATATGTCTTACTTGTGAGTTGTGACCTTTTCTTACTCTTGTCTTCATAGAATGCATGATATACTAAATATATGTTTATCATCTTTGGTAAATGAAGGGCAACTGCAATTATCTACTTTGTTTAAATTCATTTAAACGTGAATTCCTGCTCTTCTTTGAAACAATGTTTATCTAGTTTTTTTACCACCGGCTTCTAGAACTTCAACCACAGAAGTTATTTATGAGCAAAGGGCCTTCACAAAATGATTCCAAGTTAAACTTTTGCCTAAAACCAACAGGAAGAGTAAGAACCTTCTTCAATATATATTTCAGAACCTTCATATTATATAGGTGGACCAATGACTATGGTGTTTACTTTATGAGAGTCTGGTGCATTATCTATCAATTTATAAAATGAAAATAACTCTGATTTCTATTATTATGTCATGTCATTAGTAAGTCATTTAGACATGTTATGATGTGTTGCAATTGCTACATCATACATTTCAGTAGTTATTATAAATATCCCCAATATTATAATGTATATCGAATATTAAGTTTATTTATGTTAATAATTAAAATAAATAATTAATTTACTTTTTTCAACATCTTTCTCAAATTACACAATATTCAAGCAACATCGATATTTCACAATTTTGTCATCCGCTTGTTTAATAAACCAATCTATGTTCACAATTAAATCTGCATCATATGTTTCTTCAGTTCATTCTTTCGAGCCTGTAGAGTCTAAAATTAGCAGTCATAGTCCACTGTGGTTTTGTTGAGATATGATCATATTCTCTATACTCAGTCAAGGCCTGAGTTCACATAAGAATTTTTTGTATGTATCATATACTCTGGAATGATCATAGGTGTGTGATATGTAATACAATTGGGTTCAGTTTGATCTACTTTTGCCTTGTGCTCACCGATATCATTCTGAGTGCATTATCATGGTTTGAAACTCAATAGGGTAACATGCATTATTTTCATATATATCTATCAAGTCTAAACTTCATCATTAGCCGTTAGAATATCTGTCACTAATATTGACATCTCTACTAGCGTGTCCCTGGCCTGTCAGGAAGAAGTTCACATTGAGGAAGCTAAAGAGAAGAATCAAAAATCATGCATTATAGATGTAGTATTATAATCAGTCAGAACTCAACCACTTTGAATGCTCTAGAATATATTTATTCATCAGAGAAATTCTGTTTGTTAGTCTTTTCTTAGAATGTCAGTTCTTTAAAAGGATATAATTGAATTTGTTAAATCCTAAATTTGATTAAAGCTGATATCATAAATTGGTATTGAAGCTGCGACAAATGCTCTTAAATTAGTAATGAATTAAATGATGGGAGAAACAATGCATAACTTGTGGATTAGGGTAAGAATGAAATCATCTGTGGTCCATGGATTGATTGTTGTCCTTTCATTGACTAAAACAATATATTGACCATTTCTTAAATTTTTAGCAACTTTTTAATTTTTTTTGTCTAAATAGCATTCCGTATCAATTATCTAAAATAATCTGAATAAACAACTAATGTAATTAAAGAATATTAACACCCCTTTAAAACAATGATCGATTTATATATGAACCTATAGAATTCAAACAAGAATATAATCTAACTTGATCAAATATATTATCTATATATAGAACAGACAAATTAATTAATTTTACGCTTTAACAACATAATCCAACAATTTTATAAATATATAAATAATATAGAAATAATAAAGTGAAAAGAAAGAAGGAAAGAGATGAAACCTCACACTGCATTTCTTTACTTATGTCATACTATCCACTGGGACGGTACTTTTTCAAAAGTAGAACTAAACCAACGTATTAACCTGACCATAAGAACCTGCCTAACTTTCTAGGATTTCCTTTCCCCAACTCTTAGTATACCACTAAGAACCCAAAGAATCTTTTCCCCAGGACAACCCCTAACTGCTCTGAGATGCAACCGACTTACCTCTAACACCTAATATAGTCCTATCATTGGCACCGGCTCAACACTCATGGTAATCTCCGATTCATACTGAGTAAAGTTCACAACACCCTCGGACCCCTAGCTCTAAAAGCATGGGCACATCAACCAAACCTAATTCGATATCTCTTTATATATCATAGAGACGTTGTTTTGGTCCCTATCTAAAATGCCTCAACGAAATATATGATTATAAAATGCTAACACACCCAAAACTCCCTTAAACAGTAGATAATAAATTTGAAACTTTGGCGAACTCCTCATGAAAGTAGATATACTATATATTTCAAGCTGTTTAACTCCCTTGAAATGAAGTTTTAAAATTGAGATGACACTCTCTCATAATTTATCAAACACTTAAGTGTTCCTTTAGCCTTTAACTTCTTGGAAAGGCAGAATCAAACCCAACCAAAATTTCTTTTCAATAACGCACTACATACCCATGGGAAGGTTCGAGAGATTTTCGTGTTGGGGACGATGTAAACCGTCGCTGGGGCAGTGCGGTCAAAGGTGAAATGGAGTCGACGGCCACCGGTAAAATTTGAGTTCAATCGGGTCATATTCGATAGCCATCGGGGACCTTAAATGGTGAGCTCAAGGTCTCGACGGGTATTTTCAGAGGGTTTTCAACTCGACGCTACGAGACCTTTATCGCGATCACCGCGGTCTCGATCCGTCTTCGGCGGTCTTCACCGAGACTCCATCTCGAGGTATAAGGCCACGATGGGTACTTTCAGAGAGTTTCAAATCTCATTTCATCGACCTAATCGAGCATCCATCGAGAACATACGGTCACGATGACCAACTTAAAAATAATGTCATATTGAGAACTCCGATTTGATGACATTCAAACAATGGAAATCTCTTATCAAACCTTTTAAGAAAATGAATTCAAATCATGAGAATTTCTATTTGAAAATATCATTTTAAGATATAAAGGCTTCAGAAAAATTACCTTTAAAGGCTTCAATCAAATCAAAGAATAAAAGCAGTAAAGAGCGTTCAAGTTTCAGACTTTACCTGCAACTCCGCTTTCTTCCACTCCATCGTATCTTTCGATCTTGATTCTTCGTTGTCTCTTCTTCATTACTTCTTGGTCCTTTCATGACCGCGAACGATTGACTTTTCGCCTTCAACGCTTTATTCTTTCTCTTTAAGCTTTCATGTCCCTAATGACTAGCTACAAGGTTAATCCTATATCATCATCAATTAATTCCGATCTTTTGCTCCTCATCCAACGACAAAGCATATCTTTAAATTACTTACATTACTTCAATGCCTTCGACCAGGCTTACTTGATACGAGATATACTTTACGCCGGTAGCTAACCTATCTAACATGTCTACGAATAAAACACTGAGCACACATGTTAGATATTAAATTAATGTTTAAGCCACCATTAAATGGGCGGCACTGACCTCAGAGTCGAACCCCACCCCCTTTCATCGCTTCATCTCATTCCTTTCTCCATCATACCCCACCCAACTAGGTTTTATCTGGGAGGTGGTCATGGACAAGCAAAGGGCCGCGAGAAGAGGGGAGGAGTGAGGAGAATGGAAGCTGGGAGTGGGAGAGTTATGAGGGGAAACAAAGGAGAATGTGGGGGCGGGAGTTTATGGGCGAGCTGGCAGGCGGTGGGCAGCCATGTACTTAGGTAAATAAGAATGAAGCAGAGTAATTCTAGAAGTGATTTGCATAATCGACATTTGCGCGACATTTAGGCAAAGAAAAGTTCAGTGCACTAGAAATTAAATAAGTAGTCAAACATATAGCTTATTTGTCAATTTTTTGCATAATCGACATTTGCGATATTGGGACAAAGAAACAAAAGGCAATCTGAAATTAAATAAGTAAATAAACATGTTAGAAATAAAAAGCCTCAAAGGTACTAATTGGGAAAGAATGGGAGAACGCACCTGCCTCACCTTCCGAAGTTATTCCGTAGTTTTGTCATGAAGATCGGAAAAGTCTGAATACTCAACGTATGAACCTGAAAGGTGCTCATGACACCTTCTTCTTCCTTCAATATCATCTCAGTGACTTCTCCTGAACCGAGTACGACGGACTGCAGGGACGCCCAGCCGCTGGGCACACTCTCCACCTCCTGAGCACGAGAAATGATAGGGAGAACAGGCGGACATGACTCAACCACTTCGTGGTAGCCCGAGATTCTCGTATCAGCTTAGTATTGCTTCCTCGCCATCAAGTGTAAGAGACTCCACCACCTATCAAATTATAAAAGAAAGTAAGTGACACCGTGAAAGTAAGACAAGATAGCCTATATATGTTAATGTAAAGAACAAGAAGATACCTCTCTCCCGACAACGCTGGTCGGAAACGACTAAAGGTGTACACCGAACCCGACTCTCGAGAAGGACGAGCCAGCGGGACCACTCGGCAGCCCACGAGACGGTTAAGTCTCCGCCGAGCCGCCTTTGGTACGCTTTGGATCCCTATCCTCTCATTTCTGCCCAGGGGAGCATTTCCTTGAAGAACCAGATGACTTGAAAATCAAAGGAGAAGAGCGCATACCCGCAGGGAGACCTTTACCTTTGCCATGCTTTTGACTAACAACGGGATCTTCAGTAGCAAGAGTCATTTAGCCAAGTTTTATAGCTAACAGGAGGGCTATTTGAGGTGCTGTCGATTGGGAACGTGACTGTCTGTCATGCTCGAGATAAGACACATAAACGCCGAATCTAAGACCAGAATAAGTTTTTCATCTCTTGCAATGTCAGCTGAAAAGCCTGCATAACAAAGAACCCAACTGTCTAGAAAAACGGTAAGGATTATAAGGCTCCACTATGAACTCTGGACCTACCCTACCAGCCAAGGCATTTATAAAGAAATAAAGCAGTCAAGTATCAGAGGCTCACTTTGTCATCGAAGAAGCACGACCACTGACAGACGGGTAGCTTCTTAGACCACACAAATGAATCAAGGAACGAAAGCATCATTTCATGGAATAAATTGCCCTCACCCTACCATGATATCTCACCATCGGGGAAGAATGCGTGGCTTGTTGGTAGTCGTATTCTAGGCATGTGCATAAGCCCCCATCCAACCAAAGAGGTAGTGAACAGAAACATCGTCAGCAAACAGGCGGTTATTACCGAAAGCGATATCCGATACAAGCCCCGTAAACGCAAGCTAGCAGACCGGGGATGACTAACCTCGATCCTTTGGACACGACGCTAACCATCTCAACACACCGCTTAACGGAAGAAAAATTCATAGCCAAATAAGATATAAAAGTCAGCAAAGAAAACCTTCCTCTAAACCAAAGATTAACCTCCAAGACGTCGAACAAATATCTCGCTACTGGGGAATCCCAAGAACGATGCTAAAGAGTAGTTGGTCCATCGAGACAAACAGACGCAGAGTTTATTTTCTAGCATCTCGGTCGCCGCCCATGACCTACGAGGTACGAAATAACGACCTTAATCCTAATCCATGTGCATACGCATACCGTGCCATCGGGAGAACAGAAACCAATCAAAGTAAGCCAAGAAAGAAACCTATAAGATCTGGGAAGCCGAACATCACTATCTAAAGCCTGAGACAAAGCACTGCACGGTGGAACGACTTTATCAAATAACTACAACATTGTGAAATAATCTCCTAAGTCAACAAGTCCCATAAAGATATAGATAACTTTCCTAGTTTAATAATAAAGAGTATCAGGATCTTTAGGGACACCACCTCCTCATAAAAATGCCTTCAAAAAGCATCCGAACAGTCATAAACACAAAGGGAGGCCTCACTACATCAGACAATAGAGCACCATCAAGAATGCCGCGAACGACCGGAAGACGCTCTTTCCGCCCATTCCCAAGAACTGTGGATATACTCAAATTACCACGGATGCTCAAAGAAGCCTTCCATTGCACGCGTTTGGTAGATATCATGCTACTCAAAAAACGGAAACCATGGGGAGGATCAAGGGAATCTTGATCCGGTCCCTAAAGATAAATGGCTGTACAGGCGACCAACTCACCCCACTCTTGTAGTTCTCGCACAGAATCATGCCACAGAGCAAAAGACGCAAGATTGCCTTTGTATAATGAAGTATAAACTATCAGAGTGGTAACTTTATCCTCCTTTGGGCCCACCATACATAAAGTGGAATTCAAGCACCGGGATGGTCTCAGAGAACTAATGATCATGGTATTAAAGAACAAACAACAAATGTGCGCCAAGGATAAATGAAAGCATCACACAAGAAAAACCCAGAGGCAAAGCATAGAAGCACGAACAAATCAAGATAAATCAAGTGCAATGCGATATATCCCACACTTCAAAGAAGGATAAGCTAACCCCAAAGACTACCTAGTCTAAAGGGGCTCCCATCCCTCCTCCATGGGAAAGTATCAACATCACAACAAAGTAACGAGTAGGAGAAGAACGATCATCTCCAACTCACAAGTTAACTCATACTATCAAACCAAAGTTAAACGGAATGTAGTCAAGGTATTCCAAAAGAGGCGGGAGAAAGCAGGAATGTTCCCTTTTTATCAACGGCCCCTAAACAGTGACCTGCAAGACAAGGACCGAAACCAAAACGAAGCAATCTTAAAATTGTCGAAAGAAAAAACAAGAGAACATTCTTCTGTTCACTAAATACCACTAAAACCCGTGTGGTTGCTAAAGAATTCAATATATGCCTAAGCTTCCAGCGTTAAGTATAGCTAGCCTATCCAAGTTTACGACTGAAAGTAAACGAAGCATGTCGACAATGACAAGGAACACGTGTTCAACATTCATGTCACTAGCTAAGCTATCAAAACAAATGAACCAAAGTCAATCAAGAATCTTAAGAGAAGTGTCGATTGGGTTACGTCACCCAACTCATATCTAAACTCTATCATTGAAGCTCGATCGCAAAAACAAGAGAGCATCGGGAATCGGGCAAAGAGACATATCGAGCCACGAAAATTCATAACTTCAAAGACTCATATCTCGACCTCCGTGAATTAACCTGAGCATCCGAAACCAGCATCTCACATAAGCCTCACAGATACGAAAAGCTCCCAAAACAGTATTCAAGAATGTAGAAATATACGAGCGCTTTTAAATAAAGTCGCGTGATTTTGACGATCCAAATCAGAAATTAAAAGTGGTCGTTTACTACCGAAGATGATTCGATTTAAATACGAGGTTCGAGAAATCAAAATCAACATGAATGGGCATGCACATGGAAAGATATATCAAATCATCAAGAACAAGATCATAGAAAAAAAAGGCGATCATGCCAATATCATCATCAAAATATCCCTAGACTAAATTTTTATATAAAAAATGGAAGATTCAAGCTTAGATTATACTATGTGAGCACAAAAGGGGATATACCATGGCATCCAAAAGCATAAAGAGGAGATGATATTATGAAAAGAGACTTACTTTATGAAGAGATTCTCCAAAATTCCCAAAAAGTAAAGCCTGAGGGGCGATCTCTGAGTTACAGTCATAAAAGAAAGAGACGCATATTAATAAAGATGCATCATCATGAGATGTTAAATAATGCAAAAAAAAAAACAAAAAAAAAGGAAGAACCCTTCCTTACTTGGGAGTCGCAAAGGGTTAAGGGTGAGGAGGGAGAAATGATTTAATGCTGATTCTTTAATCACTTCATACTTAAATAGAAATCTCATGGGGCCCTCACATTAAAAGCCAAGGTTGATATCTTTGAAAAAGTGTAATCTACCACGTAAGACTAGTTGTCGAACAACCATCAACAAATCCTAAGGCTGACTTCGACTAAAAAGTAAACCGTCCCAAAAGAAAACACATCAACTGCTAACCCGGGGCTCAGCCAGAACATTTATCTAAGTCCACGGGCAACCCGCCCAACGGGTTGATTCATGACAGACTACAAATAAGCGACTTGCGAACGCCCCATCTCTCTATGTCCTATCCTGACGTGATGTCTGTGCCCGCCCCTCGACTTCAAAACACATATCCTCCACTATACACTACTATCCCACATGCCACAATCCACGCGAACGATCACTCATAGCGTAACCTGTCAGAATCAAGCAATAGTAGTTGTATAGTCTAAAGGAGTTTATTGAACACTCCCAGACATTCAAATTTATAAAATAAATAACTTCAAAGTTTGGCTTCACAAAATACAACGATAAATCTCTTTGCTGCGACCTCTTCTATAGTCCGATTGGTGTCTCTGGCATAAATAGAAAGACAAATACGTTTTGGCCAGAAAGACTACCATAAACAAAACTTTCATCTTGTTAATACAATAAATGCAATCGGTCCTCTTCCTTATTTATTTAAGACGTGTGTATCTTCTAACATCACTGGCAATGCCTTTTCCATTAATCAAATCATCTACGCCAGATCTTCTTTATAAACGGAAACAAAAATCTCTTCGAAAGATACACTCGCCTCGAAGCTGTTGCTACCCATCTATTAGAGATATTGGTCTGAGATCGCGAATACTTGGCTCTATTTCCATGCACTAACAAACTCCCCCTTTGAGTAAGTTTTTTGCAAAAAATATCTTGAGAACCTTACACGTCACACCATCGATATACCAGTAAATAGAAAAATCAGAATATCCGCAAATGATCGCCACCCGGGGAGTACATAACCGCAATAGACAAAGCATAAATAACCGCAAATAAACACAAGATGGAATGTGAACACTAACATTACCCAAATGTCGCATTAAAGAAGCAAAGATACGGCAAACATGCCATATAAACATAAACATAAACACCAGATATCCTAAAAACACATAGCAAAAGAAATGCACCATAAGGTTTCTCCATCCGACATCTCCCTATTTATCCCAAAAACATAACCAAAGTTAACCGAAGAACAAGCATCATGTACACGGACGTAAACAACATTCATCCAGGTGTCTCCGCACTTCATTCGATCATCTTCCACTTAAGCTCCACAAACGGCCTCCAACATTGCATTTTCTAGTCAAGCTGTAATTAAATAACCATCCAAACATTCCGATCTTATCCCGCAAAGAGTCAAGCGTCCCATCGCTACTACTAAAAGCTCTTCATCGCCAATGCTATGCTGGTCAACAACACATCGCCCACATTCGCGCTTTCCATCGCTTTAGGACTGGCGCAATAACTCAAGACGGCCCCTCATCGCCGTCAGATATCTTCGCGGCGGCTGGCGATACAAATCATAGGATAGCATGGGTTTCGTGAATAAAGAACGATCAAGGATGTTGTGACATTGATAAAAAAAACCGCCTAATCAAATGAGTCAAAGGCTCTATCATGTAAGAAACTTACCCAAAAATTTAGACACACTACAATACTGACGCTTAGTCTGCATTTGTGGAATGACCCTTTGTCGTGCCACGAGTCAATGGCCTTCCGCCGCTAACACTTTGACAATACTGGCCTGGCCTAAGGTCAGAACTCCAGACTAATTCCCCCATTCGTCTCCCAAAAGTAAATTTATCACTCCTCAGAGCAGAAATCAGCGCGTAGTTCTTTTGAAAGCTACCTTACGCGATCGAACTAGCAATGTCATTGATGTCCCTGGCCATGTCAGCATATGAATTTCTGGACCACTGGATAAGATGCTACTGGGTGGGGCCTTCAACTCAGTATAACACTTTTCCGTATCATCGTAATGTCAAGGTTCTTTTGAGTCACCTTTGACAACATCTTCTCAAGAAAGAATTTAATCTATTCACCACAAACCTCCACTTGGCTTACTCTTCTTCTGAGTTCAATGACACATTTACGTTGGTATCAGACAAGGATGTACTAAAATTCACATCAAAAGCAAGTCCAATATCCAATTGCTCATCCAACAAGCCGACAAGAGACTGGATGTCAATTATAAAGCATCACGCCAAAAATAAAATGCTAAGACTCAAGACTAACATCGGCTAAAACGGCATCTATTAGTCTAACCCCGATACATACTATGATAACCCTGCTCAGGGGAATTGCACATAAAAATTTATTAAAATAATAATTAAATTGATTAAAACGAATTAATCAAATTAATTAATAATCGAGCCACTAAAAATGTCACACACTGACAGGTTCTCGACAAACCTATTCCAACAAACTCCTATTCAATATGTAACTGAAGTCTCGGAATTAATCTATGAAAATAAGGATTTTATATTAATTTTAACCCTAATTTTAAACTCAAATGTGGTTCCTAAGAAAATAGTCCCCACCAAATGTCACTCAAAAATCGGATTCGAAATCCCCACTTTTACTGGACAAATCACAGGCACAAATGAACATTCGGAAGCTCAAAGGGTTCTAAGGTTCTGTAAATAACGGTATGAAAAACCAAGACTTAGAATTATGGGTTGAATTAAAAGTCTAAAAGTCTGAGCGACCCTAAAATAGGCGCATATTTAGGTTCCTCAAGGCCAAGTCGTGGCTTTGATCACGGCCCAGACTAGCTTCAAACTCGAACTAAGTAAGCATCATAATCCACCTAAAAACAAGCCTACCAATTATAACCAAGATTCGAGGCCTATATAAACCCCCCCCCTTATTTTCAAAATTCCATCCAAAATCCTAAACTACTCCGAAAAATTATTAGAAAATACAGAGAAAAACCTTTGAGATTTCTCCAAGTTAAAAGTTTTAAACCACTGTACCAAACACCACGTCGCTACTTAAACACCTCCTGCACTAAAATAGACATCGAAATTAAAGGACTGACCGGATTTAAGGTCAGTGGGGCAAAACCAAACCTGATTTCGGATATTTTGAAAAGTGAAATCCGTCTGGGCATATCCGAAATCCTATTTGACCGATTTGATATACCGATTTTGCCCGCTTTGTTTCATTTATTTTTTTATTTTTTGCATTTTTATTTACGATTTTTTTTATTAGATTCAGCCGTATTTTTTATTTATACTGGGCTTCCCCGTTTTTGGCTAACTATATACAATATTTATAATAAAAATAACGTATAAACCCAAAGTCCAAAATAATAACATAATAAAATCTAAACCTAAATATCTAAAACATGAATAATATCCGATACACACAAATAATAACTAGTTCACAACAAATTCTAAATGGAAGTAAAATTGAAATAATATCTCAAAAATAATAAACATTTGAAATAATAATTTAAATTGAGATTTAATAACACCTTTAGCAAGTGGCCTCTGAAATGGTTTCGAATTCCAAGAATGTGAGGTCTATAGAATCATGAACTAGAACGTGGGGAGAATTTGTTTGTGGTTTTTCTCACATGGCCACCGGCGGCTTCTCAATCGCACAGTGTGTATGATGGTTTAGCCTTGTGATTTTCTACAACAAAAATACTACCGGGCTAGATCATTTTATACTTTATTTAAAAAAACCCGAACTCGACTGTTAAAATCCGTCCGTCTGCATCGATAACCTGATCCTATCCCAGTTTATCGAAATATCTATGAAACCTGTCCACCGGCCTGCTTTTTATTTAAAATCCGCCGACCGACCGATTCGACGAAATCGATTTTTATCCGAGTCCAACCGCCCCCACCAAATAAAAGCATTACCGCACAACGCTTCTAATTTTTCCTGCTCACAAAATACGATGAATTTCACTTGTGTTTCATGTGAAATTTCTAATTATTCAAAAAATCTCGAACGAACACCTAATGTATCTCGTGCAAGAATCATCAAATTCCGTGATAGAAAGAACCGAATTATCTGGCCCTATAGCTTGGGATAATTAGCGTGGGAAATGTTTGTGCCCTTGCCTACTGACAAGATTATCAAATGTCAACGCTTCCACCTTCTCATACCACCACACATTTACAACAACACTCCAAGCAAGGCCAGAAGATGTTGTTAAGATTACGTTTAACACTTGCTTACTATCAATTCATACGCCTTCAAGCTCGTAGTTATATCCCCAAGTCAAGTCCCACCACATGTATAAAAGTATAGCTTCGTTATTTAAGTCCCACCATATCAATCGCGTAGTGCCCACCATCAACATCAGTTCTACGCCGCAAACGCCAGAGTAAAGCCCATCAAGCTTGCAGACGGAGACGCTTCAAGCACTCCAAGACGTTCAACATGGAATACACTCTGGCGCTTCCTCATTTCTGGCCCACATTAAATAATACTACCCATCCCTTCTTTCATCTAAACGACACAAACATAAAGACACAGACAAAAAAAGATTTAAATCGAGAAAAACCATCGTGTCGCTTGATGCCATACGCAGAAATTGGCTCGCCAAAGCCCAACGCGTGGCGGTCGGGTCAATTTTTTTCTTTTTAATTTTGTGTGGACTCTATAATCGTATATCAAAACTTTAAGACGGGATCAAATTTTGACCCATACCACAAGAATTTAATGACTAATCGATCATTCACGCTGAACGATTTTATTTCGACACCCTAATCGATCCATCATTGTATTTAATGCAAAGAGTTTATGGTTTTAAATTGGTATCTTGATGGTAGGTAAGTGTCCATGTCTATAAATAGCCATATTAATTTTACTTTTATTGAAATATGTGCACTAAAGACGATTGGGTATCTCAATAATTCGAGTCCATGTCTAGAAATAGGCATTTAATTTTTCTTTTGTTGAAATATGTGCACTAAAGTAGATTAGGTATCTCAATAATTAATCTATTTCAATCATCCCTTGGTATGTTTTGTTTTTCAATTGAATAGTATAATTCAATATCCTCGATGCGAGTGTCGAATTGTCGGGCTGAGATGTGACATGTGGTATAAGTCGTTAAAATTTAAAGGCTAAATTTCATCTATTTAAATTACATTGTAGCCTGAACATTTTAAATAAAGATTGAATCGATTTTTAACACTTTCAATTTTTAAAAATAATTTTTAACATCTGAAATTTACTATAATGCTTAAACACGAGTGTAAAATATATTTTAAATATATTATATTTTATAAATTATTTTAAATAATAAATATTTAAATCGCTAATATTTAATACATTAATTATTTTTAATTAATTAAAATCAAATAAAAACAATCATTTTCAATCTACACCCACCCCACCCCACCCCACCCCACCCCACTTTACTCCCCTTTTACTCCCTATTCCACTTCTTTATTTGACAGTCAACGGTCTTATCAACTAATTTGGCTTAGGCAATGGAGGTGGTATCAGGGCAAATTCAGGCAAGCCAAAAGAAGAAGTAATCATTTCACAGAAGCTTCTACTTCCAAAAGATGCACCACCCACGCCCGCCCCTGCACACCCCGTGGGTCGGGTACACTACGTGACCGACCTCAAACCACCATCAGCTTTTCCAAAGACGTTGTCTTCACTCACGCTACCATCGAGAACTTCCCTCAGCCGGCCACCATCTGGGACTATCTCTGCACAAACACGCGAATATCGGAAAGCTTCCATGCATTTAAATTTTCCCAAAAGAAGACGATTCTCATTGATGAAGTAGTGACTAACAAAATCTATATCAAACATATCACACACACACATTTTATTTCCTTTATTACAGGGACCATATGTGAAGATACATTAATTGGCTGATGTTCAAACATAATTGGATAATGTGAATTCAGAAGCTCACTTGAAGAAACCCCATCTCCAAAATTTGAACTTTGATTCATTAAAATCAATTGATCCAGCCAGAACCGTTAAAAAGGTCTACACTATTATGATTCTTGAATAAAGTCTCAGAGCTATCACCACTTCTAAGTTCAAAACCCCTATTGTCACTATCTTCAGTTTCCATTTATTTTAACTAAATTAATTGATACTTAAACAAAAACTTCTCTAGGTGGAGTTCGATTAGTACACAACTACAAAAGCCTGAAAAACTCCAATTGAAAAAACCTGTGGTGATGTACTTATCGAGTATGGCCATATGTGAAAGGAAATTAAACGATGCTAATATTCGATTTTTAATTAATTTAAATCATTAACGACAAATATCAATCCAATTAAGTTTGTCATATTTCCAAAACGATCCATAAACAGAATATATTTAAAATATATGCTTGGCCCCCATGCTTAACCCTGAAATGTAATTCAAAAGCCAAAAACATTTTCAAAAGCTTGGTGATCAAAATCACCTTCAAAAGTTATTTATTTAAACGCTCAAGGGGACTATACCATTATTCGAAATGATTCTATTTTAATAGTCTTTAAATGATTATTTAGCTTAGATTGATATCAACTTTAGCTAAATTTAAATCCATGGTTTTGGAGAATCATTGATGATCTTGAAATTGACTAATTGAGTGGTGTAGGCGCATGATTGGTTCCCTAAACTAGGTACAAACTAATCGATGTGTCTCATTGTTGTGAGGAAACATCTCAATGAGGGTCATGCTCAGATCAATTAACAAAAGCAAAGCTGTACAAATTAATCTTGACAAATACTCCTCGTGTAATAATTTGATTACTAGTTAGCAATTTCAAGTGATGATAAATTTTGAATTTGTTATTCCATATAATTCGATAACTCTTATTACAAGCGAATGAGAGGGAAAAACTCTTGTATAGAGATAAAAAAATAAAATATCATCTTTACAAAATGAATCGTCCACTTCACTTGTATCGTTCAACATTCGACTTTATCATTTATGGACAGATTATACATATAAAAATATAATCATATGCTCCATAGTAAATAAAACAAAAATGTTGTGACAAAGAGTGAGACAACTTGTCATGACACTAAGCTAGTTCCCTACATTCGGGTCACAATCCTTTGGGCAGATAAGAAATTAAGACCCCAACTTATTCGAATTCAATCAGCCAGCAAATTAAACAAAAAATTCACACGTGTTCCACGTTGCTCTAGTTTTCCAGCCATCAGCTAGGGATATGATTTTTTTTTCTTTTCTAGCTAAAAACATATAAATATATCTCTGAAAATATAGGTAAATAAAGACATTACCACATATGAATATGCAGCTTGATAAGTGGGTCAACTTTTCATGTGACATATGCAAGCTTTTTAGCTAGTTATTATGTGCTATCATATATATTTGAGTTTTTTTATTTTTTGTTTAAAATATAGAGCTTAGGTGCTGGCTTCGCCTATAGACACCGTCTGTTTATGAATGGGGGCAACCTTTTCGGGACAAGCCGAAACCAATTCTTCATCAACATGTTCCAATGGAGGAGTTGGTCTAGGAGACTTGCCTGAGAGCTGTGTAGCTTTGATCCTTTCATACTTAGATCCTCCAGAGATATGTAAACTTGCTCTTGTCAACTATACCTTTCGTCGAGCTTCATCGGCTGATTCTGTATGGGAGCTAAGGTTGCCTGAAAATCATGATATTTTGATCAAGAAACTACTTCATAATCAGTATCATACTTTGACCAAGAAGCAAATGTTTGCCAGATTATGTCAACCCGTCCGTTTTGATGATTGCACCAAGGTAACACAACCTTGATTTTGTTTGGTTAAGTTAATTATTCTTTAATAACTTATATCATGCATTTGATCAGTTTTTATTTGAATGGCCTATTATGAAATTTTATAAAATTTTAAAAAATAATTTCTTAATGTAAATGTGTTTTTATAAATTTTTGACTAAAGGTAATTTGGTATACATTATTTGGTCAACAAATAGACGTATTATTTTTCATAGTAATGCCTTGCTAAGTAAACACCCTTCTGCCTGGACGGATCTTTTAGATAAGAACTTGAATAATGAAACTGGTAATAATATTAATCTATTCAATTTTCTTTAAAAAGTTTTAAGTTGTTCACCTGTTATTATTTCCATAAAGTAATTAATCTATTTGCATTTAGTTGATATATTTTCATTTTTCACTTATGGTGCAGGAATGCTGGTTGCAAAAGAATGAAGGGCTTTGTGTGGCCATCTCCTGGAGAGGGTTAAAAATTACTGGTATAAATGATCGGAGACGCTGGAGTCACCTCTCATCTGATGAATCCAGGTTCCATGCGTTTAAGCCAAATTTGGAACCATATACACATGATTTCCATATTATTTGTATAGTGGTATTGAACAACTAACAATAATAAAAAACATTGCCTCGATACTTCTAAATAGCTTTTATGCCTAATAAACGTGTGTGGAGCCTGGATTATACGTATACACTCATTCCTATAATAAAGATTGTTTTCGCTTTTAATCCAATAACACTATATATCTACTATGTCAATAGATAATAAGAATATGTATTGTGTCATAATCCTTTTGATTTATTTCATTATATCCAAAAATCAGGTAATATAAAATAATCTTTGGAATATGAAAAACATTATTACATGTGGTGGTCGGTGATGCTAAATTTCACTAATTATAATAGCCCTCCACAGGTTCTCAACAGTAGCCTATCTTCAAGAAACATGGTGGTTAGAAGTGCATGGAAACTTAGAATTTGAATTCCCAGCAGGAATTTATAGCTTATTCTTTAGGCTGCAGTTGGGAAGAAGCTCAAAGAAAAGAGGGCGAAGGGTAGTTGATCTTGAACAAGTAGTTGGTTGGCATCTAAAGCCAATTCAGTTTCACTTGTCATGGTTGTCGACGGCGGATGCCTCGTGGCGGACGGCCTCATCGGAGTATATTTTAGGTGATGAGGCAGTGGGGGAATGGAAATACTACCATGTTGGTGATTTTATTGTGGAAAATTCAAGAATCAGAACAAAGGTGGAGTTTTTCATGTCTCAAATTGATTGCACACATAGAAAAGGTGGCATTTGTTTTGATTTGGTTCTCATTTGCCCATCATCCTATTCAGGGTCACTAGACAAATTAGGGAGTTAATAATTGCACATACATATATTCTTTAAAACTTCTGGCGGAAATCAATATTTAGTCCATGGAATTTTGAAGGATATATACAGCATACATATATGTGAACTTTATTTATATCAAAAGTCGACGTATTTTGGAAATTATATAATGTTTTTCCCCTTCAAATTCCACAATGAGAACATACAGAAGTGATTCCACCAGTCTACGTACGTTAAAAAATAAAAACGTATGAGTTGTGTGTTCGTTTTTTATTGAAGAAACATCCAAAAAATGGTTATTTTTTGCATTATTACTACTAAAATTTGGGACACGCACAGTGGATCATATATATGTGTAATTATTGTAGACAAATGACTATTTTTTCATTACTACTAAAAATTGTACCGGATCCGGCTCAACTGTAGTATGGGACCTATGTATATATATTATATATATATAGCAGCAATGATTTTGCATCGAGCCAAATAAAAATAAAATTTGTTAAGCAAGTTTTATAAATTAATAAACGAAAAAACATTATAAACTGTACTAGTAAATTAAAACTCCGATAATCATATGGTTTTTACTGTTACAATGGTAGGCATTTCATATCTTACTTAGTTAAGGATACGACAAATAAACGATTAACGGATGATCCTACTTAATTGAGATGTAATGATACCATGAAAGATAAAATACGAGAAATAAGCAGCCAAAGAATTTTACACGATTACTTGATGTGAAGAGTACATATAGGCCTACTTTGTAAATCCACTAATAAACTTGAAGAATTGTAACACTTATTTCGAAGATCTCTGCATCTATGATACCGTAAGATGTTTTTACTTAAAAAATCATAAAATCTTCTTATATGCTCTCTTGAATATCTATTTATTTCTTCATTATACATGAGAGTTATGACTACTCTACATGATCTAAGAATAAATTCGAGCTCTGAGGTTGATAAAACCAGGAGGTTGGTAGGTGAATGCCCTTTCATTGGAGAGTCTTTACATGTTTTCATAGGTGTTTAATACTCCAATATATAACACACAACATGCTAAAGACTCTAACATTCATATATAAAAGTTAAAGATCTGATTTTTAGCTGAAAAATTGCCTTTTCCGTGTGCCCACAGGTCACGATGGAGGTCACGACAACATCCTCCCACACGCGAGCTCAAATATTTCATCGTGACCACATGGAGGTCAAAGCGGTGGCTCGAAAAATTCTTCAACCCAGCTGATCTCCCTACTTGAAGATATTTTTGGATCACGGTCTTGAGCAACATACGTGACACTTCGAGTTCGCCACTTTGAGCTCCCCTTTGAAGTTGATCCACGACTTGATACCTTTTTCACGATCGAGCATTATTTAGACCAAGCACCAGCGTAGTATCGAAGAGAAAACAAAATAGCCATTTCATTTGCCGTTAGAATTCCACTTATCCAAACATTTAGCATGCTACGCCTTTGCGCTTGACATTCTTTCTCGATCTTGCTACAGCGGCTTTGGAGAGCGACCTCAATTTGGGTAATTAAGTAATAAATTCTCTCTCTTCCTGCTTACGTGCTTAAGCTCACAGCGATCCGATTCATTGACGCCCGATGTTTGATCAAAACATCTCCTACAAACTGATTAACAAATAATTAGAATTAAAGGGTACCTACTGTGTTTGAAACAATCTACTTAGCACCGGATGATCAGAGCTTCGAGAACCGTTTGCATCCCCAACCCGGAGCTCTTTTGTTATGGCTTCATTACGCCCAAGCGAAGTATTTCATTACGTAGGTTGGGGTACCTTTGACCTTGATGTAGCTTGTTTGCACGGCTTACCGGAGACACCGGCCAAAGGAGCCTGCCGGTAGCATCCGGACCAAAGAATTTTCTTTGGCGATATCCATTTCTAACATCCAAGAAACTTCTACCACCACATAGCTGTTTTCTAATAACCAAGAAACACCGGCATTAATAGATTTTCACCTGTTTCTCCTTACTTTGAATCCTCTGTTCAATTTCTTGAAGGCTATTGCTTGATATAAATTACTTGACCCGTATCGCACAGATTCTCGAACTACCTTACTGATGCTCCTTTATTTACACAAGTAGTTTCCCTGCCCATCCTGCATCCGTTGATACACATATGGCATCCGAGAAGAAATCACAAACAACAGTAGACTTACATCTCACATACTCTGATATTGGTAGTATGACAAGAGATGTTCGGAGATCTCTGACACGAGAAATCTCACGGGGCATACATTTAGTACGAAATATCGGAATAAACACTGTTACACCGTAGGTTTTACCTTTTTAGTTTTTGCGGTCTTCTACATGTGACCCGATGCTTTGTGACTTTGAGCACCACCCAAGGTATCATATGAATACTTCTTTCTTCCAAGCTTGATGGCGTCCGCGATTCCTGAAATCGATGTTTTCCGTTCTTGATTTTCTACACTAAATACGGAACCATCGTTGGCTTTCGCCTACGTTAAAGAGAATTCTCCGTCCAGCGTCTTTATGTTGGTTGCCGCTTTTAGCGTCGGCAACAGCGTTTAGAAGTGTGAATACGACCCACATCTTTTTAGCTTCATGACATATTGACGTTTAGAAGTGCTGAATGCTTGACCCACACTCTTTGGCTTAACTTTACTGACAAATGACCATTCTGTTTTTCATGGCTTCCCAGAAACTTCCAGTGCTCGATTGCAGCGGCAGCGGGAATTTTCTAGAAAGCTGACATAGGTTCTAATAACCAAGAAACTCCTATGTTGACAACATCTACAACAACCAAGAAACCCCGTATTGATTTTCACACATGGTTTATTTTACGATTCTCGGCAAGTTCAACCCGTCCTATTAAGCGATGCACAACACATGAGCTCGGCGATAAGCATCAAACAAAACATAAACTTACAGTATCACAATTTCCTCGAGGACCACTCCATTTTTGATGACTTCCATGAATCTTCGGTGATAATGTGATGTTTAACTCCCATCCTTTAATATAAAGAATCTCCAATGCTAGAACTGCTTCCAAGAATCTTTCGGCGAAAGTCTGAGATGTTCCAAAAACATTCACTTAAGTCGGCCATCTTCAACATTAGTTATACCCAGCGACTTCTTATAAACCTTTATCTGTGTGATCGTAGCCTCAGAATGTTTCCGATCATGCGTCTGTTGATACTGTGCATTTAGGTATCGACGTCCATGAAACTTCTGATGACTTTGATACGATTATTGCGAGTCATAAACGATTATTGTGATCCCAAAATCACTAGATAACTTGGATTCCATGGGATCTGACAAATAAAGCAGATAACAGGATGATACTGATGAGATATGATATATGAATGAAAGATAAAATGCATGAAATAAACAACACAAGATTTTATCCACGGTTTCCGCCGATGGCAGAAGATGCATTAGGCTGCTTAGCGGATCAACAATAAACTTTAGGAGAATTTGGCATGGCTGAGATCTGCATCTATGATGCAAATTACAGATGCTCTGCATAAAAACTCCAGGGGCACCGTCTAACATAATACTCTGCTTGAATGCAAGCTCTTCAGCCTGCTGCAAATTATGACTACTCTGCTGATTCTAGAATAAATTCTAACCTACAAGGTTGATCTCACGACCACGGAGGTTGGTGGTGAATCATTTCCGTTGGAGTGTTTACATGTTAACCCGGTGTTTAGACTGCTTATATACTTACTGCAACATCATAGGTATACAACATTCATATATAGAAGTTAAATATCTTGTTTTAGTACGAAAATAGCCTCTTCTATGTGCCCGTAAGCACCTTGGCCCGTATTTCTGGTCACGGTAGATCGCAACAAACATCTCGCTATGACAAACCATCATTGGCCTCACAGCCATTGACCGCGTGTCACGATGGAAGTCTGACAATTAACCTTCAAAAAGAAATTCTTGACCTCGGCATGGACTGCAGTGTATGTAAAGGTTTTCTATAAGCGTCAAGTAACATTTGTTAAAGGACCCTTTGAATTACTTTTAAAATAAAAATTAGTTAAAAAGTACATTGAAAATGTAGAATGACAATCAATTGAAATAATATTTATTATTAATTGATTCGTTATTTTATTTCCAAGAAAAAATTGAAATCGAAAAATAAATTGAAATGTAAAAATGCCTTTATTATGCTAAAAACTATAAACATTTTTTTTTTGCTTCATGAAAACTATAAAAAAAAAGTGAAGGTATACATTATCTATAAATGCTCGAAATTCTTTATAAAATAGTGAAAGACAAATAGTGATATCAGCAAATACTTTATGTTAATTGTTATCTATGTAGATATCAATTTTAAAATAGTAAAAGGTGGCACATATAACGTTTTATTATTTCAATTGTTAAAATGCATAAATTACCAATAACCTAAAATAATAATATATAAATTTCACTATTACTAATCACTATCACTAACATATATAAAAGTCCGAATAAGGATTCTGTTTCTTCTGTTTTCACATTATTAATTACTAAATTACTCTCTCTAAAATCTAAAAGTTTGAAGTTTTATAATAGGAATTAACTACTACTCCCTCCGGGTTTTTTTTTTTACGTTTCCATATATCGAGATGGAACTTTAACTATCAATTATTTATAAATACATATATTTAAAATTATAAGAAATAATATTATGAAACTATTTTCAAAGGCGAATCACAATAGTATAACTTTTTATATTTATTATTAATATAATAAGTAATTAATAATTAATGGTAAATTTTCACCTCGATATCACGAAAATATCAAACAAAAATCGGGTAATATTAAATATTTATCATACTTTACTTGCATATAAATAAGATTATCAATTGGAAAGGAATCGTAAATCACGTACATACGATTTGAGGATGTCATCATCATTTGGCGTATATATATACTTTTTATAATTATAAATTAATACTTTTAATTATCTTTATTTATTTATCTTGAGTCGTGTTTAATGATTCCAAGGTATCGTTGAATAAAATAATTATTCTTCAAATGTTATTGTTGTTATTATCTCGTTATTATTATAGATGTTAGTTAAATAATCATATATTTTTTTTATAAATTATTATTATTATTTAGTATTTATTATTATGTACAACTATTATTATTATTATTATTATTATTATTATTATTATAGGTATTAATATGTTTTGTGTATTATTATTAATATTGTTATTTAATTCTCTTGCATGTATATGAATTTTATATATTGAGATTCACAAAAAATTCTAGGTATATTTAACAGGCATCAAGAAAATAATTCAATGATCTTTTATATTAATGATTAATTAAATTGATATATTTAGTCAAAGGTCATCAAATTGTGAAAGTAATATTTTTGTTTCTCTCACATGGACATCTCGATTTGGTATAAATATCTTTCATGAGCATTAAGTATTTTATTATAATGTTTTTATATTACTAAGCGAAAGGGAGGCGTCGTCTGCGCGACATCTGATCGATTTTTAAATATTTGATATATTTTTTATGTTTAATTGAAAATCATTCTAAAATCGTATAAAAACTTACAACTTAGCGATGTTGTTTAATTAATATTTTATTTTTGAAAGAATACTTTGATCATGAATAACTGGATTAAATATAAGATGAAAAATTGTGATCAAATCATTGATTAAATAATTTTAAAAAAAGATCATAATATAAATTTACATAGCCGGTGTTACTTTTTTGTGGATTAATATTTATTTTATTTTCTAGTATATTTTATTTCGAAATATACTTTTATAGTAATATTGCATAATGTAATAACCCGTCACGTTTAAAAAAAAAATTAATTTTGATTAAATGGGACAGGGGATAGTAATATTTCGATGATAATATTATTTACATTAAAATTTTTTGTGAATTACATTTATAATTTAGTAGTTTCTTTATGGAAAATTTATCTTTGGAGATAAAGATTCGTTGAGGTTTTAAATCGATAAGCGGAGAAATTAACCAAAAGCCAAAGGCAGGACTGAATTTTTTTAAATATCCCCAACCATTGCCTCTTGTCGTCCTGTCAACTTAAATGCTTCTTCTTTTTCCTCTAGTGGCGAAATTCCTGCCACACTTGAAAAAATTTCTTCTTCCATTTCTCTCTTGATTGTCGCTCAGAACTTCGAGATCGTTTGCCAGAGATATCGTTCTCCCCGTCGTTCTCCGAGGTTAAAGGTAAGAAATTTGAGTCTTTCGAGATATTTCTTGGGTTTGATATAGTTGACTTTTAGTTGAGCTTCATTGATTGATTTTATGATGAATCTTGGTTGGTTATGGGTTACTTGTGGCGTATATAAGTGATTAATTCGTGATTTAAAATTCGTTTGAGGATGTTATGGGTTGACTTTAGGTTTTAGGTTGACTTTTTTGGGTTGATATTTTTCTAAGACTTTAAATGTGTAGGAGGTTATAGTGGGACCTTATTATAGTTATTTTGATGTTAAATTAATTGATTTAAAATTGATTAAAGGCGGTTAGGTTGAAAAATGTTAATTCAAGGATTGAGTTATAATGGATATTTCGGAGTATAGGTTGTTAATTATGGACCTGTGATTAACTTCTAAAATGACTTATAAGTTGATTTGTAATTAAGTAATAAGATGGAATTATAGCGGGGGATCGATTGGGTTGTATCGATGGGATTATAATTCGATAGTTTGCTCCCGAGTCATGTTAATTTGTTTAGAGATAGTTCCCAAGAGTTGGTTATGAATCTTGAGCCTTGGGGTATAGTAGTAGGTGCTTGATTATACTTTACGGGTGTTTTGTTTAGGCGTGATCGTGGAAAGGGCGTTACCGTGATTGTGTTAGCGGAGGTTTTTAATGTGGTAGCTAAGCGGTGAGTACTTATCTCACGAAGATTGTTCTTTCACGTACTTACCTTAAATTGTGTAGACATGTTATTTGTGTTATGATTATGTGAGAATGATGTACGTATCATTGTGTTATGATTACGTGAGAATGATATGATTATGTAGTTAGTTTGTGCTTGAGCCATGACTATGTGATTATATTACGTAGGCGTTGAAGATTGTGAGGTAAGTAATGGCTTGAACTCCAGGCTTATATTTTGATTTATGTGGCATCGTATTTGTATTCTGTGGCACTTGTCGGCATATTTACGTGGCCTTGTCGGCGGTGTGTGTTTGACTTACGTTGTGAAGTGTTTTATTTGTGTGTGGATATTGTTTGGGGAATTAGGTAGTTGGTTATTGAGGTGATGCTTTAGAGTTATGTATGGGTTGAGTGTTGAGTATCGAGGATTTGACCTTATGTTGGGATAATTAGGGGTTAGGTGATTCTCCTTCGCTTGCAGGGATATGCGGCTGATATTGGCACTATACTTAGTGTGTATAAGAGTGCGGTTATTGCACTTATACTTAGTGTATAAGTGCGGTGTGCCTTATGCTTAGTGTATAAGTGCGATTGTGCCTTATACTTAGTGTATAAGGCCGGTGTGCCTTGTGCTTAGTGTATGAATGCGATGTGCCTTATGCTTTATTTATTATAAGTCTGGTGTACCTTATCTTAGGCGTATAAGGCTGGTGTACTTGTATACTTAGTGTTTAGAAGTGCGGTGTGCCTTATGCTTTGTGTATAAGTGCGGTTTGGCCTTATCTTTGCGGTATAGAATATGGGGTGATTATTGATTAGTCCATTCCACCTGGTAGGCCAGTTGAGCATATGGGCGTTAGAGGTTGGTATCTTGGTGGGGATATGAGATAGGAGTTTGATGACTAGAGTTTTAGTCGTTGTTGGGTCTATTGATTTCTTTAGAATTGTGTACTTCTTTGAGGACACTTATTATATCTTCCATGTATTATTATGTCACAAAGGGGCTTCACTTGTGTGGAATCATGTTGTGACCTTTTTAGGTAGTCCACAGTTATATGTATTTTATTCATATTTGACTATTATATTATTGATTGGCTAGATTCAGTATGGTAGGTTCACCCACATGTTAAGTTTAAACAAGGCCGCGACTTGACCACACCCCAAGCATTGGGGGCGGCATTTTAGATTTGTGCCGGGTTGGCGGTAGTTAGGCGAAGAGGTTGTTTGAGGAAGTTTTGTTCCGAGGTGGCTAGGTGAAAGCGTGGTGGCGGAGGATCTCGCGGTCCCGATTTTGATGTGTTGTCAAACTGTTTTGATTGTTGTATTGTCCTTTTTAAAACTTTAGCCTTATCAATTTGTTGTCATTTCATTATTCGGAATCTGATCACGTATAAATACATTTGTAACTTTTACCTGACATTACTTTATTTTGGGATATATTTGTGTATATATGTATGGGTTGAGTCGTTTTGATATCAAATTTGATGGATTATAAATGTTAAAAAGCTGTTTTGATTTGGGAAACTTAATTGTGATTACATTTTTGGAATTAGAAGCAGGTATGTTTTAAAGCGAGTCGTCCATCAGTTTTGGTGACTCTGGTGTTCAATTTGCATGACCGTCTTTCAGTGACTTGACACAGAGGCGAATTCGTTCTGATTGGTATCCAGATGGTATCGAGCAAAGCGGAAGTCGGGCTAATGGGAGCTAAGTGTTATACTTGGTAGCAAGTGCGGGACACCTCTTGAGGCCACAGGAGCCGCCTCTACAGAATCTCGCGCGGATGAGTACGGTCCTGGATTTGTTGTGGTTCAAGCGAGGCGTTGAGTATTTAAGTGGGGAGGTGTAATGCCCGTAGCGAAATTAGTAATATGTGTGTGTGTGTGTGTGTGTGTGTGATGGGTTTGACAGTTTGATTGGTATTCTTCGTACTCGTGAGATCATCTTCTTTTCGGAAGCTAAATCACCCATAGGCTGCGATGTTAAGCGTGCTTGAGGCTAGGGTGGTGTTCTAGTATAGGTGACAGCTGGGAGATTCTCGGTGAGCATGAGTGAGGAATAGCGTCTTTGAAAGACCCATGGTGGTTTGTAGGAGTGATCCATCCGTCAATAACGTACCGACCCGGTGCGGGCAGGCGTTACATAAATTATTAATATATTGTGTGTATACTAATAAAATGTAAGTTTTATAAACTTAAATATGTATATCAATCGAGTATGTAATAATATTTTTAGTAAAACATTATGATATAATATTAAGATCCAAAATTATAATATTATTCAAATAATAATCCAATCAAATACAATTATACCACTTGACAAATAGATAATTAGTTTCAAAAGATGAAAGATCTTGATTTAAACATCTGCGTCTCTTCTTCCAACTAAGAAAGAAAATAATTTTTCGTGGCGTTAATCATATTAACATTGCCTAAACCTACAGATTACTTATTGACTACTTGAAACCACGTTATCTATAATGATAATATTAAGTAAATAATTTGATATTCGACATGTGTTTTACTTTATGATTTTGTTACCAGCAAAGTTGGAAGAGAATGAAAAAAAATTTACTACGGCCAGTTGTAAACGATTTTGGATATTAGTGTGCTTGAATTTGTTACATGGGCAGTGGAAATAATTTGTGGGAATCCTAATGCTAGAAGTATATGACTTATCATTATTTATTCATTTGAAACTAAAATTATAACTAGTTAACATCTATTATGATTGAATGGATAACTAATAATAATAACAATAATAATAATAATAATAATAATAATAATAATAATAATAATAATAATAATAATAATAATAATAACAATACTTAATGACAACAACAACTTGATACCAATAATTCTACGAAAGTATATAAAGATATACTACATAATTTATCAGTTGTAAATTATGTCAAATATCCACAGATGTGACATTTGTAATCATATCCATGAAGGTGACATTTATAATAAAGGATTGGAAAATGATATATAAACTTCTACCAAATTGAAATATCGTAGAATCTATTCTTTAACTTTAATTTGATTTCATACACTTAAATATATTAATGAATTGATCGTGATATAGTATCATGAATTATTTATTTTTTATCAGTTAGAATTGATATAATTTAAATTTTTGTGGATGATAATATATAAAATTCATATATGTAGGGAATTAAATAATAATAATAATAATAATAATAATAATTCTACACCAAGCATATGATTATTTAACTAATACTTATTATAATAATAATAAAAATAGGTCTGATAAAATATATTATTATTTGAGACTCCCTCTTTATCCTTAATATAAATCGAACATGTTTTTTTGGTTTTAAGATGGTAGACATTTGATAATTTTGGGCTTCATTTATTAATAATTAGTCCAAATGTTCCTTTTAATTTTATAACATACCGTTTCATTAATATTTGTTTTTATTAGTTAAGGGTATATTAGACAAATATGGTAAAATGAGTTAGCGACATAATTTGAATAAATTAGAAACAACATAAATGACTTATATTAAGGATTAAAGGAAGAGGTAAGTAGTTAGTTCCTATTAAGAGCTAAGCTGAGTTATCGATTCAATTTGAATTATTAATTAAAGATAATATTTTTTCTGCACATTTTTAGATTTTTTAGAGAAGGGTAATTTAGTAATTAATAGTGTGAAAAGGGAAAAAATGGAAGAAACACAATCTTTATTCACACTTATATATATGTTAGTGATTAGTGATATTTAAAGGAATTATTAAATGAACATAGTATTCCTTCACAAAATAAAAATATTAATTAGAAAAAAATTTAAAAGGAGTGTAAGCTTTTAGTTTAAGAATAATTTCGAATTAAACATAAAAATATATCAAATATTTAAATCGATCACATGTTATGCGTCAGTCTAACAATAGTATAATACTATAATATTCTAGTTAATTTTTTAAGACAATCAAGTAGTGTACAACAACTCCTTGTTGACTATTACCACAACGATTATATATATTCGAGATCAGATATTAAGTTATCCATTCATTTAATTCTTAGATTAATAGGATCTAATTCAAGTAGTAGGGAGCATATAATACAATTAACGTGTTTCACGTTGATTAAGTCAGAAATTATAGATTATTAGTTGAATCATCAATGTGATCGTATAAATTAATTAATCTAGCAAGCTGCATTTGGAATTTTTTCTTGGAGGCTTACATTTAGGGATGTTTTCGGTTTGTTGAAAACCGAAAAAACCAACCGAACTGAATCGATTTTTTATCGAAATGGTTGGAAAAAAAATGATGCGAAGACAAATGTAAAAAAAAATTATACAAATAAAAATTTATTGGTTTACATTTTAAGCTGAAATGACTGAAGCAGGCCAGGCAGAGCCAAGTATATATTATTTTATTTAAAATATTTAAATATATGATTTTTTTCATTTTTTCATTTAAATTTTAAGTTTTTACAAAAAATTATTATACTTATTTTAAGTATTTATATCTAGTTTAAAGTCTATAGCCCAACTAAAAGCTAAAGTCCAAACTAATGGATCAGTCTTAAATTAGCTAAGGTCCAAACTAATAGGTCAATGATAAATGTTAATTGAATAGAGAAACTAATACCTACTCCGTCATAAACTAGACTAACAATCTAACATTAATCAAACAAAAATCTACACCTAATATACAATTACATTTCTACTTGACCCAGCCAAATAATCAAGACTTTACCTCATGGATGAAAAGAGTTTAATCATCTACTTTCATAAGATTTGGTTAGTTATTAATTAGACATAATTATTCTTATGTAATTTGAGTATTTGACAATGATTCGATTACTCGATACTTCCCCGCTCCATATTTGTTTTTGTGGCTTAAATATGTTTTGGAGGAAAAATGAATTCCTTTGTTTATTTTTATGTTTAAATTTGGAATATGTTGAGTGAAAAAAAATACTTTGTTTTGTTTTATTTTTATGTTGTTAGAATATAATTTTGATTTAATTTACAATTATTTTCTTGACTTTTCCAATTTAAATTAATGTAACATATATACTTATTTTTATTTTAACTAGATAACCTCAAGCTCCAAGAAAAAGAAAGTAGTAGACAATGAAAATCAAATGAGGAAAATAGTGATAAAAATTAGGCTAGTGAAGTTATTAGGGATCGGAGAAAATGTGATTGCTTGGGAAGCATTTTAAAAGTCATTGAGAGTCCACATTTCTACCACGGACAAAATAAATTCGTTGTTCGCGAGATCCCATGCATGTCATGGAAGAACAACGAAACTACTGGTATGAGGAATCATACTTGATGAACAAATGCACAATGGATCACGAATTTTTGCCCATTAAAAAGTAATTCTGATTGAGTGGTTTCACTGCTCCAGAAAGTGATAAGAACTTTAGTAAATTTTCTTCTTTAAAAGAAATTAAAAGGTTCGTAGATTGAAATGAGTCGTAATTGATGGCTATTTCATTTAGGATAGTTGAAGGGAAGAATTTAGGAGATTTGATGAATAAGATTATTTAAAACTTCATTGTTCACAATAGGCCAATTTTGTAAAGATGATTGCATGCTAATATATGAGGAATGAGAAAGACCTTGTTTGAAAAGATCTTGAGAGTAGAGAATTTTTAACTTGGCAGTTATTTGGACCCATTATCTGAAACTTGAACTATATGTACCATGGCTCATTATATTGATCAATGGTATTTGAAAAGAAGATTGTAAACTTTAAGGTTGTTGAGAATCATAGGGACATACAATTGAAAATATATAGAGAGGAATGTTTGTTGAGTTGGGATTGAGATATTTTAATGCTAACAATAGATAATGCTAAAACTGATGATACTACTTTGTTGATTTCTTGAGAAAATATTAGAGTGGAAAATAAGATATTAGGGAATAGCATATCGTGTGAGATGTCTTGGTCATATTCTAAACTTGATTGTAAAAAAGAAGGGTTAGAAGAACATCACTTGAATGAATTTTAAAAATTAGAAATGTAAGATTAGGTATATTAAGTCTTCTCCTCTTATAAAAGAAACTTTTGATAATGTTAAGACATTTACAAAGAATACTACTAAGAAGTATCTGGTACTTGATGTGGATACTAGGTGGAACTCTACTATGAAATGTTAGAATTGGCTGAAAGTATGAAGATGTATTTGACAGGATGATTTGGATGAATTACCAATATAAAAAGTACTTTAGGTTGTCATTGATAATTCAAATGTTGATGATGATTGTGATGATAGAGATTTGGATGTTTGTGGGGCAGATAAGATAAACAATAAGTCAAAATCCTCTTACGATAAGAAGATTGGTCCTCGACTCAATTTAGTTTTATGAAATGCTAAAAACTTTGTAGGGAAATTCTTGAAATTTTTTACTTAAAGTCACTTTGAAAGTTTTTAGTTTCCAAATTATATAACTTGTCGATCAATTGTTTTACGAATGTGATTGGTGTGCATCTTTGCTATTAATTCAAATATTTCGAGTGCAAGATTCGATTCTTATCACCGATGGGCACATCGAATGAAAGAAAAAGGAAACTTGTGAAATATTGGGAAAACATGGAAAATCAAAATTTGTTATTGTATGTGGATGTTGTACTTGATCCACAGAGTATAAATTGGGAATTCATAAGTTATTGCTTGAGACGAGTGTATGAGTTTGTATGTCTTCGAAGTATTTGATAAAGTGAAAGATGTGTTAAGCTGAGAATTGTTTGAAAGCGATTATGATGACTTTGAAAATATACAAACTAATGGTGATAAATTTATTTGAGAATGAAGTAATGATCAAATTAGAGTATTCGATCATGTTTGGAGTACTTGATAGTTTAGGATCGTTTAGTTTTAAGAAGATTATGCATAACATTTGAATGCTTGAGGCATAGAATCACTTGGAGGTGAATAGAGTATTTGAATGAAGGCATGACCAATTGATTCTCACTTGATAATTTGGCATTGTGGAAGGTAAGTCGATAAGTATCATACTTTGAAAGTTGCAAAGATGTTTGGCTATGCTTGTATCAACCGTTGTACGAAATTTGCATTTAGTAAGGTAGGCGAGTTATCGATTCTTTTAGGAGTAGGTTACTACGTCTTTGTTGAAGCTTTGATTTGCACACAAATTGGATAAAGGACAAATCGGTCCCGATATGCCTTAGGAGGTGAATTGGAAGGAATTGGAAAGAAAGAGAATGAGAATGAAGGTAAATAATAATTATCCATTTATAATTGGTGGGTATCTTGAAATAATTATATTCTTGAATTTTATTAAATTATTTATGTTGTATGTTCGTACCTATTATTTTGATGGAAGTAATGAAGATGATGAATTGTAATAGACAAATAACTACTTGTCAAAGTTATATCATACATGTGATATGTTGACGATAAACTTGCCAAAAGAAATTTGTTTAGTAGCTTGTTTGAAACTATTTTAATTTGAAATTATTAGTACTCTATTTTTAAAATTATTAGTACAACATTTATTTGAAATTATTAGTACTCTTGTTTAATTTACAATCCATGCATTTGGTGAAATTAATTGGTAGATGTGTTTGAATAATAATTCTAGTTTGTTAATAAAACCCGAAAAACCGACCGAACGGCCAAAGCGGCATGAAAACCGACATACTTAGAACCGATCAATCGAATTAATTTCGTCTTGAAATGGTTTGTATAATTTAGAAAACCGATAGAGAGTGGTTTGACACAAAAAGGAAAAAACCGACCGAGCCAAGACCGGTACTAACTTTACGTTTAGATGTTTATTATGTCTTCTACTTGATCGTAGCCATTAGATCCACACTTGCGATCGATGGTTAATGAATATGGATATTTGTAAGAATTGGTTTTTCGCATTTTAAAAAAATACTCCCACAATTATAGCATCTTGATTTATTTTGATTTTTTTACTATTTTTCTCAATTCGGTTTTTTTTACCTTTTTTGATTTAAATGCTTTTACTTTCCTTCCTTTTTAGATTATAGTTATATTTAGATGATTCATAATTCAATTTTTTAAATATTCAATATTATTTTTACTCTAATTATTAAATCATCATGGATCTACAGAAAACTCGAATTCGAATAGAATATGATTTTCTTTTCATTATCTATTATTTTTTTAGTAATATCACTTTTCGCTAATTATTAAATGCATTAAATAGGTTTAATTTTTTTATTTAGTAATACCACTATTTTTTATTTTGCTTATTGCATGATATAGAATATATGATTTTATGTGTTAAGTGGTATAGTGCATGCAGCCAAAACTACTCGATAGTCTTCCACGATATTGAGTTTCATATGATATTTGATTTTTCATGTAATATCATTAAATATTTCTTTGTTGAGTTAGTATCCATATGCTCTTTATTTTATTGTTATAAGTATTGCATCCTTCTATTAAGTATTGTCATAGATTTCACGATATGCCTCTGTTGGATCTTCTTGATAAAACTGACATATTTTGGCACCTTTCAGTTCAAAACAATAACAACAGGTAGCCAAATACAATATCATCCACACTAATATGTAGTATTTCAAGATCTCAAAATGGATATCACAACATGAGTATTATGTATTACGGAATACAAAATATAGATAATATGTGTATTTGATTTAAAAAAGTAAATCTGCACAACATGAATATTGTATTTGATAACAAATGAATACCACTAAACTGAATAGTATGTATTATTCTGAAACACAAAATACTAAATAAAATACACACAAATTATAAAGAATGTAAAAGTTCTATAAATCCCGGAAAGATTGTCCACTTTTTGACTTTTTTATTTAATACCTCTTGAATTTTGACCATAGAGATTTTTGTTTGTATTGTATGACTTTTTGTTGTACCTTATTTATTGTTATTAAAACACATTATTCTGTCAGTTGGACAAAAAAGCTGAATCTTTTCAATATTTATCGAATAAATTGGTTAGCTAAATTGTATTAATATGAATTGGGATTTGAAACGTTTTTTGAATAACATGCTACTTATATCGAACTGAATTTACAAGCTTGGTGTTTAAGAATTCAAGCATCGACCAACTTATGAAACAATTAATTAGAGCAACACAATAATTGTAAAAATTCATTGACATAGTATTATAAACTTCATTCAGCATTTATATTATCAAAAGAAACAACCGATAATTTAATGTTTCCAACTCCTAGCAGCTTTTTAGTATTCTTACTCCATTTTGTAATTTTGATTTGATAATTGCTCCTCAAATTCAATTTTTATCAATAGAATAGTATTCTTACAGCTTTTGTGGGATTGTGTTGCTTGTTTTTGTATTTTGAAAAAATATTAATTTGATTATATAATTCAATTGAAGAATTTGAGTTCAAGATTGAAGCCCAATTATTGGAACATAGGAGGCGAGGGAGTGGGAAAATGGGGCCGAAATAGGGGAATGGGGATGAGGTGATATAAATAAGAGTTTCTGTTAGGTAGGTTATAGGCCCGATAGGAGCGATAGCGATTAATAGAGGCCTCTTTTATGCCATGCTTGGGATGTTGACACGTGTCATTTTTCAAAAGCAATGAATTTTCTATAAAATACCTCCCTGCGTTATTCTTTGAAATTAATGCTTTTTCTTATGACCATTAAAAGCTGCTTTGAGTCTTATCTCCCTCATAAATTATAACTTTATAAATTGGTGTGCGATCGGCTTGATGCGTGGCTTTGGAGTACCGAGGATCGCTTTGAGGACACCGACCGCCGTCGTCGTTATGGAATCAAAGATATCAAACGAGCCGAGGTGGGCACGGAGTTCGAGTCTTTGGCGTGGGTCGAGACGAGCCGGTCGTGGCACAGGTACGGGGAAGCGCGTGAGACTTCCGGCATAAATCATTATGGAATCAAAGATATCAAAACAAGCCGGTGGCGCTTTGAGTTCGAGTGCTTTTGGCGTAGGTCGGGGAGCCTTTGACACATTACACTCTACCTAATGGTCTTTAAGACCAGTAGAAAGCCCTGTGGAAACCCCGGCGGCTGAGAAGCTTTAGGCCTACACCCGTATAGTGGAGGCGGGGAGAAGGATGTGAGAGAAAGAGGTGACCTCGGTCCAGTCCAAGAGGGCTGGCGAATCACTTAGCGTCAATTAGCGCCCGTCGCTGGGAACGTTAATCCCGCTGCGATCGTGAGCAATTTAGCGGTTCACGGAGAACCTCGGGGCCAGCGCCTTCAAAGGACAAGCCGAGTCACGGTTCCCGTTCGCGTCGTCGCTCGGCAATGAATCAATCATGATAATTATGCCTCGAGCGCGCCAGATGGCACCAATAATTCGGACAATTTCAAAATCCCTCTGATCATACGGATAGGTCGAGACTCTCGATCCGGTTATACAGTTTAACCTCGACGATTACTCCCGAAGGTCACCATTAGGGAAAGAGCGATCCGCAGGCGACAAGGAAAACCGATCGGGGTTATAGAAGATCCCGCCACAGTAGTAATTGCGACCGCAAGGACAAGCGTAGTCCTCTAGACCCGAACTATGTTCCCTCGACGGTGTGATGCGAGAGGCGATAGTAAGCGGTCCCGAGTTGCAAAAACAATGCGTTGAACTTCGATTCTTTCTTTAAAACTGTCGCCCCGGTCGAGGCAGTCGAATCTGACACGCTGCATTTTTTAACGATTAAGCTTCGATGCCAGAGGATTCAGAATGCCCAAATTCAAAACTTTCGGCGGATATGGAGACCGAGCCAATCATCTTAAATATTTTGGTTCCCAGTATCCTTTTGGAGCTCACAGATGAAGAAGTATATCACGAGAAGCGTTCCGTATAGTCTGTCAGGACGGGCTTTGATAATAGTTCCACAAATTGCCATCGATTCTATCGATTGTTGGCAAAATATAGTGGATCTACATTCATGGAAAATTCGAAGCCACATAGTGGCCGGGGAGGATGAAAGAACCACCGTGAAATCTGACAAAAGGCTGGGGAGACATTGAGAAGTTTCGCCACGGATTTAAAAGTGGCGACCAATATCCGATAGCCAGCGAAAAAGTAGCGATCGCCCTCATTTCTTCCATGGATTGAATCGGCCCTCTCAAGGAAAAATTGGTGTTGGAGCATTGCGCTTGAAACAAGTTATCGAGCTAAGTAATCCCGATACATTGAATTGGGAGGTGAAGCTCCTGCGATGAATATCAACTTAAGGCGGAGAGGAGGCAATTGCTGAAAGAAGTCCCAAGAGGGGGTCAGTGTGGGATCGCCTCCGAAAACCCCGAGGAGGGAGAGGCCGGAAGGCGAGCGAGTCCCCGGAGAGGATGGAAGGCATTCGTATTAAATTCCGAGGAGCCATGCCACACCCTTGAGGGAGTGCCCTTTGGGAAGAATCTATACTCAATTGGAGGATAAGAAATATTGTGACTACCACAAGATCACGGCCATGACACGAGACTGAGTGCTTCATTTGACAGAAAGCGAAGATTGAAAAATTAATCGGTAGGGACAGTGGGGAGGATTAGTGAAAGAGACCATAAAAGCCACCCTTTGGCGAAGGGAAATGACTCACTCCTCGTAGCGATTGTCCCGTCTTAATAAAGATCACGATGATACTCACCATGGGAAGGGTAGACCTTTATCTCGGGAGGCATAGCGGGGCGAAGACACACCGAATCCCGGCCAGTATGCGAGGAGGTCCGTATGCTGGCTCTATTCACGACCATAGACCGAGAGCCAATTTCAGCCTAGGAACATGAGTCTCGTAATCGCTAATTTTGTGGTTGCTCGGATGTTGGATTTGACCGCAGGCCATTTCGGTGGATATTATTTATTTGCGAGCTTACGATCATTTGGGGCTTTCCATGAACATTTGAAGCAGTATCATACCCCTCCATTTGGGTTCCACTTGGCATTTAGTATACCCCACGGAATAGCGGAATTGGACTTTACAATTGGCGAGGCTCCCAGAACAACGACGATGGAAGAGCTTACTTTTTCTGATGCGTGGACATTCCAGAATCCTTGCTGACGGACTCGTATTGAGGCCCCTCTCGATGCTCTTAGGGCGGTCGTTTCTCCTCTCCACTTGAAAATGAAGTTCCCTGAGCGGAGGTTGAAGAAATATCGGGGACCGAGGAAAAAGCGAGGGCATGTTATCGAACTTTTCATTTTGAGGGTATCTCTGCTTCCATATACCTCCCCGACAGAGAAAAGAGCGAAGGATGTCCGTACCTATTTTAAGGGGTTCAAGAATTGAGTGAGGATACTTGACCCAGGAAAGAGCGATAGACACGGAGGCGCGGGGAGTTGGGAGTCACATCACTTCGGGAAGAACGAGTCGAGACTTTGAGATAGGCACAAAGGCACCTCACTTGCTCGCCTTGAGGATCTTATACAACTATTACGCCAAATATGAGGAGAATGCTTGCATTATAGGGTCGGAGGATATGCCGAGGTAGATCACGAGGAACTCTTTATTCATCATTTTACGTAGATACCTCCTTTAGGCCTATCGAAGCAGAAAGAGGAACTTTTAGACGAAAGAACCTTGCCATACAAAAGAGTCGAGGAGGCGATAGCGTAGAAGCGTCGAGAGAGCTTGAGTTCCACTGAATGGATTATCCGATATGGTTATGGTGAAAGTCAAACCAATAAATGGAGAATGTACCCGATTTACTTTGACTGAAACAAGGGAATGTGCCCAAAGATCATTACCTCTTTGCCGTGCTTAGGAAGATTGTAGTCGGCAGAGTGCGGACATGAGGTTTTGATTCCTTGGGGCGCCTCAGGGGATACCGCCAAGTATTCTTACATGATGACGATCAAAGAAAAAACGACCTTATGCCGAATTGTAAGTGCCTATTCTTTGAAGTAATGTCTTTTCGGTTTAAAGGAATACACAGGGCCACTACCAAGAATGGTGAATCGGTGTGAGGAAAGCGGATCGGGAGAGTATATTTTGAAGAGTAATGTCTTTCGGTTTGGAGAGTAATGTCTTTCGGTTTGAAGAATGTAGGGTACTCGAGAGGCACATATGTTATCACAGTCGCGTCCTCACGTAGGGCGGAGAGTGTCCCTGTGATTGAAAAATTTGTGTTTTCCATTGTCATCAACGTACGGAAGCTTAAAGTATATTTTGAATCGCGTCCATTAGTATTGTGGATCAGCCCACTAAGAGGATCGAAGTCGACCCATACTTAGGGAGATTGACGACTTGGGCTGAGCTAGAGTGAGTTTGAAGTAAATTTATTACCCACGAACTAGCATAAAGGAACAGGCATTGGCCGATTTCATTGTAGAATGTACCGCTCGGATCCCAGAGGAGATTCCAGCCTCACGGGAGCATGATGAAATGCAGATGGAAGTTGTATGTTGATGGAGGCGAGGCAATGGGAAGGGATCACAGGGCGAGGTGCCCATAGATGGGCCAGGGTGAGGTATTGGTCACGCCGTTGGGTTCTCTTTCAAAGCCACCAACAACGAAGCTGAGTATGAGACCATGATCTTGGAACTCCAAAATAGCACAAGTACTCAAGATTCAACGATTGTTGGTTCGGGGCGATTCAAAGTTAGTAATCGAGCAAGTTAAGGGAGGCCCATGGGGGGTTAAGGCGAGACAACTACTTCCAAATATCATGCAGGCATTGGCACTTGACAAAGGGTTGAATACATATTGCTTGAACACACATATCCGGATCCTTAGAAATGGGCATGCGAGGAGCCTCTGCCGATTGGCGACTACATATTTTGAGGGCACCTGAGGAGAGTCCGTATCGAGGTTCGAGAGCATCCTATCGCGTAGGTGTAATACCGCTTCCGGTCTGGAGAGAATTGCAGTTGGAGGCGATAACTAGATACATGTCAAATGGAGAACTTCCAGGAGGACAAAATAGAAGCTAGGAAGGTAGTGTTTGAGGTTACAAGTTCAGATGACTGAAGATGAATTGTATAAAGCGATCTACTTGGCCGCTCCTTTTTGCGTTTACGAGGGCTAATATCGATCGAACCTTGGCAGAATTTTGCAGGGGACACGTATGTAGGCCAATTTACGGCTAATAGAGCAGTAGCATTATTGAGGCCTGTTTGTCTCCTTGCTTGGGATCTTGACACGTGTAAGCACACTAAACGCTTGAATTCTACATAAATACCCCTTTGGTTATTCTTTAGAGAATTAAATGCGTTTACTTATGACTTATAAAAGCCCCCGCTTCAAGTCTTATTTTCTGATAAATTAACTTTATAAATTACAGATTAATTTCTTGATCGACTTGGTGTAGCCTATTTATGAGGTAGCGTGAGACCTCGACAAAATCAACATTTATGGAATCAAAGATATCAAACAAGCCGGGGTGAGCACCGGAGCTCAGTCTTTGGCATGGGTGAGGCCGCGGCCATTATAAACCTGACATTGCTCCGTCAAAGCCTGTGGAGACTTGACGGAGGCAGAATTTGGCTAGGCCCTCGACCATCCAGTGGACAGAGAGAGAAAGATTGTGAGAGAAAGAGGTGACCTCGATCCAGTCAATAAGGGGCCTGTGACATCTGCCGAGGGGATTTTTAATTTTTCTATATTTAATAAAAATATATTTTATCTATTATATCCTGTAAAACATGATGCTTAAACGTTATTATGCTTGTCCCAAATATTACTCCTAGCTCCCTTTGCTAAGGAATCAAGAAGCTATACTAATGCGACATTTCTTTAGAATGGGGACAACATTTTCAGGTTTGAATAATAATGATGAAAATGTCGCCGCCTCGGTTGGCCTCTCCGACTTGCCGGAGAGCTGTGTAGCTTTGATTCTTTCATACTTAGATCCTTCGGATATATGCAAACTTGCTCTTGTTAATTCAACCTTTCGTAGAGCTTCTTCGGCTGATTCTGTATGGGAAAAAAGGTTGCCTGAAAACCATGAAGTTCTACTCAAGAAAGTTCATCAATGCCAAGAACATCATCAAAATTTGTACAAGAAAATGATATTTGCTAGATTATGTCGTCCAATTCGTTTCAACGATGACACCAAGGTAATACATTCATGAAATTAGTTGGTAAGATATCCCTTGAAATTTATTACTTTATCCATCACATTTAAAAATTAATGTGCACGAAGTAATAACGATTTAGTATGAGTTGTAAAAATCAATATAGTAATAATAAACATGCTTAAACTTTGAGTTGTAAAAATCAATATAGTAATAATAAACATGGCAAACTTTGGAGTTGCTTAAAAATCAATATAGTAATAATAGAGAAGCATTAGCCAAACTTTATCATATTTTCAATGTAATTTTTGTTTACTTTTTCTTATTAAATTATCAATCAACCAATAATATAATTTCAATTAATTATCATTCTTTATTTTCAATGTATTTTTTAACTACTTTTTTATTTTCTTAATCTATGTGCAAATGGCTAGGAAGACCACTAAAAATTAACGGAGATAATAGTATTTTGTTAACTAATAATGGATATAAGTATGTTTTTCCAGTAATCATTATCAGAATGTTTGGCATATATAATACGGAGTAATAAGTTTGTAGAAAATTGTTAGTAAATGATATAACAAATTAAATTGTAACCTGTTAGGAAAAACTTTGTCAAATATCCTTCATGTTTCACCATTAAGTTCATATCCGTGTTTTATATAATAAAAAAAAAGGTGGAAAACCCCAAGTTCATATTTGGACTCACTTTTCTTTAATTTTCTACTTTCTTGTATAGATTTAATTCCTTCCATTTCTATCGAGTTATTTATTTTAATTGATGAAATGAGGTAATGGTGATCGTGCGGGAATTCTGGATAGAAAATAATGGAGGATTTTGTATGGCTATTTCTTGGAAAGGATTGAAAATAACTGGTATAGATGATGGGAGACGATGGATTCACATCTCATCAGATGAATCCAGGTAAGATATTTGTCTAATAAATTTATTTTCAATACCCAAAATTAACAAACTTTATATAATGTTATACTGTAAGTTGTTTTGAATAAATTTTTTAATGTCAAAACAAAAGAAAATGTAAAACTTAATTTTTTATGTCAAAACAAAATTAACAAACTTATATAATTAGCTTGAAGTCAAAACTAATGACAATTATAGCTAGCGTGTATGACTATTGAAACGATTCAACAAAAGAAAGGAAGTACTATATAATATGCAAAGAATAATAAAGGGGGACCGGGATATCTTGAGAAAATGTAAAATAATATGTATGCCAGCATATGCATATATATACACTGAAAATTAAGATTATCGCTTAATGTTAAATATTATATAACTTCGATTCTGACGTTTAGCGTGTCTTACTAACGCATAATAATTCAGCTCGTTTCTAATTTCACCTTACTACGGTGATTTTATTTAATAAAATTCAACACCTGCCACACAACTTTTTATCTTATATTCTTATTTATTTATAGTTTTTATTTTTATGATTAAATAATTATAACAATTATCATTTATAATTAAATAAGAATATGCTGACTAGCGAATAAATTATTTTTGATATTTTTAAAAAATAAAAGTTTATATAAATAATTTGTAATATCGTATTACAAAAATTAATTTTTGTAAATAAAATAATATGATAATTAGAAATAATAAGCTATTAAAACAGAAAGAAAAGTTACAAATAACGAAATATAGTACAATATGAAAGCCAAATACAAATAACCACAAATTCTGATATAATAGATAAGCCAACTCTGATCAAGCTGTTAAAACGCTGATAAGACTCACAAAAATATTTAATCACGAAACATTCAAAGCTTTTGCCCATGGGTGTTTGGCCCAGATCGATGTAATTCGTGATATACATTGCGTCATTTCCGATTCGGATCTAGCCTTGGTTACAATCTTGGTGGCGCCTCGGTCGAGAATGGTTGTGGTGTCACCCAGACCCGAGCTTCCTTCGCATTGATCGTAATCGATTAAAATGTGAGCATATATCTCGTTCGTCCTTAACTTGATCATATTGTAATATGATACATGATGTCATGATGATAGCCAAATCGTTTATGGCCAGCGATCTATATTTGGTTCCCGAATGATTTTTGAATCGGGCTTAGGCGCTCAATCTTGGCGTTGATGTCGCTGGCGTCACTCACGATATTTTGTAAATAACCTCCCAGTTCGGCTTTCTGGAAGTCTGGTGTTGTGAAAGTTGGATAATGGCGGTAGATGCATCCAGCAGATAATGCGCCCGTATTATAAGGGCGTTGTGTAACTGACCCGCCCCAAATGGGCCCTACGAGGTTGGGACCGTCGTCAGCTTGAATGTCCAGTCACTTTGACGATGGATAACGATAAAAATGACTTAGATTTAGCATGATAAATAAAACAATACAACTTGTCCATCGGGTGAACTAACTTGACAACTGCTGACAACGTCACGTAATAATATAAATACAACATCAAACAATGGGTTTATTTCGAGACAACAATAATTACTAAGTACAACAAAAAACTTGAAGAAGATAAAAGTATGGTATTGAAGTGCTTGACCCACCAAAATAGCCACCTCCACAGATGCCTAGCATTTCTGCCGATTGATGCATCGGTCATCCCATGACAACCTAGACATATAAAATGTCCACCCGTAGGGAATAGAATTCATTTGCTAATTTGAATGAATATAAATATCATAGAAGTTAACCAACCAACTTTCGTACAAGCAAGGATAATTTAAGTCACACTATTTAAAAGACTATACACTTCAAGAGTTATCTCCCTATATATAAAACGCAAGCATGGGAATTGGAAGTTACAAACTCATTGAACGTGGAAGCCCACATTCTTTGAAGCCAAAAATGATTTTTCCTAAAATAACCCTCCCTACTTTGATCATTTATGCATTTACCAAGTAACCGAAAATACTTCTTCAAAAAAAATATAGTTTGTGGACAATGATGGTGATTGCCAGAATAGAGTGAATGGGTTGAGAAAATTGCCAAAATGGTTTCCGATAATGTCACCAAATTACACTTTGGTCCCCGATAGATGCCACGTTGCCGGTTTGGTCCCAAGTAAATGGCCTGAAAGTTGTACTTTGGTCCCCAGGCCTGAGTTTCCGTAAATCTAAACATCTTGAAATTAACTGTGCCGTTAGTTTGGGGATCAAAGTGCAACTTTGTGCCACTTACGAGGACCAAACTACAACTTCAAGTGGTAAGATTTAATGGAAATGTTATTTTGGAGACCAAAAATACATCTTTTGTGCCAACACGAAGGACGAAAGCTAATACTGCAGTCTTTGATATTGGGGACCAAGTCTAACTTTCGATACCACTATCGGGGGACCATTTGACTAATTATCTCATAATGGGTTCAACTTGATTAGGCCTCACAGGTGAACCCGAGGATTCGATTGATTCGCGTTATTACATTTCGAAATAGTTAATTTCGTGTTTCGATTCGCATACAAACATGAGCATGAAGCGTTAAAATCGAGTGCGATGAACATGACCCGAGCGGTTCGAAGCGATTGATCGACCATAATAATATTATAGAATACGGCCCCGCTTTTATTATGACCCCGTTCCGTTATATTGCCCGATCCCTGTTTTAATCCGCGTATTGTCTTGATCCTCGCGAAATGACCCCGAACCCTGGCGCCTTTAACTCCATTTAAACCCCGCTGTCCCAATTTGATGATTCATAAATACAAATCATCACTCACCAAATATCATTTCATATCCAATTTTAACAATGGAGTGGTTGACTTGATTGACTCAGTCACGCCGAAGAAGAAGCTGTTACATATGAGATCACGATATAGTAGAAATTTATGTAAAATCTGGAAAATAAAAAGCAGAGAGATTTAGCATGCTCACTTTCCAACGTGTGTTAGAATTTGTCAATGGGCAAAGCCACGAGAAATTTCAACATATTGGGGAAGAAGCAGATTACAAGATTTGATTGGGGAAATAGTTGAAGTAATCTTCTTTTAAGAGTAACACAAAATCTCATATTTATTTGGTACATGGAAATAACCTATATACACAAGCCATATATATAGGCAGACATTAAAATCAAATTTCAAATTCTTGATACTTAGTATATTGAGCAGCTTTCCAACGAGAACATCTCGTCATTTGATTCGTACATGATTGGGACAAAAGCTTGTTTTACTTAGGGTATTTATCAAAATCGCTTTGATTCTATTTTTCTATTCGCTGATTGGGAGTTGGGACAAAGCTTGGTTAATTATTTACAACTAAATGTTGTTTTCCATTTTGGTTGACAATTGTGTTCAACCTAGAACTTCAACTTATCGAGCGATTCATGAGCTTCGGGGCCAGATCGAGCCGAATAATTACTCTATGAGCATGCGGACCGAGACTTAGAACCTCGAGGAATTTGGGGATTCGCATTTTTAGAGACGGACCCGAGACTTTAGGTTCGACGAGTCTGGTATAGTTCGGTGCATTCTGTCTCTAAACCAATGACACAACCAATGAAGCAGAGTTCCACCCGATAATACCACAGTATACGTATACCGTGACCTTTTGGTGAAACTTGGGGAATCATATTGTAAGATGGTAGGTCATTAATCTTTTTGTAATGATATTTAAGATATTACAGGTAGGGCTGTGAACTTTGAAAGCTCACGTCTGATTCGGGTATTCGGCTCGAAATATTTGATTCAGGTTTCAAGCGTGGGCCAAGGCCGTAAGGGTCGATATTCGCCGAGGCGAGCGAAGCGGTTCAAAAAGCTGGCTCGATCCATTTACATAAAATGGAAGCCTCGCCCCCCAAATGGCCCATTTGATAAACAAACCCCATCCCGAACCCGTTCCCGAACTCTGGCCCGTTATGGCCTTGTGTAATAAATTAATATCGATTCCATACACTCTATTCTCCACAATTCCCCGAATCGGGAAACTGCATTGACACCTTCTCCCCCCATATCACAAAATTTATCACGAATCTCCTCTCCCCACTTCCTATAACAACTCGAGCTCTGATTTCTATTTCTCGAACTTCGAACTTTAATTCTTGATAGGTACCTAAATTTAAGGTAGTACTTCTCACCAATTTCAGATACCGTCGATGGTGATGGTGTTTTGAATTGAAGAATTGAAGATTTGATAGTGAATGGTGATGCATGTATAATTAGGTATTCTTTGGTTCAATTTTTAAAAATTGGATTATGTGTTTTAATTAGGTTTTTATTATTTACAAATTCTTTAGGTATTAACGTGCTTATTCTTTACAAATTCAATTGTTTTTTGTTCAATTGTATCAATAATTTGGTTAATTTTTTTTTAATAATTGAGCGAACACGTTGAGCGTGTTACATTTCAATTCTCAAACTCGAACTCAAACATCAAAATCTAAGGCTCGTCGTTTTAAAGGCAGGCGAGATGCTGGAGTTAGAGTGCAGCGAGCGAACTTCAGACTTCGCGCGATATTCGGTAGGTTCGGCTCATTCCCCAACCACAATTACATGTACAATCAACCTATTATACCATCGATCTATTGCATGCATCAGCCCGCTATGTACCAACCTATTACAAGTTCCATGTGATGTTTTAATCTACTGTGTTGTGCCATGATCTTTTTTATGACTAAGACGACAAAGTCAAAATGCAAAAAAAAAGTCCCAATACATGCTTTTAAATTGATTTCCTTACAACCAAAATGAAAACTTTAAGCGATTAGTTAAAATAAGTTCAAGTCAAGGTAATATCAAACAATACAATTATACATATAACAAAAAGCTAGATTGAGCATTAGATACCAAAATAAACTAAAAATAAATACTTTGACTGACTATCTAGATTGAAGCATTTAGATGCAGAGAACAAAAGCGGGATACGAGAAACAAAACCAAGAAGAACTAGATTGAGTATTAGATTGAGCATTAGATACCAAAGAAGAACATTAGATACGAAGAAAGCAGATGCCAAAAAAAACCAGAAGAAGCCCAGATTGAGTATTGGAATTGGGCGTTAGATGCGAAAGAGCATTAGATGCAAAACAAATACGAGTATATATTAGATACTAGATTGAGCATTAGATACGAAGAAACAAAAATACCTATAAAAACCAAGAAGAACGAGACTGAGTATTAGATAGCAAGAAAGAAAGAAAAACATTGAAGAATGGCCATTAACAGAATCACGAACACGACCCAACAAATACCAAGGAAAAAGTCTAGACTTATCTTTGAGAGCCTCCCTTTGGGAAATGCTTCGAGCTACTAGTATTTTATATGCTCCTACCGACAAGATAAAATCTTTTCTTAATGAAACTTTCGACTAACACGGCAAACTCGCTTACGTCGACAACTTACTCACAGTGCATGTCACTTATCTACATTTGTTATCTTTCTTAAGTATATAGCAAATTCGACAATATTCAACTCGTAACAACTTTCAAACTATTATCTTTAGTTCACCTTAAAATTACTGCTCCAAATATAGCTATATACACCTCTTAGGGCATGCAGATATTTATCCGCAGAACTTCCAAATCGTTTCATTATCTTAATACGTATGAAACATGTCTTGAATCAAAGGTAAACTTATGTACAAAATTATCTCACATATTCTTCAATTAATTATCTGAACTTATTCCCTGATGGTATCAACGTCATGGATTAGATCATAACTTATATACTAACACATTTTAGATCAAATTTTTTCCACCGTATATAAAATATCATCACTTGTCGTGATAAATTACAATGAACCTGGTTTATAATATTTAGAGTACCTAATATTTCGTTCAAAAGTTATCAACTATCAACCAACTCAATTTTTTAGCTAAAGGGAGGTATAGCGATTGAAAATATCGACCTAGGATCGCAGAGAGAGAACCAAATAATACTATGATGATCATTTGAGCATGCTTGACATAATTTCATCGAGCAGCATCCCAGTATAATCACGCGATATCCGCGCTTAATGATAGGTCATAAAACATATCACAAAATACCATAGAAAGTTTCGCTTGACACGTAACCTGGCCGAGCGAGACCCGACTCCGCCTTCAACAACATAAACTGCAGCGTTACAACTAAACCAATCAATCGGCTTGACGACTTTATCAACTTGCTTTCGATCAACCAACAGCGGTGTCGGTTTATGCTCGACAAGCGTCGACTCGACCAACTTCGTATCAACTCGCTATGACTCATGTCGGCTCGTATCAGTTTCTAGAACTAATGCATATAATCAGCCTCTCGACTGCAGGGAGAAGCATGCCGTCGAGCGTAGCTATCAGAGATCGTAGCAGTGCAGGCAAAATACGGCAGCTTATGCAGGGTATAAAGGCAAATACGGATATCTATTTCGACATACATAATGACTCCAGCATACGTAGTATAAGGCGCTGACACAGGTAGTACAACTGGCATATATAAACCATGACTCCTCGAAATACCTATCATTTCGATAAAACCCACGAATAGCGATGACACAAGAAAGATAAATAACTACAGCAAAACACCAAAATCATCAATTACAAGATGAAAATCTGACGAGCGAGGAGGCAACGATCATGACATATAACCGTCACGTCGCATTATCTCTAATTGAAATAATGAACATATCGCCAGACAATCCAGCAATCTGATAACATACATATACAGCGATAAATAAAACTCGTGAGATTATTTTCGCCTTAGCTGCAAATAACGATACCTGCGCTGTCCCGATCCGAGTGCTTTTCGCGTTTCCGTCTAAATGAAACACAGAAAATACAATCTTTCATTTCTGATATTACTTGCTTATCTTAATTGATTCACAACCTTTGACCCGTTTGAACACAAATTGACAACTTAAGTATATAGATTACTAATTATGTTCAATAGCGATTAAAATGACTAATTTCAACTATCCGACTCGACTCCATGTCGGCGATAACTTCAGCAAAATACTAGCGTTTAACTTGATTTTAATCGACACAAGATCATTTCTCATTTATTTTATCCATATATACTTGATTCCAACCCCAGATACTACACTAATTATATAATTCAATTTCAACATAATACCTCGGTCTTTATAAAACCCCCAGACTTACACTCTCGAAACAGCTAAATTCGCCGAGATGACTATATTGATCTCAGCTGACATACTTTTACGCTACGAAGTCAACGAGAGTCAACTATCATCTATTTTCAGCTCCATAAATCGAGTGTTATCACTTCCTATACCATAATCTAAGTTTAGATGATAATTACTAATTTTAAACCCAAAGAGCTCAAGTGGCCGAATCACCAAAATTGACGTTACGCCTTTCGAGGAATACTCAAAAGATTAGCTTTAGCACCTCAAATCGAAGGCGATGAGGAGGAAACTCTCAAGAAATTTTAGGTAAAACTTACAAGATGAGGAAGAAATCAAAAAGAAAATCTAAAGGGGAGGGAGGAGGACTCGCGGTTTTTAGGGGTTAGGGGAATGAGATGGGATTTTATTTTGGAGTCTTGTTTGGTTTGTGTGAGTAGATGGAATTGACAAAATTATTTTTATGGTAAAGAGACCGATCGTTAATTCAATCGAAATACCTCGTTTTTAACTTAATAATAGACCCATTAACTTGAAGCATTAACATTTACTCTATAGACACAAAAGTCGGTCCAAAACTGCGTTAATTAATTGCCTTTCAGCGTTTTTAATAATTGAATTTACTCGTATTTTTAAATTTTGGGACAAGTTATTACATGATTTACAAAGGCGTTCCTCTTGGAGTATTTCGCATTCAATGTCATCAAACACCCCGGTGATCGATCTAGAGCGTTAATATCATTCAATGTACGGGCGTAAAGGCATACCGAGATCCATAAATCATGAGAGAAGCGCGAGAATACTTGGTGGTGATTCAGTTATCCCTACAGTAAATTAACCTTCCCAAGTTGTAGGATAATTTTTCCATTCGATACATCTGATCAATACTCCCAGTCATTACAGGGAACCTAAGTCACAAAAGCTAACTTGAGTGATACACATGTAGGTCAAGTAACTTGGGGCTCACCAGTACAGCATGATATTTCGTTGATGTAGTTAAAATGATTTACGCGATGATTCATATTTAGAATCTAGTATGAATTTAATGTGATAAACACCAATTCCTTACATCCAGTTCTCAAAATAATGTAATTAATCTAAACATGAAATAACAAATGTATGAATACAAGGATTAACACATATCAGCAGGCCAGTTGAATGATTCCCAACGTGGTACCTGGCGTGAAAACCCTCAGAGATTCTCTCACAATACTTGATTTCAACACCAATGAGATGTCCTCTGGGTGCACACACCAAGAGGAAATCGGGCAGGGAACTTGAGCTTTGCTAAAGTTTGTGATGAAATGTGAATTGGAAGATGAAATCTTTGAATTCTCTAGAGAAGGAGGAAATGGTATTTCTTTTGAGGGGTGGAGGTTTTTTGTGATTCTTATCATGAAGCCTAATCCCTCTTTAAATCTACGATAGAAATTACTTTCGTTAAGCTGACTCGTTAATACGTCAGTTTAACTTCGTTAACTTAATTAGACCGTTATGAATTTCTAAATAAATAATGGAGTTCTTCAATTAAGGTTGTTCTATTTTAATTAACTTAACGAGTCAATTTAAAATACTAACAGAATCATACAGAATAGTATATCAAGTTATTCATCGATCTCGGTGCTTTATTGATTAAACTTGCAAGTTTAACCAATTGTGATGTTCATCAGAGATATATATTTGACAATATATATAAATATTGAGAAATACATTTCTCAATATAAGTCTAGTTAATTTCATTCATGAAATATTATTCGAATAATATTGTATGTGCTTGACCTTTAGGCTCGGATAATGATAAGTTGTATAATAATAATAATTATTGAAATTTTATTATTATAACGATTAATAAGTAAAAGATCCCTGTAATCGCTCCTGCTTATAAATTATCGCGAGAGCCCACTAGTAGCATTACCATTACTAAGGTGAACACTAAGTTCGGTAATCACATTTAACTTGACCCGGTAAATGAATTGATACACAATTATGCATAGCGGGCACAATAAAGGGAATCAATTCTCATTGATTTCAACGGTTCCATCGCGTGGGGTCTCGAAGGAACAATGGAATTACAATAATCAGCAATTTTACGATATGCTTCTTTTACAGTTTCCATATTTAATCCCGGCCAAGTAGCGCCCAAATTTTACATTGGGTGTAGGGCTTTTCCCGAACGTTAAATTGAATCCTCGAGCTAGATATCTTTATTAAGCGCTCATGTTACCAATGACATTTGTGTTGAAAATCACGAGGAAGTCTGTTGCTCGATATTTGGAATATTTTTATTCCCAGTTTGGCATATAAGGATTATAAGGAGGTGGTTGAGAGGAATATTGCATCATCGATGCATAATATGGATGATAATTTGGTACACACTGAAGGCATATTGAAATTTGACAAATTTGGTGGAAACCCAAAATTTGGGATATTTTGAGGACGTGGTTGGTTTGAAGATTGATTATCAAATTGATAATTATTGAGATTTTGATAGTTAAAAGGATAATTAGTCGAATTTTGAGTATTGAGCCAGTTATTATTAGGATCCATTTACTAAAAATATAGGGCTAAAGGCACTAACCATCTTTGGAAAACTTCGACAAGGTTTGAATTTCCATCCATCAATTTTTTAAAGTGTTCCATTCCGTTACCCAACTTCCGACAATTGCTTAGATTTGGTCAGCGTTAAAATGGCGTGAAACACTAACTCCGTAGAGAATTGTTTAGTCAAATTAGTAACATTTTAGTGAAATGATAATTTTGCCCTTAATGAAACTACCTTTCACTACTGACTTTGCAAATGAGGGGGGCAAAATAGTCATTTCACAGCTGGCTATTAGTGTTTTTAACGGCCATTTTGATTTGGGACCAAAATTTGGTGGCCGGAGGTGATGGAATAAGGTAAAATTGGTGATGAAACCAGTGAGTCTCCGATGATGAACAATACTTTAATAAAAAATATATTGAAAGATTAAAATAAGAGTTTAGTAAAGGATAATATAATAATTATATTGAAAAAAGGATAGTTATCTTATATCAAATTGAATGGGAGAAATCTCTATTATTTATAAAGAAAAATGATGTTTGAGTATAAAAAAAAATAATTTATTATCAAATAGTGACCTCAAATAATTAGGATAAGATAAGAAATCAGAAAATCAATATTAAATCGAAGGCCGACGTTATCTATATAAATCTACGAAAATCCCAGTTTGTACAATAGAGCCAGTGTCCTATAAACTTTTGTGCTTGACTGTCAACTCTTGACACAGCGTCCATGGTAAAATTGACATGTTGAGATTTATTCATCGATTTAATACAATCTTATCTTTTTTTGACACCTAATATAGTGGTTTGAAATTTTATTTGGAATCTTTTATTCAACTGGCTCATTGTACATGGTCTTAAAGAAAAACTATTCGAACTTTTTAAGTGTTATACCATATATGTCGTTATTGGCTTTTAAATCTTAAATGAACATAATAGAATTATATGAATTATACTACGTATTACTTAATGTCTAGATCGAACCCTAGCCTACCTATCATCTAATTGTAGAAAGTTACGATTCATTAAGTTTTTTGTTCATTAATAATTAAAAATACAAATTATATAATTATATAATATATTTTCTTCTTATTTTGGTACATTTTAATACGTACTATTTTCTCAGGGAAAAATTATTAATGTCAATTATAAGTTTATTTTAACTCTTCTGAAATATGTACCAATTTGTTCAACTAATTTTGTTACATTCTAATTAAGTGCATAGAATAATTTTGGAACATTATTTTTTAAGATTTTCCAATTGTATCATTTAGAATGATACATTTGAATGAAATTTTCTTGTAGCTAACTTTTTGTGTAAGCTTTTGTGCTAACTTCCCCAATCTTGATCATTGAATTACTAATTTTTATCCGATGATTTATATTAAATTGGGCAATTTAGGTAATTGAAAATTTTAGTTATAAAAAAAGAAAAAAAAACCTTTGAGTATAAATCTAGTCTGGCGGATTTATTTACCTTTTTAATTCTTCTTCCTTTTTTCCCCCGCTTTTCGTTACTTATTTTCTTTGTTTTTACTTTTTTATTCACATTTCATTTAAGTGTTTTTAGATTATTTCGTCAATTCCAAATTTCAGAAATCACATCAATTTTTCTTTCTATGAAGGTTGTTTCTAATCGAGATGACAACTAATGAATTTGTAGTTTACTAGTATTTTTCGAGAGTTTGAATATATATGCTCATATTAATTGACTTGTGGTTTTGCGATATTAAGAATTTATGCGATTGAGTATTGTTCAGATTCTGATATACCATTTGTTTCGGATCAATGGTATCTCTTTATTAGTAGTGGTATACCATGGATTTGTTTCGATAGGTATTTATGTGGTAACAAATACATTGCCTATTTTCTATGAATCTATTGGTTGATAATGTAATATTTTATGATTAATTAGCAAATAAATTTCTTCATATCATTATTTTATAATAATTTTTGCTATTTATTTACTATTTTAACAACTACTATTGTCTTTCTTTCATATAGTTGGATTCGAAATACCGTGTCTTTAATAATGTAATTGTTACAAACCTCGCCGATTCTTCAAATAAATATTAAAATATCAAAGCTGGTTTTCCATTTATCCCAATGAATATGTATGGAAATACTTGTGTTATGGAGATGGAATGTATATTTATTAAAATACCATTATATTTTGAACAATGGTATGCACGATTTTTTTTAAAAAAACTTCCTATTAATTTGATTCTATAATGGAAATAGTTTTTTATTAATTGAATATATCAAGAATACCATATTATTATCTATGTATGGTATGTAGCATATGGTGGTAATAATAATATGGTGGAGTGGTATTTACATAAGACACCATTGAGACATGGCCAGCAGATTATATACGAAATACCATTTAGGATATAGTTATGGTATGCTTGATGATGCCGAAATACCGTCGTCTTTTTTAACAATGGTATGCACTAATTTTATGCGATATCAACGCTGACTATGAGACAATTGAAAAAATATAATAAAAATAACATATAGCATTAAATAAATTCATATTCTAGAAAATTTACTAAACATTCAACGCATATAAAATTTTCATTGATTCTTTTTAGTTTTGTACTTTAGTTTCTTCAGTTCCTCCGCGTATGCTAAATGCGTCTCTGAGTTTATCTTAGATTCCACTGATGGTGGATGTTATGCGATGTTTAATGTGTTCATTATTTAAGTTATCCAAAACCACGAAAATATATGTAGTTTAGACTTATAATCTTTATGGCGTACCATTGTATACAAACATATGGTATTATATGAAATAAACCAAATACCCATTTACACTCAATGGTATGACATTTTAGAATACATAAATATTTCTGAGTATTGAATTTTCAAATATAGTTTCCTACATTAATGTTGAATTGAGACCCTAATTTGAGACGGTTTTGGCTCACAATTATTTCCCTAATTTAGTCCCAACCAGGATTATATCTCTAGCCTTAGTAGGTTTTATTTTTTAAGTTTGAAGACTTGGAGCTCGAGAAAGACATAGTCTTACTAGGGTTTTGTTAGCCTATAAATATGAATTGATTCATGAGTTTTATTTATCACTTGAATACATGGGAATAGAGAAAATTTATCCTAGAATAATGTGGGTCTTTAATATTGTTGAAGGCATAGTTTTGTTCTTGAAGAACTTAGAGTTTATCTTGTTCTATTGAGCACATCGTTGAGATTTTTGGTGTATAAGAAATACCGACATAGATTGCATAGCTAGTGGTAGAGGCTTATAACTGATCTTGGTTTTAGTAGTGGATTAATTATACCTTCGCATTGAGGAACTGTATAAATCTTTTTGTCATTTTCCGCATTTAAATTTACATGGATTTCTTGATTTAGCAGGGGAAACTCGGAAGGGTTAGGATCTTAATCCCTAACGATTGGTATAGAACTTTAGTGCAGCTTGGTTATGAGTTCCCAAGAATCAATGGTTTAGGCAGAGGAATTGTGACAACATCTTTGTGAAATTCGATGGAGCCGATTTCCACGATGGAAGATGTGTATGGAGGTGCTCTGTACGGAAAGAAGGCGAACCCAGAGGGGAGAAGCACGAGAGAGATGGATGAGATGAATGGATGGGAGTGGGGAGCCAGTCTTGGTGTGATCGGACCTTGTTTATCCAAGAAACGATATTGCTAAAATCCTAAGGAGACCGCATAAAAGTTGATGGAAGGCTGTATGCGATCTGTATGAGGAATCCTTACTTGAATAATAGTCACCTAAGCTGACATTTCACTGGATGTGGAGAAAGTACACCCAGCCAGAGACACCTTAATGATTTCCAGCCAATTATTAATCAAGCGCTCGGCCAGTGTTTTAAATATTGATGATAGAGATCTGAGCCCTGATTTTGTTGGCTTGTTCAAAGAGATTTAGAGATATTAGGAAGCGGCGGTTATTAGTCTGTAGGTACTATGAGGTTGTTTAAAGGGTGGTTGTAGGCGTGATATCATGCGAGGTATGGCTTCATGTAAGTGAAGGTGCTAAGGTTACACATGGTATAGGAAGAGGAGAGCAGAGGCAGAGGTTTGGAAATAGTGGAAGATCGCGAGAATAGAGGTAGAAGTAATTCGATGCTTGTGTCTTGGGGTTGTGGCAAGATGGATCACATGAAAGGAACCTTTGCAAGGTACTTGAGGTGATGCTCATGGTTGTGTTGAAGCGATTATTAACGCTTTGATTTTATACATGAATACTTCCGTTGATTCTGGATAGTAGATTCTGGAGCTCTTTTAAATTACTTACATGGCTGATGTAATGGTGAATTATGTTAAAGATTATAGGCTATTCATCTTACTAATGGTGACGATTGGATACTGATGGGTATAGGAGATGTGAATCGAAGTTGTCGAATGGTTCTTTAAATGACAAAGGTGAGGTATGTTCACGAGAGTGGGGAAGAGTTTAATTTAGGTGAGTCGGTTTGGATGGTGATAGTTGCTCGAACTACTTCGAAGATGGTAAGCTGGAAGGTTGTTCGGGGAGCAATGGTAATAGCAAAGAGGCTGATCGAATTACTCTATGCATATTGAGAGGATTGAAGAGGATGGAGTGGAAAGCGGTGAGATTCGACATGGGGTTTCGAGATGAAAGGAATATCGTTGGTAGGAATTCTTGTTGTTTTGGATGTGTTGAGAGGTTCTCGGGAGATTCTCGAGTTGTGCAAATGAAGGTGCATTGAAGGTCGAGGAAAGATACATTGTGAGGAATGTAATCGCCGTTTGGTAGTGGGATTCGAAATTTGAAGGAACTCTGGGAGGGATCTGGCCGGTTACGTATTTGCATGGTCCATGAGTTGGTATTTCAAAAGTCGCGGTGAAGTATTTCAATTCTCTCCTCTTATTTGCTAACATTTGAAAGGTGTTGATCAAACATCGTTGATCGATAGATTAGATCAAGGAAGTAAATCGACGTCTGATGGGAAGAAGCGAAGAAATTCATTTATTGAAGCCAATCCGATTTGGGGGTTTTTCAAGTGCTGGGTTGAAGATCATGAAGATCGAGAAGGCGGCGGAAGCGTGGGGTATGCGAATGAGGAAAAGTCAGCCAGGGTAGAAGTAAGCTGTCTAGATTCTCTTGTTAGTCAGTTGGTGTCGTTCAGGGATGTGCGGGATTGGAAAGAAGATGCGAAGTTGGAATCGGCAGGTGGGAGTTAAATGGATGATGAACTCGGGAAGGCGTGTAAGAATGGTGGCAGAGAGACGGTAATCTGAAATTTGTCTTGAGTGGAGATCGTTGGAATTGAATACCTAATTTGAGACAGTTTTGGCTCTAATTATTTCTAATTTGAGTCTAAGCAGGATATATCTGCTTGCCTTAATTAGGTTTTATTTTTTAAGCCAGTTTGAAACTTGGAATGAAAGATATAGTCTTACTAGGTTTTGTTCTTCTATAAATATGGGATTTCATGAGTTTATTTATCCAAATATATAGAATGAGAGAAAATTAAATCTAGAATAATATTAGATTAACAATATTATTGAAGAGCATGGATTTTGTGAGAAACTTGAGGGATTTATCTTTGTTCTTGATATAGGCTTTGTGGTTGAGATTTTCGGTGTATAAGAAAATACTCAACTTTAGAATTATAGCTAGTGGTAGGGCTTATAACGATCTTACTTAGTGGATTACGTGACGAGGTGCTTTCCGTTTGAGGGGGTACATAATCTTTGTGTACATTTATTTCATTTAAATTTAATATTGATTTATGAAACTCGGAGGATTTAGGGATCTTAAATCCTAACAATTAAAACTTATATTGTTGTAATTGTGCTTGTTATAGTACATAATAGACGATATCATGTTAGTTAAGATTATAGTTTTTTTAAGTAGCGGTACAATTCCATTGATAATTTGATAATGGTAATTATTGTTACAAGTTACACTTAATTTCATCATATATTAAAGATTTTGAGCAACCTTATCATGAAAAATAAAAATAAAACTAACAATATGCCATCAAATAACTTGATTGAACACATATTTATTATAAAACCGAATGAGTATGGGGGTAAAAATAAAATCTTAAACAACGTGCATAAGCGAAAAATTCCGTAAGTGAGCATCAATTGCATACAAAATAAGATCTTATAAATCTACTTATTACACTGTTTTTAACATCCATTTAGGAATTGTATTGCTTAAGTATGCAAAAACAAACTTTTCAAAAGTAAATGGCAGCAAAATTGTGTTAAAAAATTACTTTTCGTGTTTTTTAGTATTATTGCCATTTTCCTCGGTTTTGTTGTCGATGTTGGATTGTGGTTACTGCAGGGGTGCAAATTGCTTGAGGGGAATGGTATTAGCCTACCAATTGGAGATTTTGGATGGGAAGATTTTGGTTTAAGAGAAAATTTTGATATTCTTGAAATTAATTTATTTTAATGATGAGTTTGATATGAAGGAAGAGTATATGAGAGTGGAGGGATGGGCATCGGATGAGGGATATTTAATTTTTTTCTTGGTAAACTGATAAATTTTCTGGTAGTGCTTTTATGTAAGCACGTGCCTACAAATGAGTGTAAGCCTACAAATACAACTCTACCATTTTTACAATGAAATTGAGTATATATATGAAATTAATGGGCTTAGTATAATTAATGAAGCTGTATCGTTTATGCATTTTAATTAGGTTGCAAATTATATTACTTAATTTTTGTAATGTTTTTTCTTCCCAAAGTTGTGAAAAATATTTTTCAAGAAGTCTTTTCACTTTTCAGATTCAAGACAATAGCATATCTCCAAGAAACATGGTGGCTTGAAGTCCAAGGGAGCTTGGAATTTGAATTCCCAGCAGGAACATACAGTTTGTTCTTTAGGCTGCAGCTAGGAAGAGCTTCAAAACGAAGAGGTCGAAGAGTCGTTAATGGTGAACAAATCCATGGTTGGAATGTAAAACCAGTTCAATTTCATATATCCTCCTCCACATTCTCCTCAAATGCAGATGGTTTTCACCCCTTGGCGTCGACCGAGTATTGTTTAGATGATGAACCTGTTGGGAAATGGAAACTCTATCATGTTGGAGACTTTGAAGTGGAGAATTCATGGGGCTCAACAAAGTTAAATTTCTCCATGTCTCAAATTGATTGCACACACAACAAAGGTGGTTTATCCTTTGACTCTGTTCTGATTTATCCATCACATTCATGCAAAGTGAGGAGCATAGATAATTAGTGAAGGACTAACTACTAATCAGTCAAAGATATCACCATTTTATTCATTGTTGTTATCTTGGAACATTTTTATATCATACAAAATATCCAACTACATCATTTCAAAAGAATGTACTCTATATGCAAATACTAACTCCCCTTGCCCAAAAATTGCTCCCTGCACCCATTGCAATTAGCATCATTCTTGTTTGATTCACAAATCAAGCTTGCATGAGTTAGTATCTTTCCCCTTGTCCATTTGTCAAAAAGATTATGAGTCGAGAATTGGAAAAACTCTGCTGTCTATAGAAATTTCTCCAAGCCATACACCAGATTCTGAGAATAACAAGTATAGAAACTTAGGCATAAGGTAAAGCAATATTGTGTCTCTATATTAACTAATTAAATTATCATAATATGGTTGTTTCTCACCTTTAGCCGCACAACTTTCCTAATTGCCAGAATTAGTCCAGGCATGAGAGACTGAACATCTGTTATATCGTGTTTGATCGAGTAAACCTGCAGTCGATAACAATATGGTAGAACTCGAATTTAGAATGAGGAACGGTCTATATGTGTTAAGAGTAATATTCTGAGTGGACATTAAGCCCACGAGTCCGGTCCAAGTCTTCTTTATATATTATATATATGCAACCGAAGTAAATATCATTTAGAGTGAAATGTAGTAAACCTACTCCCTCCCCCTTACAAAAGTGATTATTAAGCATAAGAAACCCAGACCTCCCCTGGCCGGGAAAAGTGAACTGTTGTACTTGATGGCATCCCTGGAAGAACCATGCTATGCACCCTAACACCATCCTCACCAATAACTTGACCCCTTGCCTAGCACATACATATGAAATAAGAAAAAAGAGGTTTAAGTGTTTTCCATCGATTATGCGTTACAGTCTGAAATTCAATTGTGTTATATGCACTGGACTGTCATTTGCATGGCATTACAGTTTTTCCTGTCAGTTATACTAGTTTTTTTTCAAGTGATTTGCAATTTTTCTGTTGACTATGGCATTATTTAAAATGTCCAATTAATCCTCTATTGTTATGGAGATAAAATTAACCTTCCTGTTACAAAAATTGATGTAATTTATTTTTCTTATACCATAGTACAGGGGATAGTTTTTTCATTTTTTAAGGATGGTTTCTAACTTTCTATGTAGGCATATGTTACATGTAGTAGGTTCTTACGGGAACATCTGTTGAGATATCCTCTCGATTATACAATTGGCCAAGATTTGACATGTTGTTTGCAATTTGTATTGCATCCTGTGTCGGGAAATCCTGTCAGATAGCCACATCATAGTTACATTACTCTCCAGAAGCATTTCATAGTCTCTCCTACATACAACATCAATTTTGTAGTGGTAATTATATCTACTTACTCTTGCACTTGGTCTTGATTCCACAATTTCAACATTATTGAAATGGAAAGAAGCTGAAATGGCAGCTTGCTGGAGGAGAATCGATCCTATTGAAAGCGTTGGAGCTACCAAACAACCCTGACATAGTACATTGTAAAAGATTACTTGTATGGTGTGTGGAAATAACTTTCTTGTTCTATAACTTGTAAGTTATTTGCTTTACAATAAAAATAAAATTATTTTGAAACACCGTGTTAGTCTCTCAGGACTAAAGTCCTAGGTTCAATTCTTACCGATGCCTGAATTTCGTTTCATCACTATAAAACAGTTAGCCAGAGGATGATATATGAGTGTAAAGCATGTAACAAAGTTCTCACCCTATGCTCACCATGCTGGCCTTCTCACAGAAAACAGACAATGCCGCGACAGTTTCTGATTTAATCCGTGGAACGAAGACTACACTATTCATGCCAAATGCTGTTGCCTGGTAAACATAGATACAAAATGTATGCAGTTTCAATGGAGGTAATGATAAACAACTAAGAGACTTTCAACAGGCCGAGGATTATTAGACCTGTTTCACATTGTCGTAAACTGTTGAAGGGTCTGTGAAATCAACAACTACTCCAGTTGCTTTTGACTGAAAACAATATTCAGAAAAAGCATAGTTTAGTGCCTTAAATTTTAACTAATTGAAGTGAAATTTGCAAGTACGACGAAGTTAGTTGTATTGCACCTGAGATATTGAACCTAGCACCATAGTGAGGTCGTTTATTATAGGTATCTCTAATGCCTCTTCCATCTCACACACCTATGTTCAAATTATGAGATAGTTAAAGAGATATTCGTATACCATTAGCGATATTAAAATATTAAAAAGTTAACTATCAAAATTCAAAACTAGAGGATATTTTTAAAAGGGGGAAGGCACCTTTCCGATATCTTCGCCAACAAAACGAGAATCGACAGCACCAGCTAGTTCCATACCTCTAGCTTTGGTTACAGCAATAACAGCAGCCCTTCCAATTTCCTTTGCAGCTCCATTGATAATCACCTCTTTCAGTAAAACAACACTTCTTAGGCTCAATTCTCTCATATAATATGTATTAGGACGTTATTATGTGTATACTTAGAAACATAATATTATCGCTGGACCTTTGTGTATTACCACTTTAGGTTTGAACAACTCTGTATGTAATATCATTGTATTATGTCGTGAATACAATTGGGATTTTCATATTATACTGCATGGTATCAGGTCGGTCCGTTGATTAATGACACGAGCAACTAATATGTGACATGAAAGTAGTGATGATTGGAATATAAATATGGAGAGTTACCTTGATGTTGTTTTGAGAGGGCTGCTGCATTGTGCAAGAGATAGAAGTCCTAGAAGTCCTGGGGATGTTGTTGGCATAGGAGAGAGTAGTAGTTAAGTTGCGGTTAATGTTTGTGACAATATATTTGGTGCACAATCCTCCAGCCAATGCCACCATAATGAATTGCTCAAGTTTTTTCTGTTTGATTCAATCTTGTAATAATAATTGTGTTCCTGCAATTCTTACTCAATATGGATAAGGTTCTTCACTAAAAGAATATTTTGATTGGTTCATGAGCATGCCACATTATAAAGAATGCATGACTAGGTTAGAGTTAAGAGGTAGGGTTGTTAACTTGTACAGTCGAACTGGTATCGGAGTACCAGATCGGTAGTCAATTATCGAGTAGGGTAATTACCTGATCGTTTCAATTATGGAGCAAGAGGTGGTACTCAAGTTCGGTTCGAATAACCTTCGGGCTAGTTGCTAGTCGAGTATTTTGGGACGAGTACCGAGTGGGTTTCTTGTAATTTGTTACATTTACAACATTTGTGATAAATTATCCAAATAAATGTGTATTAGTTTCTTAACAATATACATTAGATTTTTTATTTTAAAATTTGGGTATTCAATCGAGCGGGTTCGGATATACTCGATTGGATATCGAGCACATAGTGATACTCTAATCCGACTCGCTATGTTTTTATCGCGACTTGTAGGCTTCCTTGATCGGCCCAAGCGTGTAACGAGGTGGCGGGGCAGCCTTGTGATAAGATGAGAACCGGGCCGAATGGCCCGTGTCGCTCACGCCAGAGCATTGAAACTTGCCCCAGTGTCTTAGAAGCAGCGAGCAGCCTTGGGAGAATATGAGGCCGCTCCAGGCCAGCCTTGTGCTTGGTGTCTAGAAAACAGAATACTGCTAGTCAGCGAACCCCAGCCGGGCGTCAGGTTGGCGAAGTGGAAGTCAGGTCGAGAAAAGATAGTTTATCATCATGAAGTCGCCTTTTATTCTGGCTATATTGCAAATAAAAAACAGCATATGTCACATAAAAAAACCCGTAAATATCATCGAGAAATCAGCAAAATAAAGTAAAGCAACACAGCATTCGACATGAGTTTAGCATCCAGTAGAATAAGCATGCTGTAAGCATTAAAGTAGCGAGTTAAATAAAATCATAAAAAGCAAAAGAAATAAAGCCTTAAGGTTAAATTTATAAAAAGAAAATAAAAAACGTAGAAACGTGTGCCATGCATCTATCGTATCTTGAGGATTTGGGTGTGAAAAGATCGGGCGGCGATGAATCTGCGGATACGCGTCGTATATCGCGTTACCGATTCGGTTACTGACGATCAGCGGAATCGAAAACGTCTTGTCATCGCGTTCGAGTTGCGTATTTTTCGAGCTTCTGTGTTCAATATTGATAAAAATAATGATGAATTGGCCATATAATTTATCAATATAGAATGCATTGCGTTAAAATGCTGTTGTAAATATCAGCCAACATCTGTGGTCGGCTGGAAGGGTAGAATCGTGGTCGCGGAGACCGGACGAAATGTGAAAGTAATTGCTTTAGGACCTCGAATACGAAGGGGAACGGATCTCTCGAGTTCGGTGTCATCACTGTGGAGGTGTGATTATTCTGTTCCGTTTGTTCTAATTCTTTCATGGCAGTACCGAGCGATTCATCTGTACTCGCGTTTAGCCAATGACTTAAATCATTCATGATATATTTCTTGATTTGGTCGAGATTGCTCCCAATCTTTTATCTTGAACTTCCCTTAGTGGCATTTAAATTATTAGCATTCGCCTCGTTTATCGAAAGTGGATATCGGCATGCATGCGGCGAAGCGACTCACTACTACTGTCCATATTTTTAATAATCAATCCCAGGTAAGTTGATCTTCATTGATAAGCATATGTGGCCAGAGTATGAATAATGACTTATGATGTTCTTAGCGGCGTCAAAATATACTTTAAATCTTAAAATGAAACGTTGGCCAGATCATCCGTATCTTTTCAGCTTTTTTTTATACGTAAATCCATAGCATTCTGTCGTTGTTAAAAATAACTAATTATTTCATCTGGAGTAAATGGAGAATTTAAACTCCATTTCTAAGGAACCGTTCGAGAAAAGTGAATTAATTATAATCCTCAATTCAAATTCTTGAGCTATCGTATGAGAATCCCAAATGCCTTTTTGCATGAACATACCAAATAATTGAATCATTTAAATCCTTTTTGCATATACGTATAAAGTCTGGCAATTAAGGATTGCCGTATCTGATTAAACTTAGCGAGATTCGGTGTCGGTGAAAATTCAAGCCCGTGATGGCGTTTATGCCAGGGATTCTTTTTCGTGTCAACATCACATACCGGTTGGATGGTTTTATTTCATAAACTTGTTGAGCTCGGCGGGTTGTAATGGTGGCGGTGGAGGCGGAGACTCTCACTCGCTGCTCACTCGCAACGTTTCGCTTCAAGCTGTTGTGATGCGCTGCCCCGTTGTGAATGGTGAGGCAGTGAATTCGAAAATGTGAAAAATGTGTTCTTTAGTGTTATAGAACAACTTTGTACACCTTTAACTTTAGGAAAAAAAGATGAATTTTTAGAGTAGAAGTAGAGAGAAAATATGAAGAGGCCACAATTTGGAATAGTTACAATTGAGAAAATGAAGAAAAACAGTGGGGTTTGGAGAAAACTGTTATAAGGCGCATCGTGATTAGCGGATATTCAGATTTCCGGTTATCGAGACATCCATTTCCATCTGCTCTACCCGACTACATGCAGGACGTCGTTCATTTATCGGGCGTCGCTTAAGCTGTCTCGTCGCGGACGTCAGATTGCTCCCGGACGTCCAGCTTACATCATCGCCGACTTCTACATGCGGGACATCGTTTGATTACAGGGGCGTCCGTTTGAGAAGCTATATGTAAGGAGCATCCGTTCAATATAGAGGAGCGTCGCGTTTGGCCAATTTATTAGCTTTTATAATAAGATAATGCTAAAATATAAATGAAAATATAAAGCTTTATTTTTTATTAAGCGGTTAATTTGACAGATGCTTGAGAAGGTTTATCCATCCAATATAATAAATTAAAGAAATGAAGTTCATTCTTGTCCCTTCATCTTGAATAAACCCAATCATTGTTGTTATCTTATTTCCGTTCGCTGATTTAAATGGATTGATGTCTTTGTTCGATGTCAAACAGAAGTCATCAACATGCCTTTGGTGCGATTCCCTTGAAATAACGTCTTTATATTGCATCCTTTTTTTCTCGCCGTCCGATCGCGGTGGCACCCCATTGTCGTGGAAGTGAGTCTTGACCTTCCCAAGCGTATTGAAGTTTCTTGTCTTAAATCAGGACTGTTAGCTATCGTGAACATAGAGTGCATTTAAACTAGTTTTCTTCGATATGGGAAAATCATTAAGCACAACCATGGATTTAGAACTATCGATTGGATTTCGTGGGATACGTCTTTTAGTAATCGAGGTGTTTTCAGTATTGGTCAGCTTCGTTTAAGTCTTTGAGATGGGTAGAGCATGTATAGACGATTTTTTACTGCCTGACTTTATTACTTGGAGAATGTTTTTTAAAAATTTAGATCATCTGTTATAAATATGCTTCAATTTGTGTTTTGTATGCATTCTTAGGAAAAATTAACAAAATAACTAGGATTGAAAGGCTCCGGCTTGTTCGTAAAATAAATCATTAATGCGAAAGAATATATACAGTTTAATGGTTGGACGCGGTATTGCGCGATAGCATATCGTGTGGAATAGGAATATATTTCAAAAGGCTATAACTCCATGTCAGAGATAAATGTCTCTAGCAGCCAACGTGCTTCTTTCTTATCTGGTTTAATGGTTGGGCCTGATAGCCAGATGCGTTATCGAGTGAAATAAAATACAAAGCATGTGCTTGTCGATATTCAAAACAACATTAGGTATTCAATGATTCTTTGAATATTGTCGTGTTTAGCAACCTTCTGAGAAATAAATATGCGGCTTTGAAGAGTCACGTCAGCTTGTCTATCGATGACAAATGCTTAGCGATTATATCGAAGTCACGAAAAGTAGCGATATCGGCCCCAGTTAAGCAAGCATTCGAAGCTGATGAAGAAAGTTGTATGTAAGAAGATAACGCGGTTTAAAAAATATTTAAAGCGTCACTTACCATGAAACTACAGGGGTGCGTCCGGCCCGATGGATTGGCCGTCTCACTTGAATCGATAGGTATATCTCCAGCTTCGCGATGATTGAAAATGACAGCTACCTACCACAATTTCATTGATTGATCTATATTTGCTTTATAAATAAATAAAAATTTGGCCGATGCATAGGGTTAATAAGTTGTTTGACATCCCTCGCACTTCTTTTACTATCTTCATCGAGTTTATGATCGGCTTATGAAATATGTCCCCAATAAAATGTCGGTTCCTTTTCACATCCCGTCTTACTCTTATATATGTTTTACAAAAGTATACATGTAAACTTTCTCGTTTTCTCGATCGAGGCCTTAGTATTCCACAGCTTGTGATGTCTTTTCTTTGAACTAAACTAGGTCTTGGCTTCGGGGATGATTAGTGGATATTGGGTTTTCATCTCACCACCTTATTTTTACTTCTAAACGAGCCCATCTAACTTCTTACACATAATTTAGATATCTCGTCATCCCAGATCACACTCATTATTAAAATTATCATTACGGCCAAGTTTGAGATACATTGAGGGGTTGTGTTGGGGTTTATGTCGGTGTGAATTCATGGCATAAATTCTAATATTTCAATTCTTTTAGGAGCCGTTGTAAAAAACTGCAATCACCAAAGTAAGCAAGTAATATAATAAAATGAGTAGGATGGAAAGGTATGCAAATTCAATCTGGCTTCATGTCGATTGAAGATGATGATGCTAATTCTTTGGAAATTCTTGATCAAATTATTTTATTACCAAAGATGAATATATAGAAACGTTATAATTAGTAGTAAAACTAAGAAGCCGTATGATATATTTTAATATTGGAATGAGCACGCTTGTATAATTAGTAATATGAATTAATGATATTTGATGTGAGTAATGAATGAAAGTTGGTTGTATTTATAGGAGGAAGCAATTTATTTTTACGAGCAGGACGTCCAGGTAGTCAATAGGACGTCCATTAACAGATATCTTCTTTGGCTTGTGTGTTTACATGCTTGACTGCTAGGACGTCAGGTAGAATAAAACGGACATCGCTAATAAGGCTAAGGAATCCATTAAAGATGTCTTTCACCGGACGTCGGGTTCAATTTGCGGGCGTCATTCGTTAACAACCGTAACGGCGATGTCTTAGAGCGACCGAGCGTCGCCAGAATAAAGTAGCAGTGTGCGGGCGGCGTTTTTTTCTTTAAACCTCGACGCCGCCGTTAGTAAGTGGGCAGAGTGGACGTGGAGCACATGACGTGGCCAGAGCAGCCGGTGAGTCGGGTAACGAGCAACGGTCAGCCGGCTGCGGCCGCTCTTGGCGTCTACGAGTCACGATCAGTCAAGGACTTAGCGGACTGTTCCAGCCTACTACCCAAAGGCCCAAAGGATTCCAAGCCTTTATGGACTCTAACCTCTTGAGTCTTGACTAACTCTCATTTGTTAGTCTCATTTTGCTTATTATCTTGCTCAGCGTAAGTTTTTATGTGGTCGCGAGCTATCGGTTAGTTTCGAAATTGATCACATCACTATCTTATGGGTTTACGTATAAAATGATTATTTTCTTCCGGCAATGGCCCAAAGAATATAAGGAAATATATTTTACGTAATTAAAATAGAAAACATGTAGCGCTTTCTTAACTGCTGGCTTCATCCTACTTACTCTATATCCCCGGCGTCACCAAATTGCATAAAAATTGAAATTGCAAAAAAAATTTACAATTGCAAAAAAATCTTACAATTAAAGGTTCAACCATCCAAAATCATAAACCTTATTTTGAACATATTTCAATTACCCAAAAAATAAAAAGTATAAATTTATATTGTATGATATGAGTATAAATTTTTAAATTTATTTTTATTTTTCTATTTTTAAATTTATTTTTATACGTTATAACATTAAAGCAAAAATAATTAAATATCTTTATCTCTTTATAGCATTCGCCCCAATAAAAAATAATGCGTTATATTTTAATGGTTTAGTGTTGAGACTAATAGTTATTTGTGCGAAGCCAATAATATAATGACTCGAGAAGCGGCTGCGAAGCAGGCCGATAATTCGGGAGCGCGTAAAGCTGCATGAGTATGGGGAGACACTTGAAAATTGCAAATTAGTCAAATATTTTTATACTTTTATTCGCATTAATATTATAGTATGATTTAAGTGGAGGTATGTATACCAATTAAGATTATAAAAGTTGTCAATCCCTTTTAATTAATCTCTTAAGACAGTTTTAAGGATTGAGCTAGTCTTTTTTGACATTTTGCACTAGGGGAATAAAATAGAAAGCAAATACGGTAGTTAAGAGGAACCAACTCAATAGAGTAGTTGCATAAATAGCTGGTGTTATATTACTCAGGTTAGTTATGGACTTCTGGCGACTCCATTGGTAGGTTAAGAATTTGAGACATACCTACAATAATTAATAATTATAATTACTCTCTATGGTCTATTCCCTCGGAACAGATTAGGTGGTGCAAACAGCATATATACAACAATTCAAGACAATCATCATCGCCGGCTATTTTATATTCACATTTCCAGTTCCAATGTCACATCTCTAATTAACTAATTAAATTAAGGAGTTGATTAATTGGACACTCAATTGCACGAAAGAGATGTGATGACACTTTTAACAAATCACATATACGAATAATAAGGAGTGTATAATACACATCATGTCTTGATAAAAATAACGAAATTATGATATAATTAACTATATAGCTACACCTGACCCAAGGAACGTATAAACTATTGTCTCAATTGGAGAAATTAGAGGTATGGGATAAAATTGAAAATTATATTAACTACTTATTAAAATATAGGGTATAAAATTTATTTATTCAATTAAGTTGGATTATACTTTAATTTTTGTATATTTTCTTCGTTATTCCAAAAATTAAGTTGTTAAATCACACAATTTGTTAGATATTTTCTTACGTTTATATAATATTAGTTCTTGTATAAGCATAAAAATTAGCTGATTCATGTTAGTATTATTGTATTTTTACCATCAAATTTGATATGATGCCATTTTTGTAAAATACCTTTTTTATCTAATTTTTAAAAGTCAAAAGCTTAATGAACCAACAATTCTAGCGAAATTGTTGAAAATATGAAAGGCTTACATGTCGGCACATGTGTAGTTTTTAATTTTTATCGATGAATGGGAGCTGTGAGTGTCGGTGGAAATTTTGATGGTTTTTGAAATAGAATTTTAAAAAGAAAGTAAAAAAGAGATTAAAAAAACCTACAAAAAAGGATGAGATTCGTCACATTACGTTAAATCTTATTCCAATAAAGAAGCGCTCCATACTTGTACAATCATCATCAATGTGGGAAGGTTATCCAGAGATGTCTGAGCAGTCATGTACTTACGTCTGCAGCAGCATGGCAGAATAACGCAGCAGTGGCTTGACGCAGGGAACAATGCTATTTATTGTAGGGGATGACACTTGTAGATGTAGCCATAAGCGATTCGATGTCATTAAGATGTGGTTTCGTGAACATGGTCCAGCATGAACTCTGCTATCTATGGTAAGGGCTCAAAAAGGTCAGGGTTGGCTATTTGCATGGTTTAGAAAAAAAAGTTGACCCTAAGATTAAGGTCTTCCATATGAATTCATTGTGCCAATTGAATTGTCCTTCTGTCTTCATTTCCACACGTTTGGAACAAAATCCAAAGTATAAGGAAAGTTGATAAAAGGCTCAAGGCTGTCATTTTTAACTCTAACACAAGGGCATATTTGGAAATCACAAATCTAAGACTAATGCTAAGATGCAATTTTAATTACGATTTCGATTCTCTAGTACAAGGGCATATTTTCAATTGCTGTTTTTCATTTCAAATTAACTACTTAACATATTACCTATTCTTATTAGTTTTTATTTTGTAGAAATAATTAACCATGTCGTCGTTGGTACAGCTGTTTTGAAAATGAAACGTTGTGAATTATTGAAGAAATATAAAACACAAAGTTGAGCCATATATAGTTTAAAATCCATGCCAGTACACTTGAGAGAAAAAATAGTGAAAAAGTCTTCACTCGGGGGTAACTTTATTTAATCAGAAAAGTAATAATCAGATCAATTCATATAATTAACGTTTAATTAATCAAGAAACTATAATGTGTCATAGTAGTTTGAATGATTGTTTAGTTGAAGAGAACCTGGAAACTCTTGGTGAATGAAACAAGCTTTCTACCGGGAGAGGGATGTAGATATGTCACCGCCGGCTCCCTATCAACGGTCACCCAACATTTTGATGACAGTTGTTATATATGCTATCACATGACCTCCAACCATATGATAAATATAATCCTCTAAATCATTATTTCTAAATAATGATAATTAATCAATGTCTTCTATTGAGTTGTATTCATATAGGCATATATATATATATATATATAGTCGATATAGGCGTAATTCAATAGGATCTCGATTTTATTTTATTTGAATTGATTTACCATCTTATTGAGTTGTAAAACATAATTTGCCGTTAATATTATAATGACTACTTGAGCATAGTTGTGGTGTAGTGAATCAAATAAACTTTGGGTGTTAATTGTTATTTACTTATTATTAACAATTGTTTTCTTTTATGTTAAATTAGGGTTGTAATAATCCCAACACTTCATGAAAAATTGAGGAAGAAAAGAAGAAAAAGGGAAAAAATGGCAATTAAAGAGAAAACGACTATGATTAAATTCTTGATATGGATCATTTATAAATTTGAGTACTCTTTTCTTTAGTCTCAATCAAACAAGAAAAGAGAAGTTAGCATATTGTGATCATTACTACACAATAATCAATTAGTTATGTTTTCGTATCAGGCGGTCACCTTAAGAGTTTATAACACAGACGGGATCCAAACATACATATTCATGTCAATCATCAACCACCGATTAATAAGTAGTTGATTAAGACAAATGAAGAATTCAATCTTATAACATGATTATAAATTTTGGGTTGGTGGCTTTTACTGAATTCTATTATTAAGCCTATCATCACAAATGTTGTAGCATCTTTTTTGGTTATAATCCTTAAGAAATACATTAGATTAGATGTCATTATAAAATCAATAGGTGATAGAAGAATTGCTACAATACCTTATAAACTCACTTAGAACGTGCTCAGGGACGTACCCACAGTGTCTTATGGCTATTCAAGTAAATATCCTACATTAAAATAAAATAATTTAGATGGTTAAATCATTGTATATTTTTTAGAAGGTTCAAGTTGAAAATTTGTTCAAAGCAATTTTTTTAGCCTTTCTTTAATTCTATTTGCTCCAAAATGAATATTTATGTAAAAAAATTATATTTTAAATGTGAAATGAATATATTTAATCATGTCAGATCACGAGCGTGCTATTATTCAAGTAAATACCCTACATTAAAATAAAATAACTTAGATGGTTAAGTCTTTGTCTATTTTTTAGAAGGTCCAAATTCAAAAAACTTTGTCCAGCAATTTTTTCTTTCTTGAATTACATTCTTTCTAAATGAATATCCATATAAAAAAAATATTTTAAATGACGAAATGAATACTTGCATATTGAAATTACGAATAGATCGAAATGAATGTCTTTATTATACAAATTTAGTATATAAAGGAAGGCTTATGTGTTGATAGCATACAGCATGTCATACACTTTGGCGGCCTTTTTGTTTTGTTTTTGTTGTTGTTGTTTTTCTTCGCTTTTTTTGGCTTCGATAAGTATTAATATTAGATTATTTAATAAATTCGTAAGATAATATTTTTAGCAGATGCCGTAGGGGATAAAGTGCTAAATTAATAGTAGTGTTTTTACGTTCTTTTTTATTTTTTATTTAAATTATCAGCTATATAGAAGGCTCGATAAATTAATACTCGATTCAAAAAACTCTTTAAGATAATATTTTTACAGTCTTTTTTACAATTATCTTAGCTAAAGATAATAAATTATGCAGCGTGGCTACCTTTTTTTTTTGGGCTCCTATTTTCCTTTTTTTTCTTTGAAACTAGATAAATTAATACTCGATTATTTAATAAAGCTACCAAGATAATATTTTGGCAGTCTCGACTCGGGGATAGGTCTTTAAATTAATAGTGATCTTTGTTTCGTTTCTCTTTCATTTTAACTATTGTAGAAGCTCGAAAAATTAATACTCGATTAACAATAAAGCTACCACAGATAATATTTTTAGTAGCCTTTTTTAAAATTATGTTACAGTGAAGGCTCCGATAAATTATGCAACGCGTGGCTAATTTGTTTTTGAGACTTTTTTGAAACTAGATAAATTAATACTCGGTGTTAATAAAGCTACAGATAATATTTTTAGCGGTGGAGCTTCTACGAAATAGGGTACTAAATTAATCGTCGTGTTTTTTCGTTCGCTTTTTCGTTTTTTATTTGAAATTATCGTATAGTAGAAAAGCACAATTCTTGAGGTCATATGCGGGGGGTTTTGTTTTGGTTTTTCTGGTGGTTTTGTTTTCCTTTTTTGGCTGGATTTTTTTGGCTAGATAAATTAACACTCGATTATTTAATAAGCTACAGATAATATTTTGGCGGTCTGGAGCCGGGGAATGGGTGCATTCGTGTTTTTACGTCCTTTTTTTTCAATTATCCCGACTCTTGTAAAAACTTCGAAAAATTAATACTCGATTTTTTAATTAGCTTTCTAGATGATATTTTTGGCCAGAATTAAAACTAGGGGATAGGGTCTTGGGTTTTTTACAATTATCATCTACGAAAGTTCGATAAATTAATATTGGAGTTATCCCAATAGAGATACCACAATATAATATTTTTTGGTTGAGTCTCGGCTACCGGGGATAAGGTCTTAAATTAATAATTAAATGTTTGTTTTGGATTCTTTTTTTTATTTTAGCTCAATAAATTAATACTACGTTAGCAGCGGTCATCTCGGGGAGTTTTTCGGGACTAGACTAGGGATGAAGTGCTAAATTAATAGTTAGTTCCGCTTTTAATATATATTTTTTCTGATTATCAGCTACGGTAAATTTGAATAATTTATCTTCGTTATTTGAAATAAGCTTCTACAGATAATATTTTTGAGTACATTAAAAGGTAGAGAATAAGTCTTAAATTAATAATTCGTGCTTTTTTTCGTTCTTTTTTTTTGCAATTATCGAATACATCTGATAGTAATTTGATAAGTGTCTTCGATTATTTGGCATAAACTTCTACAGATAATATTTTGATCGGTCTGGAGCTTGGGAATAGGGTGTTAAATTAATAATTCGCTAAAATATAAAAATAATACATTTTTGATAATTAATTTAAGTTTAACTTATTCAGCTTTAATTGAAGCTTGCTTTTATGTGTAAATTAGGGTATAATAAGTTGTTTTTGAAAAATTAATGAATATTGATTGAAAAATAATTATCTTGGCGATTGCGATAATTATTGTAACGGTCATTCTTAGTTTAGTTAAATGAGATTCTTAAAACTAAGTGTTAATGTAGTAATTGTAATTACTAGTGGGATTACCATCTTATCTGAAGATATATTCGAGATTATAGATAAAATGCATGTCGTTATAGCCAATAATGGTGATATATTGTGCTCACGGTTCTTGATATCGGCGCAGAAAGGTCGCATCGGTGATATTGAATTATATTCGTGTATGAGATAGCTATATTTGATAATTGAGAAATTGATTGTGATAAAATTACCAATCGGGTATTACAGCTACAGCGTGCTTATTAGTGGATGAACTTCGAAATAACTTAACTTGTCGGGTTTAATTATTTAAATAGTCGGGATTGAGCTTTGTTAACTTTTGTTAGTAGTATTTTAACGAGTTAGTTTAATTAAGCGGTCGGCTTCGTGCGTATGTTGGGATTTAGATTAAATAATAATATTATATTTAAAGGAGGTGAGTAGGTAATCCCAGCTTTAATCAACACAAAGTGTATTTAAATTACCTCCCGCGATTTGTTTGGCAGCAATTTCAAGTGTTAAAGCTTGATGTTTCACTTTGACTTTAAATCGTCCAGATTATTGGCGTCAGCAGCTTTAAGTATATGATTATTTCACTGCGGTGTGGATCGTAGAAGCGTGTCGATTAAGTGAATATTAGAATTTAAAGGAGCTTTAGATTTATCTTTGTTCGCGGCTATGCGTGCTCTTTTATTCGTATATTCGCGATATATATTTTAGATTTGATATTAACGTGTTAATCCGTCGTGTATGCAAGTTTAAGTTTTATACAAGTTTTTGCGTGTTATTTTCATCGGTGGCGTCAGCATGTTTAATAGGTTTAACGTCCAAATCCCAGTTTTGAATGTTTAATGAATTTTTATAAAATTTATGTTTTCTCCATTTATGAGATAAATATATACTAACAATTTTATCCATGTTAATTTTAATAAATATTAATTCGTATATTGAAATGCATCAAAATTATATATTTTAGTATTTTGATTATTAGTATAATGCTTTGTTGTTTTTAAAGGTTCTGATATTTTTAATTAGTCGATTAAAAGTTAATTGTATTAAAACTTAAACTTTAAAGCTTTTCTAATCTAATAATTTTTTCCGAAACCTCGCGTTGAGAAATACCATGAAAATTTGGATTTTTTTGAATTTTCTAAGTATTGTTTACAATTTTCAAATTATAATATTTTAATCATTAGAAATTGCATAATTAATTTTATGTTTTTCATAATTCCAATTGGATATTTTTAAAATATTGTGAAAAACTTTCTTTGTAAAAATAAGAATTTTGGAGTAGTTTAAGGCGCCCCAACGGTTTTTGAAAAATTGAATTAAAACATGAAAATGAAATTAATTAATGTCGACATCTTGCTTGCTGGCTGTGTGCATCATCGAAATGGTCAATGTTTTGAACCACGTCATCGGCGATATATGAGCCCATGCGCATGAAATTTGCTGATTAGGTCGTATAAGCGAGCAGGTATCAGAAATTTCACTTTGGTGGAATCTTTGAAGGTTTGATCATCGATAAGTGGTCTCCCTCTTGGAGCAAATAAGCCAAATCATGCCCTTTGGATTCAATGGTGATTATTGAGTCAGCCTTGTGATGTATGTGGGCGATGAATACGTATCTTGAGGTAATTACAATTCTTGCATTACGTTGTGTTACGGTGAATATGGTTATGTGTATTTCATAAAATCAAACATGATCCTTTGATAAATTTAAGAAATTTTTAAAATGAAGTGCAAAACCCAATTGAACAGTATAAAAGGTGCTTTTGGTTTGATAGGAGGAAAATATTTGAGTCGTGAGTTCAATGATAAATGTAGGCAGGTGTGGTATTGTTTCGCGGCTTCAACTGCGGGGAGGCATGGCAATAACGGCGTGTCTGAAAATCGGCACTGGCGGCGTGGTTCGTCATGTCTTTTATCTAATCTCACCGATTAATTTTTTGGGGATATGAGCTTCTGTGGCCTCACTTGATTAATAAATGTCCCAGCCCAAATCGGCAGGAGAAACTCACCGTGGTGTGGGTTTGGGAAGTCTCCCAGTTGGGTTTACCGAGTTTGAGTGCGTGAAGCTTACGTTAAAGTGAGAGATAAACTAGCGCAGAATAGATAAATGCTCTTTATTGGATATCCAAAGGAAGCTGTTGGTTCTTGCCACTGAAGCATGAAAATAAAATGATAGTCATTTAGATCGGAGGCGTTCATGAAAAGGAATACATACGTCTAGAAAATTTGAGAAGTGAGGTGTTCGCTTGAGGAAACTTCAGATGATGAGACGGCCTGTCAATCTACTTTTAGTGTTGGAGCGATTATTGCAGCAGTGGTATGCTTGCTACATTAGAAGACCCGATTCTTGATCACTTGAGGAAGTTATAGAAGAAGCCGGCCGCTTAGGAGATCTTAGAGATCGTCGAGAACAGGCGTTGGTATGGTGAATCTTTCATGATTGAGTAATGAGCACCTAACATTGAGGAGGCAATAAGTAGCCGAAGATCTTGATAAATGGCCAGATAGCTATGAGTCGAGATGGTCGATCTGCCAAAGCGAGGGCACAGTCGCTTTATTAGATTTCTGCGGCAGGTCCAGCGCCGTTGGTGTAAATGGGTGTTAGAAGAAACATGACAAAGATGGAAGCGTCCCGTGTTTTCAATTTCGTGGCGAAAGGCTTGAAGCAGTTCGTGCCATTGGTATGATGAAACCTATTCGTCGGTGACTACTGTTTAAGTCATTCGGATAATCTTAGCCATTGTTGTTGCATTTACGTGGTATGAAATATGGCAAATATGGATGTAAAACAACTTACGAATGGAAACCTTAAAATAATACGTGAGCACTCCCGAGGATTTCACGTGTCACAGAAAGAAGTTTGTAGGCTACGAGAGGAATTAAAATTTATGATGCCAGCTTGGCGTCCGTTGGAATCTCCATTTTGATGAATCAATCAAAGATTTTAGATTCTCGAGAAGCGAAGAAAGAATGCTATTATTATCTGGAGTGGGGAGTTATATGCGTTTATAGTCATGTAATATTCTTGGTATATGGTGGAGATGAAGGTTGGTTGTTACCAGTGCAGAGATGCGGTTCCAAAGCCCGACAAAAGATGATTCTTGTTCCGGTCACAGTGCGTGTGTCTTTAATGGTGGAAACTGAGTATCTTTGGAAGTTCGAAAGCAGTATTGTGGCGATTACAACTACAATCTGAGTCATTCGCGGCATCGGGATAAGTAAAAAGTTTGTTGTACTAATAAATTAGGTAGCCGAGGACTTGAAGTTGTGCCCCAGCGTTGAAGGGCCATTAGGTGTGATGACGATACTAGTGCCCGTTGCTTTCAGCTTGAGAACGAAGCGCATCCTGAAATCGGCATGTGCAGAAAGTGTCGCGTGATTAGAGATATCTTTAATAGAGTATATAAAGTGGCAACGAGGCTAATGTTCGCGGAGCCACTACAACCGCTACCCATGCGAGCCGTGATGAAGCGTCTGATAAACGTGGTTTTAGACAAATTTAAATGATGATTATTTAGGTTGCAGTGGGGCTAGTGTATCTTCTTTGTTATGTGAGCAAATAATTGAATAATGCGAACTGCTATATGTCGATACATTTGTTTGTTATGTTTGTGTTTATATGTCTTAGTACATATAACACATTGTATCTCGTTGAGTGAAAAGTAAATCACGAACTAATCTATAATTTACAGAGGCAACCTAGAAGTATTAATGAGAACACCAACCCAAGTCACGAAAGCCGTAAAAGATAACCCGTTCTCTTTTCGAGGAGATTGAGATCAGCGATGGTTTGCAGGGGCTGGGCCAGCGTTTGATATTGACTTATGAAGTGATTAATTAGTGATCGGTGCTTGGATCACGGGAGGCACAACAGGTATAATCGATCATGGTACGTCGATGGCCGGAATTTTGGATTGACGTATGAAATCGTAGAGATATGTATATCATGTGTGATATTTGCTTAGAGCGTTAAGTTTATCGGTCTTGAACTGCGTATATGCTTATCGTTATATGAGGTTATTGTTCTTTATTATGTGGCGATCTACATAGCGGGGATCATGCTTGGCGTATGTTAGGTGACATGGTGAGTATAGCGATGAGTATTGATATATTATAAGGGATTTATGCATCCTTGATATCTGAGTAGATCTCGGGCACCGCAATGAGTTTGAGGCCGATTGGTTTTATGAGACGCCCATGAATGCGAGTCGATTCATTTCCCGGTAAAAAGTTGTGAGTGTTTAAAGTGACATAATTCTTATGGTTAGCGTGGTAGGAATCGGTGATAAAATTGTAAAAATGTCGTCCGATAAGCGAAATGAAGTCAGTGGAAATGATGAATATTGGTTAAAAATAAAATAATTATTTATGCACAGAATTAAGGTTTACTAGTTTAGTTAAATGAGATTACCCTAAAACTAAATGTTCGAAAATAATAATAATTGTAATGCTTAAATTAGGGTTAAAATGATAATATCAGGGAATTATCAATCGAGATTTTACATCTATCACCATGCATAATGGATTATAATAATAATAATGGTCGATTATATTATTATCACAATTTGGTATTATCGGCACAGAAGATTCGCTATTGTCTGATGATGTTCAATTATATTTGTATGAGGTAAACTATATTTATTGGGTGAAAGTTTGATTGTGTCAATAAAATTCTCAATCGGGTAATTTAAGCTATGCGTGTAAACTATTAGTGGATGAACTTCGAAATAATTAACTTGTGGGTTATTAATAACTTGTTAATAATGTAATTTTAACGAGTTAGTTTAATTAAGCGATCCGTCTACTTTAAGCCCATTGATTGGATTTTGGTTAAATAATATTATATTTAAAGGAGGTAATTAGGTAATCATAACCTAATCACTTTACAAAGTGTGTATTTAAAGGAGAGGTAATGCCGCCTCCATTAGCGGTGAATAATCAGTATAAACTTGAAGTTTAACTTTGACTTTCATCGTCGATTATTAGCATTATGAAATTAGTATAGGATTGGCCTTTTCTTGTTATTGTTCGTAGAGGCATTAGGTCGTGATCTTCGTAAGATTGAGGAGGCAACGAAAGGTTATTGGTGATTTATTACCAGCTGTATAAATGCTAACGACTACATGTGCGATATTTGTTTTAGATTTGATATTAAACGTGTTAATACGATCACGTATGCAATTTGTTTAAAGTTTATACAAGTTTTGCATGTTATTTTTATCGGTTATGTGATTACTTATTCATGATGATGGTGTTGCGACCGTTTTAGATGAAGCAATGGAAATCACTTTTGAAGTTCATGAATTAGATAATAACTGTTACAAAACTAATATTGGTCGGTCGTTAATCTTTTAATAATGTTATAATAGTTAGTCCCGTATTTAGATGAGCAGTGAGTCGATTAAGTAGTCTTATTTTAAAGAGGATAGCGTCGGATCGTTACTCATACCATTACCACTTTCAAGTATCTCGTTCGAATTTATGATGCGTGGTATTTGTTGTATATATATTATAGTGTTATAAGTCAAGATTGTTGAAATATGAATTGACATATGAATAATTAATGTGTTGAATATTTTAGCGAAAGTTTGGTATTTGTCGGATGAAGTTTTTGCTATAAAGGCATATTTGCATATGAGAAGGTGTGTGCGGAAAGAAAGAAAAAATATATACCTCTTTTCTTTATCTCTGCTTGTTTGGTAGTAATAATATTAATTAGCGATAATAATTAGCAGTAGTATCGTATTAATTACATTTATCTGGGAATTTTATAGCGTTATCGAGCGTCATCTACATAGTAGTCTTTGCTTGTGGGTATATTATCTATCTTATCATTTTTTGATATTTATTTTGTTATATGTTTTATTATGAATGGCGGCGATAAAAATATTCTCACCAAAGCTATCTCAAATGCGGATTACTCTCAATGTCTATCAAGCGTTGTGTTAATGTATTAATGGATTATTGGTATTATTGTCGTTATTCTTCTTGTTATAGTAAGCCAGCATCTCGTCAGTGACTATGTAGTAGTTTAATGATGTGTTATTCTTTTATCTTGCTCTGTTATAAAGCTGATCAGTCGGTGATCATAAGAGTTGTTTATTATTTTTATTTTTCTGCTTATTATGGAAAAGGCAGCGTCGCGTCAGTCTTTGCAGTAATAAGCGTGGTTGACACGAGTGGAGAAATCTCCATATCGTGTTTGTTACTTCTGCCCAACGGTGGAGGTGTAAGCATACATTTTATATTGATATCTATTGTTAATGTCATCTTGTTGTTGTTGATAGCGTGAATTATTTGTTTACTCTTAGTAATTGTGATATATTATCATAATGATCCGTTTATCGCGTGATCATGCGTTATGTCGTCCCAACGGCTACATCGTATTTTATAGCCTTTAAAAATATTTTCGCTAAGATTTTAGCGGTAATGAGCGGTAAATTAATTTTTACATCCTCTGAAGCGGTCGTGCTTGGTAATAAAGCGATAACGATAACGGACGGCTTACCAATTTCGACATAAATACTTAATTCTTCGCGTTTAGCATCTTCTGAAGTATTTTATAACGGTCAAAATGGCGAAATGTTTTCTAGTATTTGACCATTTATAATGGCATTCTCTTTTTAATAGTGGTTTTATTAAAGTTGAAGAAAGATAGGTAAGGGAATAATGACGTTACAGTAATTAGCATTTCTGAATTTAATCTTGGGCTTGGATTGTTTATTTTTTTTAGATGGGGTGCACTGAAGAATGAACATGGTATTTGTAATTGAATAAGATTCAATCATGTATTGATTACGAGAATGTAATATTGAATAAAATGTCATTTTAAATATATTGATTATGTTTGTTTGTGATTTAGATATAGCAATGTCCGTATAAAACAGCTTATTCCTCCCAAGCCTCAAGGAAACGTATATGTCTTGGGCAAGCAAGTTATAAGATATCACCGAGATTTAAAGGACAGCATTCTACTTGGAATAGATAATGCGGAAAGCTTGTCGAGAAATGATTGGAAAAGAGAAAGAAAAAGTAGAAGAAGAAGCTTTCACGTGAAAAAATCTAAGCTAATAAAGCATGATGGATAAATGCTGATCTTCTGATGAAATATCGTGTAATGAGGATCTGCAGTTCTTATGGGATGAACTTCAAAGAAAGATTTAGATGCAGGAGTTGCTTCTGCTGGCTTGATTGATGAATGGAGCAAGCGAGGTTAGGAAAAACTTTAAAAGTATTAGTTGATTCTGGCTACACGCTTTGTTTAAGAATTGTATCCCATGATTAGAATATTGTGAGGCAAAGTTGTGAAGGGAAAAATTAAACGTTTTCAACGTTTAAATGCATCCCATGAAATATTGTTCATAGAATAGAGAATATAAAAAATATTCGAAATTGGTGCGTCTTGCTTTTGATGGCGAAAAAGAATAATGAAGTTTCAGCTGGCAATGGGATTCTGGCCGGACAGTGGCGTTTCAGTAAATGCGGCGACTTAGGGTGGTAGGTGGTGGTTATGGATCGGTCGAGAGGTCGGCGGTGGTCGAGGTCGTGGTAGTATTTTAGGTGGTCGGGAGTGGGTGGGCGGTGGTTTAGGTAGTGTAATGAACTGCCGAAATTACCAATCGACGAAAGGGTAAGAAAATCGAGAAAGGTTCGTTGAAAAAGCAATGGCAATTCTGGGTCTGGAGATGTGGAAAGAAATGTCGTTATTGGTGCAGAGGCGTAATAGAGGCAATAGGAATATGCTGTAAAAAGATATAAGCGTCTGGCCAGAAGAAAAAGGAAAAGGAAAAGAAAAGGAAGTAAGCTTTTAATGAGCATGAAACACGAGGATAGTGCGTATATCTTGGTAGCCGGCTTCGGTGATAAGAGCAATGAAATGACTTAGATTAAAGAAAATTTGATATGATGAACTAGCATGTTTGAATAATGTGTGATGAATAACTAACGTGTCAAGCTGATATGTGTGACGTTGGTATGTAGTGTTTGCTTTATATCATGAAATAATAATGTTGATTATATGTTGTGTTGATTCTGCTGCTTAAGTGTATGTCATTCACGTGTTTGAAGGCTTAACATGAAGCACTTGTTAGAGGCATTTGCGTCGAGCGGTGGAAAAACCCCTTGACTCGAAGAAGGTATATTTCTTGACATCAATCCTGCAAGCGTGATATCTGATTCAGATCTGAGACTTGATTCGAGAAGGATGAGTAATGCGTGTTCATATTACCAAATGGAATAAAATTTGTCGTTAATGAGAACTTTGTATTCTCCAGAAGTCAAAAAGCTTTATTAAGTTTTAATGACATATATCGTCGAGGGTATGATCTTTGAAATAATAGCGAAGGTAATATGAAATCACATCCCATATTCTGCTAGCTAGTGTTTTGGGAAAGAAAGAAAATATTAGAGAAGCTATCCAAGTGCAGCTACGGATTACATTAACCCCATATTGCGAAATTGAATGTAACTTAGTAATAAAAAATCTGAAAACTATATTAACTTTGTGTGATCGTTTAGGTCGTCACGAACCCTGATGATAAGAAAAGTATTGAGAGAATACCTGTGGTCGTCCACTTGAAAGGTTTAAGATATGCGAGAACATGTGGAAGCTTATTCTCACAGGAAAATTAATAACTAGGCATCTTGTAATGCAAAGCTTAGCGAGGAATCGCTGCGTTCTTGAAAGAATTCGAGGTGATAATATGTCGGCTTTATCAAATCGCTTAATGCGGGCCAATTCGGTATTTTATGGTATTGGTGATGCGTAGTAGATGGTCGCGTGTTTGTTTATTGTCGAGAAATCGGGAATATGGCGTTCTAACGGAATTCTTTGCTGGAAATAATCAAGTAAAACACAATTTTCGATTATCTTATAAAGAAAGTTAGGCTTGGCAATCTTGGTGAATTCATCGAATCGTTTATGGTGTGCGTGTCGGTGGAATGTGCGGTGAAAACGTCACGTTCACCGTGGCATCTATGAAAATGGTTTAGCCCGAATCGTGAATTAGCGTCTTCCGGTGCATTATTTGAACCGTTGATAATGAGAACACAAAATACCGATTCTTATATGGGGTCATGCGATTTTACATGTTGTCGTTATCTGGGGCCAAGTGCTAATCGTAAAAGCATCTTATATCAGCTGCGGTGGTCAGGCGAGATATTTCCATCCCAAGATTTTGGTTGTGCGGTTTATGTACCAAATAGGCTCGCCTTGAAAAACGAATCAGTATAAAGGAAGGTTGGGTATATATGTAGGGTATGAGTCATGCTGTTATTAGATATCTTTGAGCTTTAACGGTGATGTTTTCGAGCGAGGTTTGTTGATTGTCGTTTCGGCAGAACGATTTTCTCTACAGGAGAAAAGCTTGATCGAAGGACATAACGTGGTATGTGCCATGCTGCTTGTATCGGGACTGTTATAATAAATCGTGGGAAGAAAATATAAGAAAATTGTGCGCTACGAGGCTTGCTTGAATCGATTCTTGGGGTCGTTGCCGATATGAAAAAGAGTGTGGTCGCGTATGCCAGAAGCCCATTAATAATCGCTGCCATTAATTCGAGCGAAAATGATGTGAAATGCGTCGGCGCTGACGGCCGGCATGGGTTCGAGGATAAAATCCTCGAAAAGAGGCGAAAAGGTGTCTGAATGAAGTGATCTTGATAAAATATTTAAATGATAATGATAAGCATTGATAGCTTATGCTCTTGAAGAAACCTGAGATGAAAATGAGATCATTGATAATGGCGAAAATAAGTGATACCGAGATTTACATGCATTTATGTTATCTGAGGAAATCTTTGGAGCAGGAAAAATAAGCATATTGATGAAATATTTGCATTAATTTGCATATGAAATTATGAATGAAAATGATGATGAACCCAGATACGTGGTTGAATGTCGAGAATCGGCGATTGGCCAAAATGGAAAGATGCGATAGATGCGGGTGAAATCTCTTAAAAATCGCGAGAAAGAGGTATTTAGGCTGTGTAATGCGAAGGTATGAAGCACTGTTGGGTTATAAGTGGTGTTGTGAAAGCGAAATGAGAAGCAGTTGTAAGATCTGAGAGCAGTCTTTGTTGCTTATGAGTTTTTACCAGATCAGAGAGTGATTATGAGGTAACTTATTCTCTGTTATGGGCATACGTGCACCGTTATTTAATAGGTTTATTAGGTATCGACAATCTTGATATGCGTCTTATGGATGTTGTTCTGGCCTGACCCCATATGGATCGACGATAGTGATATATACATGAAAAATTCCGGAAGGATTTAAAATGATTGGCTATCTAAACCGAGGAAATGTATGCAATTAGGTTGAAAAAATCACTTTATGGGTTCAAACAATCAGGACGAATGTGGTATAATAGGCTAAGTGAATATTTCTTTAAAGAGGATACGTGAATAATCTATTTGTCTGTGTTTTTTATAAAAGCGATATCTGGTTTTGTAATCATTAGATCACATGTTGATGATCACAAATATTATTGGGCCAATAAAGAAATCAAAGAAAGCGATGAATTACTTAAAGAAAGAATTTGAAATGAAAGATGCGGGAAGTTCTGCCTTTGGTTTACAAATTGATGCCAAAAATGATATTTTGATGCAACCGTCAGTGCAGCGTAAAGGGTATTAAAAGGTTTAACATGGATAAAGCGAAGCCGCATTTTAAGTGCAGATGGCGAAGCAGCTTAATATTGAAAAAGATAAAGCTAAGATGCAGGAAGAAAATGAAAAAAGATACCGATGCTTGGTCACAGCATTACCTAGTCTTAGGTGGGCAACAATGTATCTTCTTGGTGTGCAAAGGCGCAATGTAGCTTTTGCGGTGAATTTCTTAGCAGATTTAGTTCTTTTGTCGCAAAGAGAGCATTGGAAATGGATAAAAGCATGCTCATTTCGATATCTTCGAGAATGCGTCGTCTTTGGTTTGTTTATCTAACAATCTGGCAAGTTTTGCCCAGTTATCTGAATCACCGGGTTATTTGTCAGTCGCATATCTTTAAATAACGAGGCGGATAATAACATTCACATGTAATTATTGCCGATATCTTTGAGATAAAGAAGACAACATGTGACATAACCCATCTTTGATAATAGCTGTAGCGAAGCAGCGAAGTGCGAATGGTTAGATGGGTGACATTAAGTAATGCGAAGATGCGTCATTTTCTTAAGCGATAAAGTCACGGCAATATTGTATGAAGATATCTTTGCGTGTTCTTGGAATGAAGAAGAGGCTATCGAAAGTGATAGGGCCAGCTTGTCACTGGTTAACTTCGTTCGAAGCTTTGAAGCAGGTAGATATCCATTATATCGGATTAAATGTGATAATGTAGCGGTCTGCTTCGAGAACAACTAGGCATCGGTTTTCAAAGCGCGTCCAGTATTGGAGATGCGTCGACTTTCGAATCTTTGAAAAGAAGCTACGCATGTTTCGTTGAGGGGGGCATCTTGTTGTCTTCTTTTAAACTGTGAGGGTTTTTATCGCATTGGGTTTTTTTTTTTTTCACTATAAGGTTTTAACGGCAACATGTCTTCCATGCTTGATGAAACATATTTGAGGGGAGTGTTATAGAAGTCGGGTGTTGAAATATGAATTGACGTATGAACAGTATGTTGAATATTTTAGCAGTTTGGTATTTGTGGGATGGTTTTCTTTTATAAAAGAGCGTGTTATTTGCATATGAAGGTGTCTTAGAAGAAAGAAAAATATCTGTAGCACATCATATAACTTCGGCGAGTAGTAATAATGCGTGCTTGAGTAATAATTAGCAGTGAGTATCGTATTAATTACGGTATTTATCACAAGTTGCATAGCAATATAGTTAGTTATTGGATAACTATACAATGTTTTATATATAAACATACGGAGTTTCAAATACGTGAAATATAATGAGAAACACATCAAGAGGAGTAGATTATGCAATTTACCATTCTTTACTTGTCCAATTAAATTTTAAATGAAGTTAATAGTCAGTTAAACGCATCAGGACTATAGAAATAGTCAAATGTTCCGTACTGCATTAAATAGGAATAGAATGCTGACCAATTTTTCAATTTTTCCCTTAATTTATGTACACACTTTTAGAAAACATCGAAATTATGTTAATTTAGGTGGTCTACAATTAACTTAAAATAATCAATACTTTAATATTACACCAAATTAAATTAAAATCACGTAATTGATAAAAACAAATTTAGCGATATCAACTTTAAATTTAGTAGAACAAAAATAGAAATAATTCTTGATTACAATTTTATCTCTAAAAATGAATACTTCCTTAATGTGAATGAGATGAAAATTATAATATGTGAAGTTTTCTTCATATATTGACATATTGTGAATAAACAAACATAAAAGTGAAAATTATATATATACGTCTCTAGCTAGCTTCTACTTTTCTACTACATTCATCTTTTTATAACTAATACTTCATCTTCCATTGTAAAATAAGTGATCATCTAGCCAAAAATTATTTTATTAAGGAGTTATGAAATCAATGAAAAAAGTAATAAAATTTCACAATTTTCAATGTGATATAAGATTATTAACCAATGAAAACAAAGATAAGGAATGATGATAAAGAATTTTGTAAATTTCAATGCATAAAATTGTATTAAAAAAGCAAACAATCAATTATTTTTAAAAAAAAAATTTGGATAAATAATAACTTATTTTGAAACGTACTAAGCTAAATTTTTTTTGCCAACATTACTATATTATGCAACACCCCCCTCCCCCCTGTTTCTTCGACCTTTATACAGAAAACCAATGAAATAAATATACAAATAAGAGCCTGTTTAGACATATTGGGTTGTTTCCTAATGTTTGATCCAACACTTCACACTACGTATTGATTTTCTCTTTAGTGGAGTATATATTTTCGGACAAATCGGAGGCAAACTACAAGATTCTCTTCTTGCAGAGATATAGACAATTTTGGCAGATTTAGCGGGCCTTCACTTTATTTTCTTCCATATATTTCCATATCTTCAAATACCAAGATCTGTAAGTCAAACTAACTCACCATATCAACCAATATCATTCAAACCCAATTTGCATAATCATATTTATAGTTTAATCTCATTTTCATTTGCAGTTGAAGACTTGAAGATCATTGGTATTTCTTGAATTTCAAAGGTTGTGTATGTCTTCCCTCTATATTTATATTCACTTGTTGTATATGTTGATGAGTCTTAGACACTAGATCATATGTTACGCCTTTTGCATAATACTATATATATATATATGTTACGTTTCATTTAGATCATTACATGTTTTTTTTATTTTAATTTATTTAATAAAAAAACATTATATCACGATATTAATGAATGCAATGAAATGTGACACACACACAATTATAACATATGGTAAGCTCAAGAATCTTATCTGGTTTATAAACTGTCGGCGCCAAAAACTATAAACTGATTCTTTTGATTATTTGTGATATTTGTATAGTTGAAGATGATGAGGATGAGGACTAAGGCAACTGCTATGCCACCAATGAATGGTGGCTCTGGCGGCGTCGGTGGTGGTGGTGGTAGAGGGGTTGGTGAGGAAGGTGAATGGGAGGTGAGGCCTGGGGGTATGTTGGTCCAGAAAAGAAGTGATGCAGAGGAGAATAGGCCCCCTCCACCTACCATTCGGGTTAGGGTCAAGTATGGATCCATTTACCATGAGATCAATATCAGTTCTCAAGCTACTTTTGGTAAGAAAATTCATGAGAAATGATTAATTAAGACATAAGAAAATTACCATGTTTATAGTTTTGTAGTTGAGTTTAGTTTAAGTTTATGCTATGATAAAGTTCAATTTTTTTTGTTTTTTTCATGAAATGAAGTAGAGTAAGAGTAGTTTAAGTTAACACATGTTTGCATCTTAATTGATTGGTCAACTGTATTGGATAGTGGGACAAAGAGAGTATTGAATAATGATTATGTGTATTTTTACTTGTTTGTGTTGATTGGTATTACTATTACTATAATTATCATTTTTTGGTGTTGGTAATTATGATGATTATGTATGTAGGGGAGTTGAAAAAGATGTTAGCAGGGCCAACAGGGCTGCATCATCAAGATCAGAAGTTACTATTTAAGGATAAAGAGAAGGATTCGAAGGCGTTTCTTGATATTTCCGGGGTGAAGGATAAGTCTAAAATTGTATTATTAGAGGATCCGATTAGCCTAGAAAGGAGATACCTTGAGATGAGGAAGAATGCGAAAATGGAGAAGGCTTCTAAGTCTATATCTGAAATTAGCTTGGAAGTTGATAGACTGGCTTCAGAGGTAGTATACTGTTTATTTGTTCGTTTGCATTCCATTGGTATCGTTGATTCCAGAATTTAATCTAGGATCAAGGTTGTTAAGGATTATTCGATTTCTTGAAATTGTGCTAGGTATCTGCCCTTGAAAAATTAAGTTCTAAAGGTGTGAAAATAGTGGAGAAGGATATTGTGAGATTAACTGAGTTATTGATGAATCAATTGGTTAAATTGGATGGAATCCCCATCGCCTATGACGATGTCAAATTGCAGAGGAAGATACAGGTATGATATGGCTGTACTACATTATAGTGCATCCTTCTGTCCTAAGTTTATATTGACAATGGCATTGGACATCTTTGCAAGGTTAAAAGAATACAGAAGTATGTTGAAACTCTTGACATGATGAAGATAAAAAACTCTACGGCCAAAGGCAACGACACTGCTGCGCGTCCTCAAGTCAGAGGCCACTCATCGCCAAGCCAATCAAGGCGTTCGAGCTCTGGGGATGTTGTCATTACTACACAATGGGAAACCTTTGATTCTACAGCAGCACCATCAAAGACGACGCCTCTGCCTTCTCATACTGTATCAAGCACCCCAACCACAACTACCAATGTAGCTCAACCAAGATTTGATTGGGATTTGTTGCTTTAAGTAGTAGGTCTTATTAGCTTTGAATGTGTGTTTTTCTTATTCTTCTCCTTTGGCTTGGAATCTTTTCTCCATTCTTTTATGTGATTAGAGGTTTGTTGTTAGCAGCATCCCCTTAAGTAGTCATTCTCTTTGAGGAAATAAATGGGGTTAGCTATCAAAATGTGAGTTTCCATATATTGTCTTTGAAGGCTGATGGTGGCCATATGTAATGTCTCTTTAATATTTGTAGGAGATACTATACAAATTTATACTCCATATATGTGAATGATTTGTTACTTTGAGAAATTTCTATTATTATTGAAAGATTCATTCCATCTCGAAGTAGTTCGTAATGGTCATCATTTGAGATTCTTCCCCCTTAGCGAACCTCATTTTATACATCATGCATTGAATTCGTCTACATAAATAATATATGTATAATTAGTGTATATACCTAATACCTTGCTTCCCTTTGAGGGTACACACGGACAAAAGAAACATGGAATATAACAAGTAAAGGCTAAATGAGCTATTTTTATTAGGTGTAATCGAATAACATGTAACAAATACACCACCCTACAAATGATTGAGAGAGGACTTGATCCAATAATGATCCTTATTTATTCAAAACGACAGAATGCATGTTCTGTTTTGTGCCAATTTCTTAAGACTCATTTTCTTACTAAATATGCACATAAATCTTTCATCTTTATCTCCACTTAGATGATGATGGTAGCACTTAAATGCATGACTTTTAATAGGAACTGCAACGTTGCAGATGAAGAGGAGTTCCATGTTAAGCAATATGGTCACTCTTAGAAAGAAGCCAAATTTAGTTAATAAGAGAGCACCCAACTCCTAACAAATAACTAACAGTCATCAAAGATTTGGAAGTTAACCTAACAGAATGAATACAAGCAGCCTCCATACGACTCTTTGCTGCAGCCTGCAGAGGTACTGCAAAAATCACTTGTTTTATGAGTATTTATTGAGCTTCATAAATTATTTTAGTCATTGGCGGATCAATCGGATCTTGAACAAATATAGAGGGGTTAAAAATCTAGTTTGGACGGTCATCCCTGATATCTTCTAAGTTGCGTTATTGATTTTATTTGTTGGAATAAGTATTTTGAAACAATAGAATCGAAGGATATATATAAACCATGTAGTGATAATATGAGTATTGACAGAAGAAAATACATCAATGATGGAACTAATTATCTCTAAAGTAGGGATTACATTCATTTTGTTCTACAAATACTACCTCCAATTTTACTCTTTTTTTACTTTTTTAGGTAGACTCATTGGTTTCCTTTTTGGATAGTTATATTTGCTTGCAACGTGGGATGTTACATATGCTTGACCAGTCTAACAGGGCCTAAGATCGATAAGGGTCCGATTATTAATATGCTAATGGACAATCAACCGCATCCACATTTAGTGGACTATCAAAAGTCATGGCAACTTTACAAATGTTTATCTAGAATTCACTCATTAAATTAAAAGAAAATTAACACTTGAAGCACCTATTGCAATTAGCATCACAAATCGAAGCTTTCATGAGTTAATAATATCTTACGATACGTGTATATCCATTTGTCAAAATTTTAGGCAACTAAAAAGGAAAAGGTGTCTCAACTCTATTTTATTCCCCTCTCAATTTAATCCCAAGCAACTCGGTGGGGGTAACTATAGTGGATATAATTTTTTTGTCTGTAAGAAAGTCAAAGTATCACGAGCCTTTTTATTGAAAGATAATACCTATAACTATTTTGAATGTCCTTTTCGTTATCAATTCATCCATAATATAAACAGTAGAAGCATGAGAAGCAGCTAATCTAGTTGAAAGTCTATATAAGTGGGTAAAAAGACTTATCATGAATGTCCAACTTGACAATTGGGTATATTATAATTTCAGGATAAGATTGATTATATTCATCACTTTATTAAGTTTGTCCAAATTGATAATCCCAAATTGTTGTCCCGCAGATCCCAACAAGGAAGCAATTGTATTATTATTATTTATAATAATAGTTGAAGCTGTTTTTAGGATTATATCTTTATTGTTAGCGTATATATCTATTTTATTAAGTGAAAAGGTATATTTGACTTTGTCGTATGCTTGGATTAAGCCGTATTTCTTACCGTTATCGAGATAAACGACATCTTGTCCAAATGCCTCACTCAGATTCTTTTTAATTTGATTTTCGAGATAGTCTTGCGTCGGCTCACTCAGAGCTACGACTGTGGGGGTGTATTAGCACCGTATATATTATTTGTAATAATAATTGGGTCTATCCTTTAAAACTATACACTTATATATATATTACTCCTTATTGATGAAATACTTAAACCAATTATTATATTCTATCAAATTCAACCAGCAGTAGTGTATATATCTCTCTCTCATCAGGAGTTTTAGAACGCATAATTGTAAGCACTTCGTGTGGCTGACACCCAAACCCAAATATTAGTCATATATCCTTGTTGTATTTTCAACGAGCATTCACATCATGATTTTATACCTGTAACCAAATTTTGAATCTTATACATGACTATGTTTTCTGTTATTTTAGATGCTACTACTTAAATGTAAGATGCAAAATCAAACTAATACTTACGGAGTATATATGTATTATTAACAATATCTATTAGAATATCTAGGATTTGTACGATTATAGTAAGATGGCAATAAACCATATTACCAACACCAAATCATAATAAGATTATCTTTGAAACATTATATTTTGAGCTTTGGCCAGTAGATATTTTATTTGTATTGTATATCTTGATACTATATCGATAGAAAAATACGTTTAGAAGTCTTTCTGTTATTGATGTATTTTTATCAAATATTATCTGAAAAGCAAACGAATGTATTTAAGATTCGAAGTTTGAAAGTGATAAATAAAAGTGGAGCCCGATCTTTAATGAAATAAGGAAAAGTAACAGATTAGTATTATAGTATTGTATTATCTTTATAACCCGTTTTTTAGTTGTCGTTTAGCAGCTTTTGCACGTAGATTAAGAAAAATAAAAAGTAGTCAAAAAATCATTGAAAATATAGAATGACAATCAATTTGAAACAATATCATTCCTTACGTTACATTTTGTTTAAAAAGATAAAAAGTATTCCAAAAGAAATCGTGAAAATGTAAAAATCTTTATTTATTATCCCCAAAAGCGACAAGCTATAAAAATAATTTTTTTTGGCTAAAGGACAACTATAAAAACATGGTAACATTGATATGATGATCATATATAATTATTCGAGATATTCCAATAATAGAAGTAATTATGATATGACGATCATAATTACTCGTTGGGGAACTAAGAGGAGTGTAGTTGCGTAAGGGTAATATATAACGACCCTGACTTTTTTTGGAAAACATATACAGAGTATTTATTTTAAAAAAAAAATATTTCGTTCACTCTTATGTTAGTTGTTAAATCTTTCTTTATTTAACTGAAATCAATTATTCATCCATTTTTTTATATAAAAATCATGATTCATTCCATGAATAACATCCCCATGAGCGTTGAGTCATATTGAAAGCTTTTTGGGCTGCCTTTTGACCTCTTGATTAAGGCAATAGATATTCTATATTGTAACTCAAGAATATATGATTCTGTAACTTTACACAATGAAGCTATGGAATTGGTTTGTGACTTTCAGTGTCAATAACAGTCAAATGTATATTTTATTTGGTGATCAATAATGAACAATTCCCCAGGCCAGTTGATAACGTTTAATTTCTAAATGTTATCGATCTGATTGATTATTTTAAGATATTTTGTTTCTAACACCCAAGAAGGGCCATGGATTGGGGAAATTGGGTTTGATGGTAAGAATGGGATCAAGTCTTGTCGCCATTTGAGGGTTTTCCTCTCCACTGTTGTTGCCATTATATACTCCTTTGTTTTTGTATTACATCCTCCTACATAACCTATATCCTTTTTATTAATATGTATGTGTGCATGCATGCAGTCATTTTTATTTGTATGTGATTCGTTAAAACTTTTAAAGTAGAATATTACAAGATCTTTTGCACTTTCAACTATCGGACTAGGAAATTTTAATGGACTCTTTTATATTTGAGTCAGCAGTCGATATGGTTTCTCCTAGACACGCTTGAATAACATTTCTAGATCACTGCGATTCTTTGAGGAAGTCTTGAATGGAACTCCAGAGGCCCCGGATCTGTAGTAGTCTGCGAAAGTCTTGACAGCGTGGAGGCGATCGCGGAGAACTCCGACGATCAAGTCAGTAATGAAAATTTGATGATAATAATTTAAGCATGTAATTTGCAATCAAGAAAATGATGTGTAATAAATGCAGTATTTATAGAGAAGGATTAGGAGTGACTAGAGAGAGAGAGAGTGAACAAGATGATCTTAGTATGTCGAGATCGTGGTGATCACTTATCTCATGTAGGCGCCGGCGAAATACTTTCTTGAGAAAGTAAGGCTTGTGGACGATAAGATACTTTTTATCGTGTCCTCGACCCGTGTATTTATATATATCCGTGAGTGTTGTGAATCACTCCTCTATAAAAGGTGAGTTAATAGCACCACATGGTACCACTTTCGTTTTAGCATGCGGAAATCCTCCCGAACACTTTCGACCACGAAATTTCTTCGTTTACTTCAGTTTGAATTTACATTGATTTTTAGTTGATCAAGTAATTATTTTGTGTTACATACCTTGAGATTCTTTGTTTTGTAAGTGAAGTTTGGTAGGAGTGCCTTTGATTAAAGAGATTTTTGGGATTAGCGAGGTTGGTTAGAGCCCAGTGTTAAATGCTTGACGCCACGAGTGTTGGAGTTCTAAGCGTGCTTTTAGTATTTCTCCCAAAAATGCTTGCTTGATTAAATTCGTCTTTTTAAATCGATAGATTCATTATGTTTAATCAGCTATTTTTTAGATATGGCTAGCGAGCAATCGTGCGAATGTGAGGCTTGATAGGCTCCTGAGAAACCCGTCCGGCGAGACCTGCAGCGCGGCCGCGAGGCCGTGTTCGCCGGTTATGGTAATGGACCGTGAGCTTGACTTAGATTTATTAGATTATTTTCTTCCATTGGGGCGGAAATTACTTATGAGATTTAACCTTTTCGGCTACTAGCGATCCTTTAGCTAACATAGACGCATTCTCGTGAGAATGCGTCAGTATAGCGGATGCGACATAAAGGCTGAGCCGAGGGTAGTGAGAGCATTAATAATGGATCCTTTCGCTTAGGCGGAGAAGGCTTCCTCGGCCGTTGGCTTGATTCTACTGCACTTTAACATCAACAATTCAATAACCACAGTTTAGCTCTCAGCGACCGAGGACCCAATGGGATGATGGCGTGGAAAGTCGAGGTGAGGATTATCATTATCGGGGGAAGTCTGTAAAGTTCTTGTTGAAGATGCTTGTTAACCTTAGAGGATACTTGACATCACGTCTCTTTGTAGAAATCGCTTCACTGCTTGAAGGAGAACAAATATTTGAACCCATTAGTTGATCCTTACATATTGGCATTCCTGCTGCCCCAGGATGAGCAATGGCCATATGGAATCCCTGTCTTATGGAGAACGATTCAGTTTTAGTCGGTTTAAAAATAATGTGTTAAAAGCGGTTAACCGTGCCCCTGGCCAAATTAGGCTTGTAGGTTCGCTAACCCTTACTACATTTGTAGTAGCTTGTAGGATATCGAATATAAAATCTTTTGTCTGCTTGTCCTTTAACATGCATAATACTTCCTTTCCGGGATATTTAAACTCTTTAATCTGTTGGGGTTGTAGCGTTTTTGTACTGAAATCGGAAAGTTGGGGAAGATTAAGCTAGCGTAACAAGTGGTGTTTTATCGGGTGGAGGTATGGATGAGAATGTTCCCCGAAATATGGGTTCAGTAGGAAAGCCAATCGTCAAAACCTTGACGACCTGCAACCCATTTACTCAGTCGCCCACTTAAAGGGAATTTTTCAATAATTTGTTTCGATTATAAGGTGTATTGTGAGGAGGAAATGACTTTTAATAGATGCGGGTTTAAATCCGTGAGGAGTTTGACAATGTCTCTCCCATTTCCTTTCTTGGGGTATATATTATTTCTTTTGATAATTTTATTAATATTTTTAAGCAATTTGACACAGCCACTTAGCCGTGCTTTATGCGAGAAGAAATCCTTCGGGCGAAATCGGTGGTGGAGACGATAAGGTGCCACTTTTCCTGATAATTCGGTCGTCGCGCCCCTATAACTGGCGGGTAGGAGTGGTGAAGAAGACCACAGAGGCGGATACCGATCCCAGCGGTAACTTGACCGTACATTCGGGCGGTTTTGCGGGACAAAGTGCATCTTTGGGAAAAGCATTGTCTCTTCCTTGACCCTCACCAAAAGCCTCTTTTTTGCGAAAGAAAAATGCTCCACAGCATACCATACTTGCGCGGAAATTGTATGGATTTTCAGAGGGTCCAATCTTGGAAGAACCTTCACATACAGACCTTGGAGGGCAAAATGATCCGCCTATAAGTATCGTTGTGGTTCAAGGAGAGGGCTCGGCTACACTCGTAGTCGAAGCAGGTATTCTACCAGTGTTGCAGAGCCTTATCTTTTACGGGGAGGTTTAGTAAATAAACAGTCTCCCGAATTACAAAGGAACCGTGATTCTTTTATGGCGGTAAAAGCCACCCATGTTGAAGTAGATTGAGCCCGAGTTTTTAACTTTCGTTTTTGCGTCGTCGGAGATCACGTGGCGCTTCCACGTGAGGCGGGTGATCAAGGTAAATTTTTTCATTTTCTCATTCTTCCGCTTTCTATTTATTCGTTTATTGACCTCTTCCGCTTTTCCACTTTTAATCCGTGAATCTGCGAAATTCGTCTTGGCTTGCAAAGTACATGAAGGGTTAGATCGGGAGAAGGCGTTGAAGGCGCAACTTGAAGAAGCAAGAAGCGAATGTTCAATTGAGCAGTAGAAGGCAGTGACTTTTCATGAGGAGAAAATGAAAGCTGTCAACCGATCTATTGATATGTTTTGCCGGTATGATGAATTGAAGGCGAAGTAACCCGGCTAAGAGAAAGATGAGTCAAACCGGGTTGCGTATGTAGAAAGATTGTGCTGGCCGTGATCGGGGAAACTAAGAGGGCGGAAGAAACTGAGGCAAAAATGAAAGAAGTGCAAACAGTTTGAGCGTGCTTAGCAACGGCATGTTGAAGAGGCGCTTGAGCTTTGAAAGATACTCACGAGTATAAGCACTCTTGGAAAAGCCGCGCTTATTGCCTCTTTTGAGTTTGTCGGCGCCTACAAAAGATGAGACTCGCCGTTGTTGGCCAGTGCTCGAAATTCATTCAGCCGTACACCTGAGTGGTTCACCCGATCTTTCTTTTTAATCTTTCCTCACACTGAAGAGGGTGGAGAGGCGTCGCCTTTGCTAATCTGCAAATGTAGTTAACTTTTGTAATAGGTTATTGTTTTTCTTGGATTAGACTATAAGTAATGTTATGTATTTTCGAGACAATTAGCTATTAGGTTTCTTCTGAAGCTTTTATCATTATCTTATTTCCTTATCATTTTCATCTCTTTATCTGTTGCCCTTGTATTAATTGGCCTTATCTTTGAGGCGATGAATATAACTTATTTCATTTCATGAGCAAGCGTTTTCGAGAACTACAAAGCAGATTCACATGATCGCTTGATAAATAATTATTTATCTTGGTTTAATGGTGGTTTACTGCAAGATTTTTATAGCATAAGGATATGTTTTCCCTCTACTCCGCTAGTTGAGCGGGTGTTTTTGGGATCCTTATTGGTGATTTTAACGAGCGATCAATTCGTTGTAATCGGCCAGACTACCGCTATAATTAGCGATTTCGTGGATTAGCGTGTTCACCGGTGTTGTAAGCGTTTCCGTAAGTTTATTATAAAACTTAGCGTAATAAAGCGCAATTTATTGAAATTTGACTTATTCTGGCGATTCCCGTATTTAGGCGATTACCACGTAATCTTTACTTAATTTAGAGGCGTGCGAGTTAGGTAGGATGAACTTCATACAAATCATCGATTAAGCTAGGTTCACAGGTTTTAGTATACGTTTGATGTGATAAGGGCCCACCAATTTGGGGCTCGGTTTAACTTTGTTGTTTGGGGTGGCTTGTTGAAAATATTAAGCGACAACTAGAGTCTCCCGCGCCCTGTTGTCGATTTTTTCCTGTGCGTAGAGCGAGAGCGAGCGCTTATTCTTGGTGGCTGTGCAGGTGCCTCGTCTACTCGGCACAAATGCATGAGGTCGGATATTCCTCGATCGCTTTATCATTTTTCTCATAATCGAATCCGGTTTATCGTGGGTGAGCCACTTCACAAACTGATTCATCTGCTGAAATTTGAAGGGGCTCACATGGGCAGTTGGGGGTAGGCGAAGAGACGAAAGGGCAAGTAGGTAACTCTTACCCAACTACACTCGGCACTGCGCGACTTTGTAGGAGGTTTTTCTTGATTTCCTTGAATATGATCACGGTTCGTGACCTATACTTATCCGTTTGGTGAGGATAATAGATAGGCCGCGAATCATCTTTCCGATTCAAATTTTTTTCACAAAAATCCGCTAATATTTGTCCTCAATGAGGGCTATTATGAGAAACGAGACTTTGGGTATACAGCGAGGATTCTTGTGATAGCACCACGAGAAATGAGTCCTGCATTTCCTTTGGTGCTTCGGTGGAGGCGACACATCCGTTCTTTGATGTAATCAACGCTGACCATAATAAGCGAATTCACTTGCTCTTTTCCGCTTTGGTATTGGCCCAGATCGATTCCTGCGGCTGGCGAAGGGAATGTGAAACACCACAGGTGTCGGCGTGCGAGTGGGCAGGCGGAGCATTCTGACAAATGTTGCTTTGTGGCCAACGATCTTTCGCCAATTGGAGCTATGCTTTCGCTAAGGCAGCGTAAGAGTAATGGTCCGTTCCACACGATTTTTTGTCTGACTCCTCTTGATAGATTTACTGACTTCAGCTAGCGGTTCTGTATTTTTCTTCTCTGCTTCATATTTTGTCGATTGGTAATATTCCCTACAGCAGAGAACTTGTATAATAGGGTTTTCCGGTCCACAGATCCGGCTTCAAATATACTCGGGATCTGGCTTTCCTCGTAAGCGGGTGAATCGCGGATTTCCGTGCGCCTACAGGTAAATTCTGGTAATAGGTTGTTTGACCTCGACAAGCGGTCCGCCTCTTCATTCTCCTACTCGAGGAATGTTCAAAGGCGACTCTCCTAAAACTCACGGGCAATCGATATTTCCTTTGCATGATATTTTTCAAGACTTCACTTTTTTGACTCCTGAGCTCCTCGGATTTGATCACAGTAAGCAACTTTGAATCTCCGCTTTGACGACCTTTCGCCTCGAGCGGTTCGCGGCTTGACCCTCTTATCACTTAGCCATTATTCTGCCGTTGTTGGTAGCGGAAAAGGAGAATCATGGCTTATATTCAAAGTGTTTGCTTGTGGACTAGTTATTAAAACTCGCACTCTATGACTCTTATCGTTCGCCCGTCGTATAGCATGACGAAGGTTTGGGGATCGGTCTCTTTTTTTGTTTATGCTTTTGTGATGGATTGGCCAGGATTGAAGCGGTATTTCATATGAAATCCTTGGGGCTTGAGCTTTCACGTTAGTCTAGGATGGTAAGTGATTTCAAATTCGCTTCGATTCATTTTGCCAGGGTAGTGAGTCTTCCGGACGATTAAGGGGACTAAATCGTCCTTGTGACGAAAGGTTGATCGGTTATAACTTGGATGGGGTGAGATTCAGAAATAAGCCTTTAACTTTCTTGTGGATATGATATGAGGGTCGATCTTAGAACTTTGTCACATACTTGAGGATATCTTCTTCCGTTCCTGAAACATCACAACATAATAGATCGATTTTGTCATGAACCGAGCTTCCACTTACTAATCACAATTTCTTTACTTCGCGTTTGATATGTCGAGGAGTATATTAAGTTTCCACCCATTACGGTCGCGGCGGCGATAATTAGAGGCGACCACGAATCTTAACTTTAATTCTTGAAAAAGCCACTTATCGTTTCTTCAAATCTGATAGAAACTCTTTTGGACGTGCGCGCCATGTGAAGAAGGGAGGTTTCTTTCGCCCGATTTTGATATAAAGCGATTGAGAGTACGAGACAACCGATCAACTTTTAAGCATCTTTATAAGCTATTTGGCGGTTTCATCGTAAATAAGCAGCTTGTATTTTTATCGAGTTGAGCTCGATACCGCTGCTTTGTTTATCATATGCTTTGGGAATTCCCCGATCTGTGACGAGGCAGGCGACTGCAGGTTGACTTTTAAATCGGCTTTCCATAACATTGAAGTTTCCCAGATTTCCATGTGATCCATTTGGTATGTTTAAATACTAATAATCCATTATACGAGGGATCAGTATATCGACCACCGTGAACTGCGCATACTAATGGTGAATGCTTTAGTTATACAGCTCAGTATGAAATATAATATTCTGATTCTCATAGCATATATAGAATGACACAATAGCTTGTCGATGGTGTGTGGAGTGGATTTATGGTAAACTTCGTGGTAGTTGCAACTTGTCAAAAGTGCTCGAATTGTCAGAATGTCAGAGCCAGTACCCGGTGTCCATGGCAATCCTCTCGGCCAGGTGTTGTCGGTAGTGGGCTCATACTTGATTTTGACATGGGGTATCGTTAGTATCCTTCTCCGAGCTCCTTGAATACCCGCGTTTGATTAGTTTCTCAGCTACGATTTGAGTATTACGCCTTTCATTTGTATCGTGGCCATGTTCACGATGATACGCGTGCGGTTTTTGTACCTTGCAGCAGTGTGAAACGCTCCTTGGTAGCTTTGTGCTTGATTAACTTTTGTCTCTATTTGAAAATACTTTCGCTTCTGAGGCAAACCATACTTGGTGTAAATCCATTTCTCCCAATGGTTGGGCGTATGCATCGGACTGAAATCACTACGGGGGTTGGAAGGAGTTCGTATAATTACGCGCCTAGATATTTGCCCACTTGTCTTTACGAATTCTCTCCCATCTGAGGGTGCTTTTTTGGCGATTTAAGGCCGTGTCCGTTCGCAGTGATTAAATCGCGGGATCCCTTCGACTCTCTTTGTTTTTAACTTCTTCCCGGCCTAAACATGTTAATGTACTCTGCGTTGTCAGCTCGTCCTTAGATAATGGGCGTTGCTAACATGGCGATTTTCTTGATTTCGTATGTTCGTAAAGCCGTATACAGCGAGCGATTGTTGACACCGGGTGGTATGGTGGATGTCGTTGTACTACTTGTGATAACTTAAAGAAGTTAATTTTGGTCACTTGTTCGATATCCCATGATTTCGGATTAAATGCTTGGTACTCTTAATTCTGTGACCAAATTTAGCGATGAAAGCGTCCATTGTCACATTGGTATGAAGTCTATGGATTCAGTGATAGCATCATATACCCGATCGAGGGGCTATGCTTTAATTTTGTTTGAAAATGCGTTAGCATATATATCTGGATTGTTCGATGTAATTTCCATCTTTGCGAGAAGTCCTTGTAAATACTTTATAGGATCGCCCGTTCCACTAAATTGAGTAAATTGAGGAAAGACGAATCCTTTAGAAGCGAAGATGCCGCGTGTCCGATACATCAAAGTAAATGGCGTTTTTGGTTTTTGCGCTCTACAGCGATGTAGTTTGTAGGTACTCAATGCCTTCATCGTTACTTGATATCTCTAGCTCTTTTTGAATTTTTTCGATCGCTTGAGGATCGTGGGAGTGGCGGAGAATGCTAGCATGGGTAATGCGGGCCTTGGTTGTCACTTGGTTTATTGATGTGTGCAGTGCGCCGCTTTGAGACGTAAGCAGATTCGCCCAGATATTAATTATATACAGAGGATTGCATTGTGCTCTTTATTTAAAGCCTCCTAAAATTTCGCCTTTACATTTCCGCTTCTATGTCCGTCGGAAATAGGAATTAGTTAATTTATTGACCATGGTTAAATTCGGTGAGGTGGAGTGTTAATTGCTCAATTCTCACGGTGTATAATAATTTCGCCGGGTAATTTGCAATGAAGAAAATAATGTATGACAATGCAATTTATAGAGAGGATTAGGGTGATCGGAGAAAGTGAGCATGATGATCTGGCGTCTTCGAATCGTGGTGATCTTATCTCTTATGCCTCAACCCATATTTATCAGTAGAAGTAAGCTTCATGGGTCAATCGCGAAATGGGCCCTTATTAGTATGTATGTTCTCAATGACTCTCTAGTAGTTCTAATAATACCCTTTAACCTTTTTTTATCATTCCTACAACGTACTAATAGCTAACATTGCATATCAATTCACCTCACTTGTAGGTTTGACTAAATATTTATATAATAATTAATTGAATTTCGTCCTAATAAAATCAATTGATAATAAATATATATATATTAAACTAATGCATCTATTATTTCACTATCTAGCCATGCGTATATTATAGAAAATGTAACTTTGTCTACTTCGGATGTATATATTATTAGTTAAATTTGTTCATTAGAAGAAGTTCTGACTTCTGAGGATAAGTTTCTCAATTACATTCGTTCATCACTTCGATCTTCATGTACGCAGTACGCTAGTCTTGACCACTCACAATTAATAATGAATCAAAATAAATCAAAGAATGTTTCAAGTAATGTTTAATTTATTTGTTTATGTTCATTAATAATGAAGCGAATACATACATACATAGATCGACGTCCATCATCATCATCATTACTTGAACCGAAAGAACGAAACAAAAATGACAAAATAAAAACTTCGAACGATGTCATATATATTTTGAAAAGATAATCTAATGCTTTACCTCTATGTTTTCGCTAAAACGTGTACAATGTCCATTAATGTTGAAAGATTAATATAAATAAAGTCAAATGGAGTATCAATTATTGTAATACATGTACATGGCTTCTAGTCTAATAACATCCATTCCAAACCTCTAACTAAGAGATTTTGGGTTTGAGTCTTAGTGGAAACATATTACACCATCATGTAATATTTCTTTTGAGTGATTGAGTTTAAATATCATTTACATTAAAAAATTAATCTATTTCGATCATCAATGCACTTACAATTATTTTATTTCGATCATCCATGTTTAAAAATCAACAAATCGACACCACCTATCTCAATTATTGTAAGTTTTTTTAACATAAGTAGTGATCGAGTTAGATTGCTTTACAAATATAAGTGACCTCTTTATTTAGCCGGAAGCTTTTATAAAATTTCATTATACAAAAAAGATCTTTACAAAGTATAGTATCTAAATTATTTACCTTTAGCATTATTCTCCATTCTTCAAGTAGAGAAGAAATCAAACGTAGTCTAATTAATATGCTAGTTACAGTTTCTCAACAATTTGTCCAACAAGTAAACGGTAAAGGTACCACCTCAATTATTCGGTTTACGTGACACCATATGATATGAATAGACATTTAAAAAAAAAATATGAATTGACATTTAATGAACAATATATTGTGAACACTGAAAGATAAAATTAATCTGATTATTCTTATTAATCGAGAGTAATGTCATGATATCTTATATGCATGATATATATCTTATATGCATGACACATCAATCATAAAGAATATTGATATCAACACTCCATATATTTGTAGCTTAAAAGTTGATTTAATTACTTTTTATGTTGTCTAAATTGTAAGATATTATTTCTAATATAGAAATGTTGCCTAAAACTATAACAAATATCATATTTTCTATGTGAGAGCCATTATATCACTTGCAAAACACAAAATATTCTCAACAATCGGGATTCTTACAAAATAGTTCTTGATTCCAAATACCACTAGTCACTAAACTAAAGTGTTCTCAATGCTATAATTGAAGTGATTGAAGTACCACTATACTAAAGTGTTCTGAATGCGATAATTGAAGTGATTGAAGTACAGAAAACTGGTAGTTTACAATAATTAATCCGACTTTGGATTTCTTTAAAACAATCATATGAGTACCAAACTAAACCTCGTCAACTACTAAACAATAAAATTATAGAATACCTCATTTGACCTGTTATGTAATTTGCTGTACAGCAATTAATAATTATGGGGAACACAAGCCCAAAAAACAAATAAAAATAAAAAACAGACAAAAATGATCCTATGATAATAAATGTCAACTAATTAATTTATTCAACATTCAGAATCTCCTCTGTTTTCCTCTTTGAGTTGCTTAATCTCATCAATATTATCTTTAATATCATCACCACCACCAGTGAGTTCTTTGGCTCTTTTTGCTTCCAATTCCCAATCTGTTACGACCAAAACAATCATCATTGTCACCATGCAAGAACCTTGAGCTACTAATAAACCTAACCATAGTCCTTCAAAGTCAAAGCCTGCATAAAATGCTAGCCAAATTGCTGTAGGCATACCAACTAAATAAAAGCACCCAAGATTAATATTTGCTCCAACTTTAGGCCTTGCTGTTCCTCTAAGCACCCCACAACCAGTTGTTTGTGGACAATTTCCTAACTCACAAAGTCCAATTATAGGCAAAACCAATGATGTCAAACCCAATATTTCTTTATCATGAGTGAACATATTTGCCCAAATATTTCTTACTGATACAGAGAAGAACATAGCAGAAGTTCCTAATATGAAGCTCAATAAAAGGCCTACAATGGCTGCGAATTTCGCTTTTTCTGGTTGATGGGCACCTAGTTCATTGCCTACTCTTGTTGAAACACTGAAGCTTAAAGAAGATGGGAATATGTATATCAATGATGTTGTTTGTATCAAGATTCCCATTGAAGCAACTGTTGCCTTTGGATTTATTAACAACCCACAAAGCAAAATCATGAGTTCATACCACCACCATTCTAAGCATACAGATATGCAGCTTGGAATGGCTAAATTTAGCAAAGATTTCCACCCTTTGAAACACTCCATTGATAAACCTTCCCATGTTTTCGTGTGGACTCCGGAAATTAATATATTGATTACGAGCAGAATTACAAGGTTGAAATTTGTAAGAACTCCACTAAGGGCAACACCTTTGATGCCTAAAGAGAGGTGTGACACAAGAAAATAGTTTATGGGAATGTGGAGAAGAATTGAAACGGCTGCACAACATGTTAATGGACGAGTTATGGATTGAGTTCGAAGGTAAATACGTAAAGGGTGTAATATAGATTGAGCAAAAAGATCAGGGAGTGAGTAGATGAGGTAATCTTGAGCTTGTGAAGCAATAATTTCATTTTGGCCAGAAAAAAGAAGGATATTTTTCATGTTGCACCATAATAAGGCAATAGGCAATGAGACAAAAAGTAGCAAAAGCACTGATCTTTGAAGGGCCATGCCTAAAATATTGTACCTTTTGGCACCAAATGCTTGACCACATATTGGTTCCATTCCCATGGCTAAACCAGAGAGAACAGAGTAGCCCGTGATATTAGCAAAGCCAACAGCAAGTGAGCCACCAGCTAAGGCCACGTCGCCGAGTCGGCCGAGGAAAAGCATGGAGATCATGGACCTGCAGTAGAGTAGAAGGCCAGTGAAGATCATGGGGAATGTTATTTTAGCAATGGATTGAGCCTCATTGATTATTAAAGAAAGATGGGTAGTTTTGTTGTTATGAGTTTTCTTGATGTGTTGCTCTACATGGTTTGTTGGGTTTTTGGTGATCAAAGGGGTTAATTTGTTGGAAATTGGAAATTCTTTGGAGATAATAGGTGATGATGTTAGTTGACACATTTTAGAACTCTTTGTAAAATATTCAATAACAACTCAAATTATAGAGAATTGAAGAGATAGAACACAGTGAATTTTTTTCACTTCTTCCTTTGTTGAATTTTCTTTATTGTAAAAATGATCAAGATTGAGAGGAGGGGGGTTATGTTAGGATAGTAGAAAAGGGTATTTATAGGGTTGTCAAGTGAAGGCTTTGTTCATAAGGCTAGACCTTTTAATTCTTTTAACATATGTGCCTTACTGTAATGTTTTGTTCTCCTTAGAAAGACAAAGTATATATATATATATATATATATATGAACAATATATATATAATCTGGAGACTAAGATTTTTGTAATTTTGTCTTCTTGTAGCCGGAGAAATAGTTTCTGCCCTTCTTGTACCATGCATTTTGACAAGTGGAAACTAGATATACCCTTGATTGATTAATAATTAGTACAGTAAAGATCATGTAAAACTAATAAGTTTTATAAGATGTCTTGATTAATACAATTGAAGATCATAGTTGCTAACTATAAACATAAACAATCTACAAAGATTCTATATAGACCAACTGGTTTAAAAATTATTGGTTGACATAATAATCCTACATTTAATTCGTTTTCAAATGGTATGGATACAATGTATTGATTGCCATTTGATAGGTGTTACACTCTCATATGTGAATTTTAAGTATAAAACTATCATTTTATTGAAAGTAACTAGTCATCCACAAACAAATAAAGAATTAATAATTATGTGTTACGAAATAAAACATAAAATGTGGTCAGTGATCTCAAAACGTTCACATAACGAAAACTCATGTTAATCAATAATAATTTTACCATTGTTGTTTATAAAGTATGAAATACAAATAACATTTTAGTTTCTTGACCATATCTTGCAGTGCAAAAACAAAATAAGAGCCACAAAGATAATACTATTGTCCAATGCCAAAGAAGAAATGATTTGTTGGCGGTGCCAAGGTGAGAGATAAAATCCAATTTGCACTGTTGATACTGGACAATTAGAAGAGTCCAATTTCTGCAGTTCTATTGAATGACAAGAAACAGTGGCCATTAAAGAAAGATTGAGATAAGAAGCCGGACAAATTTTGGTCCATTTTGTATTGGCACGGCTCACCGAAAGCATCACTTTCTTAGCCAATCATTTTAATTATCCTAAATAAATTTAGTTTATCTTAATCCAAAAGATCTTAATCATCCCTTAGCTTTACAATAGTTTATCTTAACTTTGTTCGAACATTTTTTGTATGACAAACTTTTGACATTTTGGTAAACATCTAATATGAGCAGATTTGATTTTCTATTATCCATTTTTAATTGAACTAACCATGTCAATAGTACAACAAAATACACCGAAATTATCAATAAGATCATAGATACATTTCTTCAGACGATGTTATAGGTCAAAACCATATAAAATATTGTGACTATTATTTTATTGGGATGGATGGATGGAATATGATGAGTTATGATTATTTTAGTTCAAATTATAGACTCAACTCACTTGAAGGACGGAAAGTGCAAACTTTACCAACTTAAAATGAGAACTTTGCAACACATGTACAATGGAATTCTAATTATTGTTAGGACTATAATATCTCTCTAGGCTTCTACAATTGAATAAAAATATATGAATAATAACCCCTTTTGTTCGTGTAAATTCTAAACTTGCAAGTCCTAATGGACCTATTGATATATAGAGTATTTTATTTCACAAGGCCTTCGTGGGGCCACAGGCGCGTTAGAAAATAATAATTTATCCAGGATGGTGATTAGTGTTCTGGTCAAGGTGAAGTTGAAGATGCAGTATGCATTATCTTTGCTTATAAATCACCATGATGCGTTTACATTTTTTAGCTACTTGATTTACTACTTTATGAATACGTTATTTCAAAAATCTGAATCTTAATTTGTTCGTCCCGAGGTGTATGTGATCGCTTTATCAGCGACTTTTCGTATGCTTCTTGGTGGATCGAAGGATTCTGGTACCATGGACCTCCCAGATAACCTTGATCTGTCAAGTGATTACAGGAGGGAGGCGGTTTATGACAGAACCGAAGAATGCCTTATTTACTTTAAGTGGCCTGGGAGATTATAGAAATTAAAATTTGTAATACGAAGTCTGTAATAGAGTCACAGTAACGTTTGTGGTATGTATTCCTAGCGGATTGCATTTATGAAATTAGCGGAATGCGAGAAAGGATTGAAAGAAGCAGTATGAATAATATCTGACGTGTCGATTCATGATTCGCAGCAAAATAACGCGATGAACAACGCGGTCCCGTCACCACGGCGGATAATGAGAAATTTGAAATACAAAGCGGTAAATGAAGTAATTAAGCGAGAGGAAACAAGAAAAGGACCGTCTGATCATCCTTTATCATATAACACAGACATGGTCGCATCTTCTAAATGCTTGGCGCCCGCCAGCTTCGGGATAACCGTATGCATTTCAGCGTGCCCGCGATGCGCTTAACGGTGCCTGCGGCTTCGAGGATTGGTGGCTACTAAAAAATTACAACAAGAATTAGGCGATATTAAAGAAATGATGAAAAGCATTAAATGCGGAAAACCTCTATTCACAAAAAAAGAAGAATGTAAAATAAAAATGTCATTCACGGATGGAATTGGATGGGGTATCCGCACGAAGGGATTTATTTTGCCCTCAAATTCGCGATATAATGGAGCAGGCGTCAGCAAAAGAATTTAAGGATTTTTTGCCAGATGACAATCCACGTCAAGCGATCGAAAATATATCAGCTTTTTGATAGCTTAGCGGATGCGTGCGTTGGATTGATGCGTGACGCGCCGCCCAAATCCATGGGTGCGTATCAGTAGATGGCGGATGCATTCATTGCAAAGTTTGGATTACAAAAGTATCAGGATGAGAGGGAATTTATGGACATCCAATAGGGTCCCAATGAAACCTTGAAGAGTTACCAGAAGCGATATAATGACATCTTGCTAACCATCCGGTAGCAATAATTAAGCGTATATGATGACATTTATCGCGGGTTAACATATGTGAAATTGAAGAAGGCTCTAGTTTTGAAAACCCCTCTGTCTAAGGATGAACTCACAGAAGGGTTAGATAGTATGTAGAACTGGAGGAGTTGAAAAATAAAGAAGGAAAAACTAAGGACCTTCGGGACATGCTCAGGAAAAGAGGAAGATCGAAGTCGCCTAGAAAGGCTCCAGTGTGGGAAAGAATTCAACGGGACATGGGGCAGAGTTCTAAGCGCCGGAATTATGAGTTGTTGCCTCAAGGGTTAGTGCGATACCTGGCGATTAAATAATGATGGGTTGATCCGTTAAAGGGTGTCATTGAAAGAAGTTTGCATGAGTGAAGGAAAGAATACACTTCTAAACCAGTACGAAAGAGAAGTGCACGGGGAAGAGGGATAAAACTGCTATTATGAGTATAAATCCCTTGAACATGGGCATGATACAAATGAATAGAAATTAAAGGAAGTTAATAAAAATCGATGCTTAAAAGTTTATGGGAAGGGAACTTAGCGGAGACGTCTGGCGTCAAAATCGCAGGAGCCCGCCCCGCATGAAGTGAAACGAGAACGAGAGATTCACGTAATTCCGAGAAGAACTATGGTATATTCAATCAACCACAAACCCATTTGGGTTAAGCGGCGGAGCAATCAACATCTCAGAAAAAGAGTTGGTAGGGATTGAAGCGTCAGCATGATGATCATGTGGTTATAGCCCAATGTCGTCAATTTCAACTGCGGAGGCGGATGATGGTAGATCTTGGCGGTTTGGTAGATATATTATATGTTAGCACCTTTGACAAATTCAAGCTCTACAGTATCGTACAACCCATTCCGAAATACAGCATTAACGGGATTGACCCATTCCGTAAATGTCATGGGAGTGTGGTCGCGTTGAACCGCTATAAGAGCGGTCTGAGGCTAACAATGATCGAGAATTTCGATTCCGCGATTGGTTGACATTGAAGATCATTCATCTGATATGGGGAGCACATAGGTAAGCCACATTACTAACGTCGTTAAGGCGATAGTATTGTCGTTAAATACCGAGATGAAGTTTCCTACTCCGTGAGGCGTAGGGGAGGTGTGTGACGATCAAAGAAAACAAGAAGATGTTATCGGAACATACGACACGGCCCGAACAAAAGACCCGGTGGGCAGCAGAAGAAATGGGTAAGGAAAGTCATATGGAGATAAGCAACGTGAAGGGTGAAAGCAGGAAATGAAACTGACTCGCGAAGGAAAGGGAGGAAGCGAGAAAGAGCTATGCCGCGTGAGGAGGTGTTAGTCGTCCACTTTCCTGTGAGAGAATAAGGGAAGCCGAACCTTGAGAATTGGTACGAGTTAAGAGAAAGATCATCAATAGCGGTTAATTGCTTTGATAAGAGAATTGATGATGTATTTTCTTGGGGACACGAGAATATTTGAGCGTAGACCAGTGATTTGTAGTACCGCAGTTATCTGGCCCGATCGAGCCTTCCCTTTGTGAAGCAAAAGAAAAGGTTATTTAACGATGAAAAGAACACAGCCATAAGGGAAGAGGTCCAGGCTTTGTTAAAAGCACAAGAAATCCGTGAGTTAAAGTTCCATGCATGGGTGGCTAATGTGGTACTAGTCAAGAAGCCTAACAATAAATGGCGGATGTGCACAGATTTTACCAATCTGAACAAAGCATGCCCCAAGGATTTACCACTGCCTTTTCTTCAGTCGTTTACAGTGGATAGTAGTCTTTGGCCATGAGGTCTTTGACTTTATGGATGTTCACTTTGAGGATAATAAATCAAATCATGGTCCACAAGGATGAGGGAGAAAACCGCGTTCATAGCTGAATACTTACGACTATCTTTGTTGGAAGGTGATGCGGTTTGGATTAAAGAATGTCTTGAGGAACCCCGCACCACCCGTGAATGGTAAACTCTATATACTCTTCTGAAATCCGGTATGACATAGGTATGTGGATGATATGTTGGTCGAGAAGCGAAACACAAGCGGATGGCTTAAGCGAATCTTAGGGAGAGCCTTTGTCCACGATACGAAAAGTCGATGAAATGTGAACGAGAAGTGCTCGTTTAGATAGTGTCGGGAAAGTTTGGGGTAATAATGATTAGTGCTCGGGGGCTGAGGCAAATCGACAAAGAGCCAGAGCATATTAGGGGATGAAGCCACCCAGTAGTTATAAAAAAAGGAAGTGCAAAAGTTAGCAAAGATGTCTTCTTTTGCCTTTAAGCTGCATTATATCGAAGTTTAGCGAAAAGAAATTTGCCATTTTCAAAATCTTAGTTTGGCTGGGATGAAGAATCTGATAAGTGTTTGAAGAATTGAAGAAGAGATATTTGGGAATTATTTGAAATTCTTTGTCGCGACCTTGAGAACTTCGGAGAAGCGGTGCAAATATACTTAGCCGTTCGATGTTGCGATAAGTAGCGTGTTACTCCGAGAGTAGAAGGGATCCGAGAAGCCCAGAGTATACTCGTCGACCATGTGTTGAGGGCCTTGAGAGGAGGCCATAAAGTAATAGATAAAATGGCTTTTTACTTGGTAATCTCGGTAGTAAGTTGAAAGCTTATTTTGAGTCGCGCTGATACAAGTGGTATTTGTCGGTATACAAAAGCGAGTGTTATCAGTCCTTAACTTTTGTCGGGCGGTTAACCCCGCATGGGCTATAGAATTAACGTTTTGTAATATAAAATACTACTAGGGGCCAGTGTCGGGCGTAAGGTATGAGATTTTATAACCCGAATCACGCCTTCGGATACCGCGTCGCCGCAGGGGCCAGTATGAGTCCTTGCAGGCCGATTGGATACTTGTTTGTGGATGGGGCCTTGATAAGGCAAGAAAGCGGTCTGAGAGTGCTTTCGTTTTGGGACCTCGAGAGACAATGGAATATGCCATGCGGTTCAGTTTTCCTGCAACTAACAATGAAGTCGAGTATGAAGCCATAATACTTGGATTAAGGTTAGTCAAATCAATTGGGATAGAGGAGCTCTTGGTTAAAGGAGATTAGCGGTGATAAGATCGAGATCCGAGGATGCGATGGGTAAAAAATGAAACCACAGTAATAAAGATACCCCTTGGCGGTGGAAATATCAGGGTTTAAGCAGATCATATTCGAACACATTCCCAGAGCCGAAAATGAAAGGTCAGATCGGTTGTGCAACATTTCCCATTCTGACACAAATGCAGGAAGGGGTATGCATTGAGTGCGTGATCGGCCGACATAAGGAGGAAATTAAATCGAGAGGGTAGCGGATTCGCTTGGGAATTTGGAGGGATCCGATGAGTGTACTAACGAGGAGGGAAAACTCCCCGGCCCAGCCAGCGTTGAAATTTGAAGGTGGAACCGAGCTGAATTCCCGAATGTACCCGAGGGAGTTATACATGAAATCGAGGGGATGGGCCGTTGTTAACTTTGTGCGTCAGCGGAGGATGTTCCCAAGCCCCATTAGCGGAAATACATGAGGATGGTGTGGAAGTCGCGTTGGGGCACGATCTTTAGCTATTAAGATCACGAGTTGGGTCTTATTGGTAAGGATGCGAATCACGTATGTGAAGAGATACTTGATGCACGCGGCGGATGAAATGCGCCCAATTGCCCGCTCGCTCCACTATGGCTTGTGGTAAGCTTCATTCCGTTATGTGGGAATTGACGCGTGGAAAAATTGTCAAAAGCTAAAGGAGGCATTGAATTCACTATTGTAGCATTTGATTATTTCGAGTGGGTAAGCCACCCAAGAAACCCAGCGAAGAGGAGTCGTTGATTCTTTTGGAAAAACATCGATAAAGCTTTGGAATTCAAAAATATTGGTGTCGGATAATGATTCTCGGTCCGAAGGGCCAGTGTTGTGGTTCTATGAAAGGTTTGGAATTGAACACTTAGATTCGCTGATCTATTATCCCACAGAAGCAAATGGTCAGGAAGACGTCATGAACTGCATCATCTTTAAAGGCATGAAGAAAATATCTTTGTAATTAGCGAAGGAGGCATTTGGGATAGAGGAGCTCAGGCAGGTATTATATGGTTACTTAGGTTCCACGCTTTAACAGCTAGAACGGGGAGCTCACTTTTCGGCCACGAAGTGTTAGGGGCCAAGCGGATGCGTCTCCAAGCTGATAGGCTATCCCCAACAGATGGTGGCAGTGTCCTTGATCAGTGAATTAGTATCGTGGCTCATGTCTTTGCTGTAAATACTTCATTTCATGAAATACGTTTCATTTACTTTACCAATTTACTGCTTTATATTGCATTTTACTAAAATCACAATCTGAAACGATCGTCGAATTAATGCGTGATCGGCCATTGATCATGACTTTTCAGGTATATTCTGACGGATCGTCTTTGGACTCGCTTGGTATCCCGTGCAAATCTGGCATTCAGGAGGGAAGCAGGTTTTAAAGCATCTCCAAAACAAAGCGAATTTATTTACTAGGTGGTCCAAATTGTACAAAATTAGAATTTATATCTGAAATCGTGTAATAGAGAATTTTTGGTGGCGTTGTGATCAGGTTATTAGCGGATTATCACCTATCATTACTATCTGAAATGGGAAGTCCATTTACTTGCTTCAAAGTCTTGACCAGTTCAAAGTAAAACCCAGTGTTATTCCACTAAATAAAAAACTACTCATAAATCGATGGTTTCATATTGTCATAGGAAGATTATAAAAAGTGCACCCTATCTATAAACACCCATTATTAAGTTTACAAATGTTATCTTTTTATATTAAGATCTTAAGAGTTAATTACATATATACCCATTCCAATAAGTATGTTTTAAGTGCACTTTAAAATTTCTATAAGTGATATAGTACATTTGATTTTTCGAATCTAAATACACTTTGATCCCAATAAATAATCAATATTATTTCGTCCTTGTTAAACAATTATACAGTAAAACCTGACAATCTTTAATATTATCTCAAAATTTGATGGCTAATTTATGCCCCTAGAATGGGACCTGAAGTCAAAAAAGGAGACATGCATCTTCTCCTTCTTCAAATAGTGGAGAGAAGTAGATCAACTGGTTTAATCTAACCCCAATAAGACACGAACAAAAAAGAACTACTTTCACATTTCTGTAGTTGGCCGACTAATTTCCCATTCTTTAATGGCTTTTGAACTTTTGGAGAACACTTACAAATGCTATCTATTAGTTGAGTTGAATTGACTTGTGATGCATTACAAACCAACAAATTAAACAGTTGGAAAAATTCAAAAAACTATTTTTAATGTTGTTCGTGCATGAACCTTCGATAGATGCCCTATTGATGTGAAGGAATAAGTGGAATTCTTTATTTAAAAAAAAACAATTCAGTTTTTCAGTTTGTTGTCAACTATGATAATAAATATGGGGCTTATTAGTTAAATTATTTACTAGGAGTCTAGGACGCTTAACATTTTAATACTTTGTTTTCAGACAAATTCCGAATAAAAAACAATACTTGTCGTCCGGTTGATAAGATCAAAATCATCCGACCTTTTGCATCTTTATCTTTGTCAATCAATACATGATCCATATATAGTCTAATCAATTGGCTATAAATAAATAAAGTTAAATATCTAATTAATACATTTACAATATACTAATCAATCAATGTGAGATTGAGTTTTTAATACTCTTCCACAAGTATAATCCGATCTATTTGGACCTTATATACGGGATTTATACTTGACCAGCTTAACCGAAGCAAGTAGTAGGAGAAGTCAAGAAGAGCTCATTCATTACTTCTTTTGTAACTACACAAATGACTGAATTATTGCCCTTCATTTTATCATTTGTTACAAATAAGTAATGTTTCTTGTGAGTCGTTAGATGACAAACAAATTAGATACTGGTTTGATTTACAGAAAACGTGACAAAAACCCTTCACATTCATGCATCTTATTAATTTCAGTTTGAAAGATAACTCTAAATCCCCTCAATTTTTATAAATATGTTAACCTCACCAACCCCATCCTAAATAGTGGGACGAAAGCTTTCAATTACTGGCCAAAGAAGATCATCGGACGAATGTGAACAATGGAATATACCTGATATGGAATGATGCGGCCGACAAAAAAGTCGAGGCTGCGTGAGTGAGCAAAGTTGCATGGGAGAACCAGTGGCACTCTCAGTATATGTGCAGAGCGGGGCGAGACAGTGGAAAGAGAGTCATTTCCCGGCTAGTGATCCTCCTCAGCATACCCCAACTGCATACCCTTGCTTGATGGACGGACTCTATGTTATCGTGAGCGGTAGCAATGTTGTCAACAAAGATAAGACTCTTCAAAGTGTCCATTAAATCATCTCTACCAAAGGACCATAATTCCAAGAACAATTATTAGCCAATCAAAAAGAGAGTTTATGAGTTAAACAACAAATTGGCTGCCTTCCTGGCTCGTATGGTTGTTTAACCATCCTCATTACTCATGCGCTACGCCATTTTACCGAACTTACCTAATGCTAATCTATGTTGGATTCATTACCTAAAGCTTCACACAATATATGCAGATTGGGGATCCAAGGTAAACATTTGAAGTGGTTTTTGGGCCTGTGATGACGGCTACTAATGAATTTTATATGGACATATATGTAAAAGCCTTCCTAACAGCCTCACGGCATTGATCGGCATGAATCGCCACCAAATACGATTGATTCAGAGTGCCCACACGTCTCTTTATCGAAATGTCAAAGAGCATCCAACAAGGCAATATGGATTTACAACAGCAGAATTGTAAACAATATCCCAAGAATCATAATAAAACGCTATATGGCTTTATCGAGGCCTAAATTGGCTTAAAAATCGAAGAAGTAGTCAAAAGTTAACACACCTTGACGAAGGCTGAATTGACTCAAGGTGGTCAATAAAATACATGACCCTAGAAAACCCACAAAGGCATATCATGAACGGCGAGGCTTTAAGTTGACACCTATTAAATCAAAAAGCAAAAACCTATATGGGATAGGTTACGATGGTGACGTAATTTGAAAGGCCCCACCTCCTCCACCACAGCAGAGTTAATTCACTGCATTCACAACCCATCTCATTAACCTATAGAAGTCAAATCTCATCAGACTACCCTGATTTCATTCCTGTGACAAACAAACAACTACTACCAGCACTACCTCGTGATTACAGAATGGAGGCAAATGTACAACCTGGCATATCGCTAGTCAGTGGAGCAATGGGCCGCCGCCCAACGACGGCCGAATGTCAAAGTGTCAGACAGAAGCCAATGTTAAAAGTGGGGGCATTATAAAGAACGAGATACAAGTGAAAGAAGCGGCAGATCCAAGTGAGAGTCCAATGCAGAAAATCGAACTACCCTGCTGAAGACGGCAGAAAATAGACGTAGGCGCCAATCACACCGATCGACAAAGTCGGATGACACCATATCTCAAAGGAAGAAAGAGGACTTGAACCCAGCAACATTGTGCCCAGACAAACTTATCCATTTTCGGATGCCGAATTACTGTGGCCTCGAATTACTACACAGATCTATCCAAGAGTACTAGCTCAAAGGACAAAGAAATTACACAAGGGAGCGAATGTTAGTAGACACGGGGAGCCCACATTTTAGGTATATTTATCAACATATGTTAAATCGGGGCTACTCTCGCGAATATGTTACAACCTATGAACACGCCTTAACAGATATCTTTGGTATCCGGCTGGACGGACAACATTGACTTTAATGTAGGATCCGGGAAACAGAATCAGGGGCCTAATTCATGTGTAGAGATCCAGATCTGCATAAATCTGAATACTGGAAGAACCCATTTTGACCCCGCAGGATTAAGAGAAACAGGTCCCCTGTCCACCTTAAGATGAAAGTCTCACCCAGTGGGGGTGGCCATGGTAAAACTGGAAAAACATGTTTTATTAGACCTCGCCCCGCCTATCAGACAAGAGCCCGGAAATTCAGAAATTGGTCGAGAAATCATCCTTTATGCGACGTCTACAAGAAGCGAGGTTCAAGAAGAGAGGGACAATTCACCCAAGGAGCGGAAAGTTAGCTAAAGAAACCTGGTAATCAGCGAGGAACCGCAAAAAAAAACATTTCAAATGGAACATCGTTGTAGTGAAACAACATTGTGAGGGATCAACATCCGCTTGAATCTTAAATATAAAGACATCTTTGCTCGAGGTCCGTAAGATAGCAAGTTCCGGATAGACACATCGTGATTGCACTGCATGCACGTGACCCCTATGTACAAACCTCAATGGCTAGCAGCTTAACATTCAACTATTAGCAAATCAAGTCATTTAATGGAATTGAACTTTTGTTAAAAAAGGGTTGGTCCTAATTCACGTAATGGACTAATGTAAGTCGGTGAAAAGCCAAATAGACACATGGATAATGTGCACAGACTTCACAAGCCTCAACAGCATTAAAATGCCTTTATAACGAGTATTGGGCTATATAAGGCGACGCTACTTGGTTCAGGAAAGAATTAGGCTACTGGTCAACGAACCCATATTCGCTACCAAATCGGCCGAATATGGAGATGGAGTATATGGATTTAAAAGCAAAGCCCGGAAAAGACATCTAAAGAATTTGAAAGAAACATTTGAACCACCCAGATTTAGTAAGCCTGCATCAAACCTCCTTGACATTCATTTAGCACTGAAAATTTTTGGGATGAGTATTATCAACGAATCTGTGAATTTGAAACCAAATCCTGATAAAATAGTTATCTTAATATGTACGCCTCAAATGTAGTAAAAGGATATCCAAAAGCTCAATGGGATGTCTCTGACCTCATTGTTCATTCAAACTGCCAGTTAACCTACCCTCTTCTTCAAAACCCAAGTGGCCTTAAATACCAAATTTATTAGATCAACAGTGCACAAGGCCTTTGAGAATTAAATGAATATCCTGGGTTTACCTAAGCTGTTGTCACAACCAAAGCTTCTATGGAGGTGTTACAATTATATCTTCACGCCGGGAAAGGGAAATTGTAAGTAGCTATTGATTTTGTATTGTGGGTGCGCCTGCAAAATTTACTATGTAAGTCGAGTCTTGCACGCCAAGCAGAAGAGAGTGTATCCCTGGGTCATAGACGAATTACCCTCGAAAGGAATCTACCGTGTCGGTAACATACTTGAAATATCCTGATCCAAAGTAATAACTGATCAACCCGTAGTTCACAAATCCACAATTGTCAGTAAAGCACACAACCAATATGTGAGCTGCCATTCGGATGATATTCATCTCATGCATTTAACTAGCATCAAAGCGTCCTGCTATATGCCTTAGCCGATTTCAAGAGAACAAACAACCAAATACCTTATCTATAAGCGATCAAGTTGTATAATTTCAAACCAGAACACTGATAACCCCGAAAGGCAATGCCTTGTAGATGGAGGCATGAAATAACGTATTCAATTTATAGAGCGCCTCGACGGGTAAATATGGAATATGCATCAGTAGCTTCACCTTCAACACTACCAGCCAATGGCGCAGTACGAGGCATCGGGTCGCGGCATTGTCTGCACATTCAAGACTTTGGGAATAGCCGCATATGGATAAAAGTGTGATTCCAAATTGGTCATAGATCAAGTCGTGAGGAACATATAAAAGACGAGCCATTCGGGAAATATCATAATCACAGAATTTTGAGTGTGCCGCTTTGAACACTCTACTATGAACTTAAGAAGGCGATCATCTTTCAAGATCTATCACCTATTATGAAATTTCAAAAGTGTAGTATGTGTGACATTGAGTGAAACCCCAATCATAGTTAATGTCTGGCCTTGTATTAAGAGAGCTTCAAAGACTATAATTCCCCATCGCAGATGTTCTAGACTTACATGATGAAGAGCTCTATAAGGAAATCACGGATGGACCGCTGCCATAGTTGTGCCTCGAGGAAGATATCCCTAAATACATCAACCATGGTAGCCACATCGCAGTGAGAATGTCATGTCAAAAATTACACGCAACCCAAATGAGTCTATGTTCAGCTGGGACCACTTGGCAAAATGACCCCAACTTAAGGATTCTAGAGATTCCTCCTCGAAACATGCATCACTCGCTAGAGTTCCTCTGACTTAATCCTACAGCTGAGACCATGAGTTTAATCTGGCTTTGTGAAAATATAACATAGAATTTTCACATCCATGGATGTTATCAAAGTGAAAACATGATCTGGCGAGCATGATCAAGAACTGTCAAGTGGTTTTTGTGTACCTTCAGAGAAACACCTTTCAGTCAGTATGGCCTGAAGCAAGACTTTAAGTCGAAGTTGCTCACTCATTCAAACGGGGTTCAACTATGGTAAACGCCCAACAAAGCGTATTTAGGAGCAACTTAACTTAGACGGTTACGTGACTAAGCCTTATACAAAAATGGGAAACACAAACATCCTATGTAGCTCAGACATACAATTTACAGTCAAAAAATAGTGAACATAAACGGGAAAGGCTCCTTGTGTTAAGCACCTCAATCAATTATCCTAAAGACAAAGATGCTCAAGTTCTAAATCTAAAGTGCCCATCTGTTAATAATTCGACCAAGCAATGACGAAATGGAAAAATGAATTCTACGCACGCTCTAATTTGCAAAACATTAAGTGTGAAGGATGAACGTAGTTGTCCGGTCATAATCCACCAGCCTCCTCGGGGCCATTAGTGACTTAAATAATTATTTATGGCTCGGTTATATCCACCATCTATGTCTCGTGGCTCGGTTCAAAACCACCACCTTATAATTTACCATTTTCAATGTATAAAAAGACACATTGATATAAGGGTCAACTGACTCATTCACCCCTCAGACGCTAATTAAGGTAACATCCTCGCCCAACCGATACCTTCAACACGCTCTCTCGCCAGTTGACGCTCGGGTCGGATTTAATGACATCACGATGAATACATTTTAAAAGATTCACTTTTGCGAACTAAACAGACCCTTCTGCAGCAAAAGTAATACCCCCTCCAAACCCCGCCAAGACGATAGTCCCCTTTAACATAAAACAACTATCATCCATCGTTTAATGGTAGATCCTTCCTCGCATTATTGATCGGGGTAACTAAGAGAATGTTCACTGGACATCACACCGCTTCCAAGACGCCACATCAAGATCCACTCCACGAACTAAAAAGCTGCCTGCTAAAAAAACAAGTAAAAGCACTTGCAGAATGTGACTGTAGTGGGCTACATAAAATTATCCTCCTGAAAGATATAGCTTGCTGGTGATATGACATCCAAAGGGCATCATGAAAGTTATTCCAAATTAGGAATCTAGTATGGAGCTCAATGATACTCTGCCCGAATATCCTCGTGGGAAATGCTGAATACCACTTCTTTGCCTGAATCAATCGCAGATCGACCTCATGAAGAAAAAGGCCGCGTTTAACTGGCAGATGTGGCTCAACGTGATACCATGCACCAGATCCGAGTGTGTTCGAAGAAGCTAAATCGATCGTCACCGCGTGAGCCGTTTGGTTTAAAGCGGAAGCCGAATCTGTTAACTGTGATAGTCCTCCTAATCACTGATTCACGACCTTCTTCAGCGCTATTAATTTCTTTTCTTTTTGTGGAGGCAGACATTTCTTCTTCTTTGATGGGAGCCAAAGAGATAGTCATAATGTCGGCTAATTCCTCTTCAAAAAAGGGGATTCACGCAAGGCGAACCACAAAATCGGAAGAGGGTCATGGGTGCAAGACGTCAGGACCATGGGACTTCGAGGGGCTTCGGCCTTAGATTTAGCCCTCACCTAGTGAAAGAAGGAAGCACGCTTCTCCCAACATAGCACGGGGTCCACATCAAGAGGGCGACTCAAACACTAAAGATAAGTTCATTCAAAATGATAAGAGTAATACAGAGGTCGAATTTAAAAAGATTTTAAAGAGTAACACAAGTTAATACCCTAAGTCGGAGGCTGCCTGCATCAAGGTCAAATTCTTTATCATACACTTGGTGACCCGCCTTTATTAGTATATACTCTCATCCACATACTTGCGGTCGCGCAATCGCCTGAAGTCGTATGCTGGTGTACATCGAAGACCTCGTCCATCGCAACTACATCACTGTGACCGAGGAAGTGATTTACCACTCTTAAGAGTCCAAATGCGGTGTACCCCAACCGCCGATACCTCGAAATAGAAACCACTTTGGTCAAAAAAGTCGCTTTATCAGTGATTTTGATTGGGTCACATTTTAATCAAAAGTCTTCCAATGCCGGGCAAGCAAACAGGATTAGAAGTCACATGGGTAGCACTAGCAAAAGTGGAGACTGAGGTTCGAACCCCACAACTCTACACGCCACCCCTGGAAAAGCGGTCAATGCTCAACCATCCATCATTAAGTTAACTAACCTGGGGCACGGTTAATGTTATAGTTATGTTGTCATGTTAAAAGACAAAAGCATGCCTATGAAAAAGGACTTCAATAGTGTTGGCCAAAGAAGAGTCCTGCAACAAGAGACCACCAGTTCCTACATCTATAGGCTGAAAGATTAAATGCATCGCCCGTGGGAGTTTCTGGGCTTTAGGCCCCACCCACACTCTACTGAATCAAAAAGCATGAGCTCCATCTAGATTCCTGCTGGTGGCAAGAGAAACAATTCAGACAGTGGTATCCATAATACTGTAAAAAGCGGGCATCTGAACCTTGGGGTCCGCAGGGTTATCGAGGTACGGTTCGGGCCGAGAGAGCTTGGGCTGGTCAACTCTTCTCCGCCTCGCGAGGTCTACGATGGGTGAGGTCAATTCTGAATGAATTGTTCATGGCTATTTCCCTCATAGTCAAGAAAACCGCTTGTGCAAGCCTCGACCAAATTATGTGGGCAAATCATTAAATACTCTAGCAAAACAGCCAAATTCCCCCCAAAAATCAAAACATAACCTAAAAGACGGCATACTGAGTCCCAACCGACCAGCATACGAATCAAATGCCTCAAATGGTCCACCTCCAGAATCAACAATCTTTAACAGGATACCCCCTAAACCGACATAAACCGAGGGAGACCAAGGTGGATAAATGGAAAGAGGTTTAATTTGAAGAAATTATGGCATGAAAATCATCATCCTTAGGAAGATGCAAAAAGACATCAAAGTGGAGTCTAAGAAGCGGCAATGCAACCGGTCATATTAACATAAAAATTGCAATCAAACTTCAAATAGTTATTAAGAACTGAGAAACCAAAGGTATCTTAAAATCACTGAAGACGGGAGAAAACACTTACGGTAAACGGGCGTAATCGAAGCCAAAGAAAAACAAAGAGAAATGTAAGTGGTCATTTGTGCGGAAAGTACAATTTATTAAATAGTGCTTTTAGTAACCCCCCGACAAGCATTTGATGCTTTTACGTAAGTCATTGCCGAGGGTTACTACTATAACTGCCTAAATGGCGATCGCCGACAAATATTCGGCGCAGCGCTTAATCATCAAGTATGGGGGTCATCTCAGAATCCCCACAATGAAGATATGACACCTTGTTCATACACTCAACTATGCAAGTGTTTAACCTATCGAAAATTAGTCCTATTTTGATCAGCCATTCTCAAAAGACAAAATATAATTTACAAGTTAACATGTGAATTGAGCAATATGTAGATATATTGTCGGGCTAATCGTTCAGATTTAATAAAATGCCCTCAAAGATCAACCTCAAGATGCAGAAAGATACTTGACACGTTGTCGCATACCAAGAATCCAACTCAAGCCGAGATTCTACTACCTTTTATAAATAATCTGCATCATAAAGATTGGCTCATTGTGCTGAGAATTTTGTCCTTAGTACTCACCCCCTTTATTCCAATCCCTCACCGACTTGATCGTTTGAGATTCCAAGGCTTCTGCCTCCGCCCTCACTTTGTGTAACACGACGACTAATCACATTACATAAGACAATTGACTGGATATTCCCAAACATAGACCCCTTAGCTTAATCATACAATTGTGGAGCCCCATTTTAATTTCATTAAACTTACACAGCGACGGAAATTCCTGTAGCTGAATCGCCGTAATCAAAATATTAAAATTAAGACTCGAATTCGATCTGTGAGGCTTAATCATCATAGAAGAAGAATTTCTTACCAACAAACATTAATTGTCAAAAATGTTGAATGTCAATTGCAAGAGAAGCTTCTTATTAAAAGCTCAGCCAATGCAAGCTAATTAGTGCAATAACAATAGACCATGCACTAATCTTATTACACTAAGCAAGGATTAGACCGTATATATTCATCAAAAGAATACGTTTTAATCTTAAACTTAACCAACTTTCATCTTCATCAATGTTTATCTTTTTCGATCTTAATCGTGTGACTTCATGCACACAAGGACAAACCTACTTCATGCCGTAAGCTAAACCTACTTCATGCACACAAGGACAAACTTAAACCGTGCGAACAAAGGTACTTGTTTAGATACTACGGGCATTTTAATTTAACTGAGAGATTCGACTAATCAAACAAAACGAGGTTTAAAGAAACGACTACATCTACCCACAAAGGGGATGACAAATAATGACTACCCTAGTACTGTCGGTGGTACCCTAACCGATTGGTGCTTTACATTTACTATGTTGGCTACTGTAGATGATGAACAGTGCTAGAAAATATGGAGAACATTGCAGAGTGAAATAAAATGAATGAGATTTAGGAATAGAGACCAAAATTTTAGTCGCCAAAAAAATATATCAAGGATGAAACGTAGAGATTCCAAGGTTTAGAATTTCAATAACAAGTTGACACTTTCAATGCCACACCAGTATCAAATTACAGAACAAATGGGCTTAGGGAACAGTAGTGTTGATGAGATCACTGTTCTGTTGTGGACGAAACTTCAATATGACAGTGTCGAAGAACACATCAGGATCTCGATCTTTCACGCTCAAGGGGCGAAAGACTGCATCAAACGAACAGATGTCACTGATGCCATACAGCCAACATGTACTTATGAATTCAACAAATGGAAAAGAGGATGAAGCATACACTGTAAAATTTAGAATAAGTTGAATACAAACCTCCTTTGTCGACCAGGTGCAGGACTTCCTTCTTCATCATACCTCTCCAATTCAGCTCCCCTAGAGTAGGGGCTTCTGCTACGACGATACTCGCCAGGACTCAACGAGCCTTTCTCTCCAACAGGGCTAACATGATCAAGGTTTACATTCCCAGGTGGGAGCTGGCTACACAGCCCAGCAGGTCTTCTCTAGGCTTCAACGCCTCGCTGGCCGTAGCGGGCCTCCTCTCTCTTTGAGAGGGCTTGCACTAGGTGTCAAGGGTTGTAGCGGGGCTCTCTCAGGGCTTGGCACTGGTGCTTATGAAGCTGTAGAAGAGCCTCTCTGGTGGCTTGATCATGCTCACGCTGTAAAGGGCCTCTTCAGGGCTTGCACTCACCATCGCGGGGCTGTATCGGCCCTTTCCTTTCTTTAAGCGAGGGGCTTCTCGCCTATCATATCGTGAATCGCTTCCTCCCTATTGGGGCTAAGAATAGGGCGACGAGGACCGTAACCATAATCAGGACTTCCTCGTTCTCTACCATAAGGACTTGGACTCATTTACTCACCGCATTTAATTAATAGCTTACACCTCAGACTACTACCACGCTGTCTTCCATATGGGCTAGGGGAACGGCCACGATTATAACCATCTCTTCTAGGCGATCTATCAATACTTCTATGAGGGCTATGACCATTTCCCTTGTCATCGTCATCTCTGATAGCGTATTCCACCGTGATGACTCGATCCATCAACTTGCTGCAAGAGAGTGCACAAAAGGGGGATTACTAACATAACAGAAACGTTTCTTCTATAGATGGATTGAGAATGCATAAAAACTGCATGCCATCCCCAGGTTTAAATACATATATGGTTTACCCACCTATAGTTTGTAGCATCCAATGCTCTAGTGGCATCCTCTAGGGACTCGTAGTGAATGAATGCAAAATTCTTCCTAATCCTTATGTTGAGAATCTTTCCATAAGGATCGAAGTGCCTTTCTAAGTCCGCCGTCCTGGTATGAAATGGATCAAAATTGATAACAAACAGTGTCTTTGAGGGCCTAGTGTTTGCAGCAGGTCTTCTTGAACTCTCAATCCTCCTGCTGCTACCACGTTCTTGCTGCTAGAAATGTGATGGCAATATTATTACATGAAAAAATGTTCGAAGAGGTTAGGAGAAATATCAGAATTAGATGACGCTAACAACCTTTGTCCATTCAACACGGAGCCTACGGCCCTTTCTGCCAAATTCATATCTATCAAGTCCCCTTATTGCATCCTCTGCATCTCTCTCGTCTTCCATATAAACAAAGGCAAATCCTGCAAATCAAAAGGGGATTAGTACATCAAGAGCTACGACAGATTCTTGAGCATATCATGGATACCCGTCTGAGGTGGGATGGCCCCGCTTCATGCAAATGAGCACAAACCATAACGCATCCTGCATATATAGGACATTCTGAATCTAAAAACTAGTGACTAGTTGAATCAGTTACAGACCTTGAGCTGAAATAAGTGATGGCAAGGAACAAGAAGTCCAAATGAGGACATTTCATGATAGTATAACAGAAAGGGAGTGCCAGCTCGATTTTAGTCTCCCTGAACTTTGAGGTCAGCAATGTAACATGTCTGACTATGAGGTCTGGGCAAAAATCATGAGGTGTGGAAACCAGCAATGTGTTAGGCCTGACTATGAGGAAAATGCATGCATGATGGATTGATGGACCCTTCTAGAGATCTAGAAGAGAAAGCATGCCACAGCCAAGAAATGGAACGTGGACACTCATCTATCAGCCAAAGATTGTACCGAATATTAGAACATAATCCTGTGTCAAAGAATTAGCTGAGTATGCAAGTAATACACTAAGAACATATACCTTGGTAATCTTACATCCTGATTTCTCAAAGTATCTAACAAGTCTTTCAAGACACCGTTGCAGTGCACTGGAAAAATGTTGTGGTGGATGCTGCCTCCACAAGCAGAATGTCTTGCTATTGCAATATCCTCCACCCGTCAACATTTATGATATGATACACTATGATATGAGGTCCATGAACTTTAAATCCTTACCACTCCCACCCTTCCCACTTCATGTTATGATAAATCAATCTCCTAACTTCAACAGATAAAATATCTATAAAATTAAGGAGAACATATGCCTTTTCTCATTTATACCTCTAGATGCCATAGCATAATATTAAGTTCCTAATCCTAAGGGAATCCAATATGTACCTAGCATCATGTGATGATGGCAATAGAAACCACAAGATATTTTGAAACTTTTCTGCACCTTAGACCGATTTTCCGACTTGATAACATTAGCAAACGGAATGTAAAATGGAACATATGATGCAGGTCTCCCATGGAGTTGACACAGGATCGACCAGATTGAGAGTCCATTCGGTTGACTTGTGTAGAGATACATGTGTTAGCCACATGCATTTATAAATGCACTTAAATCACTTGCAGTTCCTTCTGCATAGTCTCAGTTGAATCCTTCATGTCAAATGCTTTCACCACAGCGAAAAAGGAAAGTGCAATGCAGAGAACATACATCATTACATATCACAATCCGTAAATCAATCAATTCACCTTTCCAATTACAACAGAATAGTGTTCTATATGAAACTATCTCATATAAATCAATTCCTCGGACAGACTTGATAAACATAGAGCAAGTAATTAGAAAAAATCTATCATGAATATTAAGATATCAAGACCCAAGTCTAATAACTCAAATAGAAAATCAAAGTACAGAACTACAGATGGTTAAACTTACCAGACTTCATGTCCACCCGATCAACTTTTCCATATTTCCTGAAAAGCCTTTCCAGTTCAGACTGGCGAGCATCATATTCAAAGTTGCCACAGAAAATCGCCCTCATTTTACCTACACTGAGTATTAGCTAACCCCTGCAAACATATGACTCATAAACGCTGTATACACAAAATTATAAATGTTTCAATCATACCAGTTCCAAGTAAATTAGTTGTATATAACATGCTTCTAGACTAGCAAAAGGGTCATACCACATAAGCTACAACAACATTATATCATAATTTACAGGAGGATCAAGCATCAACACATACTACTACCTGAAACAAAACTCGACGATTCCAGAACTCAAAATATTGCTCCATCCATCCCAAACTAGCAAAGATCGTAGCTTTAATTGACGAACATAACTTTAATCATAATCTAAATTATCATGGTAATAACAAAATACGTCAAAAATACAAGCATTTGATATACTTTCAACAAATATTATAAACATATGTAAAAATTCTTGAGTTCACGAATCAAATTAACAATCAAAATTAAAAAATGGTCAATCTTTTTGCAATGAAGTGAGTATTTTTCGGGAAGAAAGCCGGCAACACAACTCAATACCTTCAAAGAATATTAATTTGCCCCAATAAAATATTGTAACTTTAACTCGTGCACATAACTTTAATCATAATCTAAATTATCATGGTAATAACAAAATCCACAGAAAAAAACTACCATTTAACATATTTTTCACAAAAGATTATAAACACACAAAATTCTTGAGTTTTCGTTATTTAAAAATTCAACCATCAGAATTCAAACATGGACAATCTTTTTGGGACAAAGTGAGTATTTTTTTTTATATTCAGCTAGCAACACAACTCAACCCCTTTAATGAATATTAATTTGGCTCAATAAAAATTAACAGTTTTAATTTAGTAATCAAATAAAAAAAGATTACCAACAAAAAATCAAATAAATTCAAAGCCAACAAAAATAAAATTTCACTTATTGAGAATTTAGAGGAAAATTTCACTCTTGAGAGAAAAATCTGTACCCTTTTTGAGAGCTAAAAGTGTCCCTAGACGTACTGGCTGCTTAGGAAAGTGTAGCTGTACAAGAAGGTAGTCAATACGAAAAATATACTGAGTATATATAAAAAGCGTATTTTATTTATGGGCAACGCTGAGTTGTTATATTACACACCCAAATAAAGGCCGGCCAAAGTTTTAACTATTTCGCTCTCCTATTTGTAAAGTCAGAAGAAGTAAGCTTCCACAATTATCATTTCATTAAAAAGCTATTATTCCTGATGCTGTATAAAAGGTTCGGCAATTTATACCATCAACTTTACAATAACGCTACCTGGGCTGACGTCATATTGAACGATTTGACTTCACCATTTTTCGGAATATGTCCTAGTGGGTCCCACCGCCGATTTTCCCAAGAATCGTACCGTTAAATCGGCCACGCGATCACTTCAGAAGCGGGTAATTTAGTAGTAATTTCACTTTATTTTTGAAAAAAATAATAAATTGAAAACATTCTCATGCTTCCATCCCCAAATCAAAACATAAACCCTAATAAAAACCTAATTTGATTTACTATCCCTAATTGACTTCGAAAACTCAAATTGCATTTCGACATCTAATCAAAAGTTAGTGGCCTCGCAGATTGCACAAATCTTCGTAAAGTACTGGCAAGTAAAGAAGAAAGGTCATAGGATTTAAGCGATAACTGGTCGACTTTTGGGCATGTCCAATGGAATCGGTATGGGCTAATTATTGTCGTTTTAATTATTAATTGTTTGATGTTCTTAAATTTGGATCGATTAGTGAAGCTACGGATGGATGGAATGGGTTGATTATTCTCCCTCTCCTCAAGGAAAACGTGGGACACAATTGAGTAGTTATAAGTGTCGGAGAGAATGTGTTAGATGAGGTTGAAGATAGGATTGTACAATTGGATGAAGAAAATAAGAATTTGAAAGAAAGGTCAAGAATGAAACGTAGCCTACAAACCTGCTTGAATAAATTCCTCAAAGGTATACTGTGCTTTACTGCTTTAGTGTTTGCTCAGAGCGTGGTCAAATGGTGAGTTCTGATGTTTTGTGTTTTGGGGTCCTTGACAACAAAAGTTATGTGTATTTGTTGGTATCACAGATTGCTTCGAGATTGAAATTGTGCTCACAAATGCTCATAACATTTTGATAAATTTTAATTGAAGAGAATTGGTTCCCTCAGTTTTAATGCAACGCAATATAGTCCTTAAACTTATTGTATTCATATATGTCAATATTGTTCACAAAGTTGTCTAACGCTACTGTTTCAATCGCTTTAATGGGCCAGAATTACATACTTGGTTCACAGGGAATATGGTTCCCTGTTTTAATGCAATAGAATTGATTCACTGCCATAACAAAATTAATCCCTGCCAATAACCTACCTAAGAAGATTGAAATGGCAAACAACAAAAGTTGACTGTTTTGAGTTTTACATAACAAAAGTTGTTCTCGGAATTTAGTCAGTTCTTAACTTCATGACCTTTTTTGAATTACTGGATTGAAGTCACTGTAGCATCATTGCCCTCCTACTCTCCCTTTCACAGGATACATTTGGATTAACATCGTGGTCTTGCACACCTTTAGTATCTCCAATGGCTAATTATCCATGTCTTGGTGACTCGGTTCGGTTTCTGCCCAGAGTGTCCCTCCTCTCTTTATGCCTCTCTGCTTTCTTTCTTGAATAATAACGGAGCCTATCCTGCTTTCCCACTGCCTTAGTTATGTCACTGCCTCACCTTCTTGAATACGCCTGCCCTTTTCTTGGCCCGCGTAGCGGTCTTAAAGAGTGTAGAAAGTATCAATTTTAAGATGGTTGAAAAATTGAATACTAAAGAATACATACTCTTTGTTGCAAGCCGCTTCCATCGCCGGTTTGGTTGGGCAATCTCATCGTTATGCTCCCGGGTTGTTTCATACAATGCTAACCCATTTTTTCACCACATTCTTTCATTTCTTGCCGACTTCATAATCCCTTTTTATATGTTCTTTTGGCCTACTAGCCAAGTCCTAAGTGTGGAGGTCAGCTTCATGCCAACAGCTTATCCCAAACGATTCATGACTTCCAAAAGGTTAAACACACAGTAGGTTTTCATGAAGTGCTCTTCTTTCTTGTAACATTCATTTACACACTGCCAGGTCTCATCTTCAAGTGTTATAGATGTGGAATCACTTGGGAGAAAGGGATTCCAGCTTAAGTTCCATGCCCTGCCAACTATGTTTAACTTAGCAAGATCATTGAAGTGAATGGTCACTATGTGCCTTTAACTTCCAAAGCCTCTACCATTCCACTTATACGATTCAACACAATCATTAACATTGCACCAAGATCCTCTTAATCTTACACAGCAGGGCCAGATATCCTGCAAACATGGCAATTTAACTGCCCCCACCTCTTCCATCACTGGGACCTAATGAGTTCCAAGATATTTGCATAAAGCTATCCCTAGCTTCTCAGTATGAAAGTAATTCAAACATCTACCATTGTTACATAACAAAGTCACTTATAGACATTTATGGAAAGTCTCTACACCATCAGGGGGATTACTTGCATGATCAAGCTTATCCATTTGTGTTGTGCCCACCTAAATTCCCACTTTCATGGCCCTCCTAAAAATCTTGTTGTGGACCTTGTAATCTCCCCATAACTGGCCTCAGCAGAATCACCTCCCTCCTCGTGTTTCTTGCCTGCCTCTATAAATGATAAGCTGCACACACCTTCGTAGCAAATTCCTGACAAGAGATCTGCTATCATTTGTTCCAAATTTCAAAGAGTTAAAACAGTAACCGTAAACACGTAACATTAAAAAGAAAGAGCACTGCCTTTAAACTATTAGATTTTCATACCTTTTTGTTTGTCTCCGATATGATAACATATTTTCTTGTTTCCCATAATGGATCAAACTTGATCATCCTTCTGAATTAATGTTCATGGTTTCCTCACAATCGCCTAAAGCAACGGGTCAATTCATTATTGCTATCTAGCCAACCTGCAATAAAATCTATCAAGTTTGTAGAATCTTTGAAAGAATGAACCATCAAGTCTCTACAACCATCACAAACTCTTCAACTAAAGGCTTCAAGGCATAAAGCCTCCCAAACACAAGGTTCCAAAGTGTCAAAGTTTTGTGTAGTCTACATAAAGTGCTCAACTACTGTGTTGAGCTATCATCAACTCCCTACAAGTGGCAAATTGAATCTTGTTCCGTGGTTCTACTTATCTTGGCCAATGCTTTCTCCTTGGTTTTCCTTGTAGAACTTCTACCTAGAATACTTTACTCTCAAACATCACAAATAACAGTCAATAAATATGTGTGCTTCATGTCCAAATTAAACAAACAAGCTATAAGAGAATGAATTTAATAATTGACCAAGAAGAACATTGCAAGATCACTCTCAGCAATCCTCCGACTGCGGGAATTCTACGGACCTCCCTAACCGACCAACTGTGTGTCCAACATTCTCATCCTTACTTCCAACTAAACGGAGAAGTTGCTATGGAAATACTAAGAGATATATCCTACATTATTTGCCAACCATATAGGTTTCCTCACAAAGAAGGGAGTACCATGTCATCATCTCTCATTTATTTTTACTGAAAAGACTGTCTCGAAAACTTAGGATCTTTCTATCCTTCTCATTAAAATGAACATATCTAATCTTTTCCTCCTTCATCTCAACCTTGTTCCTCATCATTTTAGAAGAAATGCTCCCTTATGCCTCACCCACCTCACTTAAAATATATTGCCCATCATCACTAGAACTCCATAGCTCAAGCCTTTCTATTTTGAACTCAATACTATGTCTTCGCATGTTTTCCTTTTGTTTCACTGGAAGACATCTTCTAAGGCTTTACATTTCAACCACCTTCTCATTTTGTCATCTATTTCACCATTTTCACCTTTCTGTTGGATAAGCCAGTATTCACCGCAATCTCTTTGTCTAGCTCATCATCAAATCTGCCTACATCTCAAAAAGCAACATCACTTTGTCTATCTTCCTGAGCATCTCGAAACTCCATATCCCAAGATCACTAGCATTATTACCCCTCACCTCATTTATTCCAGCCTTCATGCCACATCATGCTAATAAGGTATCACATTATTTCTTCCCTCCTAATGTGCTACTTTTGAGGGCAGTTCAAAAGAGCTACAAGTTAAATAATAATATTCTAATCTAGGTCTTAAGACTTTAATGGATCAGAGCTATAGGTTAACTTTAATAAACTCTTCACTAGGGAATGTACAATGCATGAAGTTTTCATTGCTAAGTTTTTGAATTCAAATTGGCGTTTTAGTATCACTACATATGGGCTTCTAAACCAACCCCCAACCATCAGTCAGTACAAACTACTACCAACTTGCATTCAATTTCTACAGAGAAGCATATCACATCCTCATCTCACAATATTCAAGATCCATCCAATCTAAATTAACAATTTACTCAATATAGTCTAACATTGGCCTAAACTTCAAAAGTACTTCACACGCACTATGCATCGAAAGACTCATCATGATATTCTAAACACAAAAACACATATGCATCAATTTATACAAATTCTGTAACTAGAAATTCTAATTAAAAAACCCAAATCAAAACCCCAAATCAAAACCCAAACCCAAATAAATAAACCCTAAAAAAACTAATTTTATAAAGATCATTACAATTCACAAACTAGGAACTAAACTTTCTTTGAATGAAGCCGAGTCTTTGATTAAATAACTCAAGATTATTCTCCTTTCGGGGACATAAAAAGATTACAGTCAATGTAAGAAAATATGAACCAAACTTTGGAAACAAAATTGCCTAAGTGTAGTTCCTATGTTATTTTTTCAATGCATGTATTTTTTTGCAAAAAATACAAAAAGTGAAATGACTCTTTAAATTACTCCTTAGGCCAAGTGGAGGGTCATTTGACCACACTGTCGAAAATCATCAACTTAATTTATAGATGATATTTCAAAACAGCTTATCAAATAGAGTCAGTTTCTAAATACGGGCGATCAACTAGTGACATCAGGTAAAGAAAGATTCACCATACCATTTGCCCTTTATTTCATATTTGGTTGCCTTGTTTACCATAAAAAGTTATTACCGAAATTATTTATGAAAATCACCATATGTTCCTCTGTAGTCTCGAATCCTCTATCTACGAATTGTATGCATTGTAAATAAATATATATAATTTCTTTTTAAAAATATAAAGTTTATTAGAAATGACAACTCCTAAATTATCACATAATTTTAGCTGTCCCTAAACTGTATTCTTCTTGGTTCCGATACGTTTTTCTTTTGTCTAGTCACACCTAGACCTAATTTTCATTAAAATACATATTTAAATAAAATTATACCCCAAAACATATTTAAACTAAGTCCCTACATTATGAAACATTAAACTAATTATGTTACCCTCATATTAAAATAGTTATTTTGTTTCCTCGACACTTAGTATAGCTAAATTATGAAATGTATTTTAAATATTTTACATAATTAAAATAAATTTCCATACTTTTCTTCTTTAACATATTCCACCATTTTCATCATTCACATACCTATCTTTTAACATTTTAGTCAGGTGTGTTTATGAAATTTCAATTCTCGAAAAACAAGACTTTTATTTTTTGTTTAAACCCACCTTCCAACCTATGGCAAGCTTGATGCATTTCTGATTTTCCAACTTCTCTCGTTATTTTCACCTACCCACTTTAAAGTTTGATATAATATTATTAAAAATTGTTCAAAAGCAGACAAGTACTGCAAAGTTGAGGATTTAGGATATATATCAGGCATCCACAGAAAAGGCAATAGAAATGCTTATCTTATTCCCTCGTCAGAGATCCGATTTTTGGCTATGCAATAAAGCAATAATCATGCTTAATTATTTTGGTGGGAGAAAGTAGTATGGGAGAAAAGGGTTTATTAAATGTTACGCTATTTAATTTATTTTAATTACGTAAAAAATATTTTGGGCACGTGTCTCTGTTTTCGTGTAACGTTATGTTAAAATAATTATTTTAATCAAGTAAATGTAGAAAATTAGGTTTAGTCCTTAACGATAGTTTCGCCAAGGCTTGCATGCTAAATAAAAGTAAAGGGTCCGTCTGCATGTTAAGAAGAAAGGAGACCACATAAAAAATTACGCACAGCTTAGGAACTGGCTAAATGTCAAAACATAACTGAATCCCTAATTTAATTTCACCCACTAACAGAGGCTTCTAGTTTACGTGACGTGAATCGGCATGTAGGTGTCTCACTCCATCCCAATCTCTGGCCTTAAAAAAGTATTTTTGGCCAGACCTCCTGAATCCATGGTACTGAACTATTTTTATTGTCTCCTCAGACTTTTAGCGGGCAACACCTGAACTATTTTACTGCCAGACCCTCATCCTTTAAACCTGACTTCACTCCTGCTATATTGAAATTATCTATGTTGTCTTATAAAATCTGTTACTGAAATGTCGATGTAAAATGAATATTTTACCTAACATTATACAAAATTATGTTATGGATTTAAAGTGGCATGACTAAAATAAAGACACCACCCCTGTATATACCTAGCTCATTTCTGCTGTAAGCAAAATTCAAAACAAATTTCTAGAAAATAACAGCAAAAAGCAAAGAAGCAAGATATTAATCCCAACAGATCTCATCAACAATTTTTTCTGAAATAAACCAACCCAATTCAAATCAAATTCCTCACAAAAATTGGAACAAATGACTAGGGCAGCAATTGAGTTAAAGTGGATGGCGATGGCCAAGAAGATACAACATTTTAAAGCCATGGAAGTACCGAAACCATATCAAAATTTGATTACAAAATTATTTAAGAATGAATCCATTTTGTCGAATTTTAGAAGAATGAGACTAACCTTAACGAAATTTTGGAAAAAACAAATGTTTTAATGAACCACTTAACGATTAAATTGACTTTGTTGGAAACATATAACTCATACTTTTAATTTTTATTTTTAGTATTATGATGGAATATTATTTACCAATACGTTATTTCAATGTATTTAGATTAATATAAATCATCAATATGAAAACAGTTCAGGTCAAAAACATAATTCTACAAAGCCCAAAAATATAACTTATTATAATAAATTTAATAATAGTCACAGACTGTGACCTGAATTAACTATGCCTCAGATTAATTAACTATTTGTTAATTTATATTAAACAGAAGAATCTAAATTTGTTGCTTTTGATTTAATTTATATGGGGTGAAGATCATTGAATAAAGTCCAACTGGTGTCGAGTTTATATATCTTCATGATTAGTTACTAAGGTCTAAATTAGAAAAGAATAAGATTTAGATGAAAAGGACGATCCAGAAATAAACCCTACATCCTACTGAATAGTCTGTATTGGGTCATCAGACCTGATAAATAAAACATAAAGTTTTATCTTGTAATTATTAATTTAGACTCAAGTTCTAAAAACATTTAGAATGGCTTTAAGAGATCTATTTAAATTTTAAGATGAGATACAAAAAGAGTAGCTTATCTAATTTTCAAACAGGGAGAACGCATTATGTTTTTGACTGCCCATAGTGTGTACTGCAAAGATCATTATTGAAACAACTTAGAGGCATGCATAAACCCTAGAAATAAGAAGTTGTGTTATTTTTGTAACACGCTTGGCGCCCAAACCAAAGAAGAAAACATCATAACTGGAATATTGGTGAAACCTAATATCCTTGTCCAGGTGGAAACAGCAATGTTTTAGCTCAGGTTTATTGGCTCATACATATTTAAAGCCCTCCTTAGTATCCTATACAATAACAAAGAACTGTAAAGCCTCTATTTATCCACCACTTCACTAGTGCTTATTAAACATACTACATTTAAGCACCTCATTTGTCACAAAAGGAATGAGACAAGATCCCATACCTATTTGTTATTGCCCACTCATAAATCAGTGAGTTATTTACAAACCATTGAACATCTCTCTGCAAATGTTGACAACAACAATAGATTGAGATAGCACTACTATGAATATTAAAAAACAGGCTAAACAGTTAATGTGTAGATTTTATGAGAAGAAGTGAGTTATAACTCCAATGTTAATAAGAGACACTGATGAGTGGTATAATACTTCAAATATTCATTAATTATCCATCATTTAGCCACGCTTGATCCTATCCAAGCTACCTCTATATACCACACAAAATCACTGAGAACTGAGGGCTAAAACAATGATCCAAACCAAAAACGACCCATTTGCTAGAACATATCCTACTCCTGAAATGAAGGGTACATGATGTCATGTTTGCTAGCACTCCAGAGGGTCAGAAGCTGTTATCAACTTCCCTGAGTGGGTCCACACCTACCAACTCCAGCAGTGGCCTCTGCTGCCACATTGAATATCCAACCATAATGTGGTACTTATAATATTAATGATACTTTATGGTTCTCCTTCATTACAATTCCCCCAGTTTCCACCAACATCAGAATGTTAACAACTCATGTAATAAACAAGAATTTATAGATGAGGAGGCTTTGTTTGATATGCCGAATCTGTTGAGGGATATGGCTGGAGGAATGCTTGTTAGCCCGCCAAGAATGAACCTGCCATGCCCATAACGATTTGGGTGACGACCAGATTCATAGCCTGAGGGGTGGAACCTTGGGGTTATAGCTTAACTTTATTAATATTTAAAAATATGAGCCAAAACCAAATGTCAAATATAATAGCTAAAAACTAAAATAAATGGGAGAATATTAATGCAATGATCAAATTTATTTACATTATCAATAAACCACATATGGTATGTGGTCTATCATTTTCTTGGTTGCTTTCATTGTTTTTTTTTCTCTTTTTGTCTTTTTTGGCATCACTGGTCTGGTCGATTTGGCCTTTGCTCTCCACCATATATTTTTATGTATATGAGTGTGAAGTTGTCAGTAAGTCAATGCAAGTCTATTTTCAAATCATAAGGCAGGATCATAATTTTATAAATTGGGTTCTGTTATATGAGGTTTATCTATAAGAATATTGTTCATAGATATGTATAATCTCATTTTATCATATTAAAAAATGATAAAAAAGAATGGTTGTATGTATATGTGAAAATGGTATGCATCAATGTTAATGAAAGCCTTAATATATGGTAGATTTATTTGATGATTAGTATTGTTAGCTCTCTATTATTTTCTCTCAGTGTAGTGAGTAATGAGACAGGTGTTTAATTTAGGGGTAGTTCAATTGGGGCCGGGGTGACAAAAGTCCAAAATACACATACCGTACGTGTTAATCGTATCATAATATATCACGATCAATCAATACTGACTTGAAAAATTCAAAACATTATAATCAATCAATCAGAAAAAAAAAAAATAGTATTAGCTCCATCCCAATGTAATAAATAGATTTAACTAATTTTGAAATTGAAGGCTTGATATCAATAATTATGTATCATTATCGCCATCGTACACTATATATACCAAATTTCGCACTTCAAAATCCAAGATACTAGAAGATTGACCAAATAAACACTGATGCTCATGATCTTTAATTGTAGCCTTCTCTCTTAATTGATTTGGCCTACCTGGCGTGAGTAAAGTTTGAGCATTCTTTAATGATCTACAACCATATGAGATGATGGGCAATCAGTGAGAACAGTTTTCACTTCTACTTCTACCGTTCTACCGCACTATATATTAATCTCTCCAATTCAAAATAATTGTCATTTTCAAAAATCGATATATAATTTTCACTATTTTTATTTTTATGATCGAATATCTAATTGTTACAATTTTTCAAACATCAGCCCGATATTATTATTGAATGTTGAACGAAGACGAGTTGATATTTCTCTAAATTCGACCATCAAGGATGACCACACATATATATATCCCAAATAATTTGATTTCGACTCCGTTGAATTGTTTACTTGAGCACCCAAGTAGTAAAGCACTAGCAAACTAATTAAAAAAATGTAGCATATAAACAAGCAATAAATAATAATGTTCCAATATCTCTAAATAAACCCTGTCTTCGTAGGACATGAAATTTTTCCTCTGACATAAGTCTTTTTCTTGTGTCGTTGTTTATATCCTTCCAATCCATTTAACCATTGACTTTTTTAAATTTAACTTCAACATCAATTATTAATTATTTCATTCTAAAAAATATAAAATTTATATAATTATTCCATTTTTATACTATTTTCATAATATTATATTTTTAATCTTTTAATTAATTTTGAAGAAAAGAAGAATTTAATATCAAAAGATTAATCATAATGGTATAATTGAATGAATAACAGAATACCGAGTATGATTGAAATGTGAACCATAACTTTCCATAATAAACATCCCCATATCTATGAAAAAATTGTACTTTGATTTATATAAATGCTTCAACATCAAATTAGTAATACTTTTAAAGTCGAGTCAAGCTAAAGGAGTTAACCCTTAATGAAGTGAGGCTGGTCAAAAATCTCATCAGATATTCAATGAGTCCAAATTAACCAAGAGCTCAAAATTACATGTTATAACAATGATGCATGTTGATAAGGCTTATCGAATGATAAGTGAAATTATTTAATGAAAAAAGATTTCCATACTTGGAAATCTCACATGTTTATGTCAAGTACTTATTGCCATTATTAAGCAAATTGATACACAATACTTCATTCACCTGCACAAGATTTTGCTACAATCAAAGATGAAGGGAAGAAAATTGTTTCATCATCACGAGGGCGGATGATGATTTGGGTATTCTTCTAATTTGTTTTATACGATAATTTTAAAATATGGCCCTGGGTTATATTTAATAATCGACTTAAGACGTAGAAAATTCAGAATCGTATAATTTGTTATATATACAATATTTTAATAAAAATGAAATATGTATCTTCTCCATGTATGTATCTCAAAGTAACTCATTACTTAATGATAAATAATCCACATAATTAATTTAAAAATTAACTTCTTCATCTAGTTAATTAAGATTATACAAATATATATATCAATAATCTAATTTTCTCAAACGTCATAGTACTGTATGATCTCACGTGCCATCATATTGTCATCTCTTGACTAATCCTTACACCAACCGTTTAAAAAATTAATTAAATTAATGTAAACTCCATTATGGGTTAATCTAAAGCTAAGCTAACCATCTAATCATTATAAAGAATACATGTACTCCGTATATATAATCTTCACTTCCATGATATCAAATATTTAACCTATCTAATTTACATTTCACATACTTATGTCCCCATCTTGATAATTATATCTAAAGCAAACAATGAGGATAAAGAACAAACTGACCTTGAACTTCTCCCATTCCGATCAAGAACAGAGCCAAATCCAAAACAATAATGTCATGTATAATATAATTGAAATGCTCTCCTCATAGAACCAAGGCTTATATTTGGGAGTATGATTCACAACAAAGAAGAAAGGAGAAACAAAAGAAGTTACGTTTATTTATTTGGATAGGAGACAATTAAATAGGGAAATAATATACATCTTATACTTGTAGTATAAGCGTTAAGAACAACTTGCATATATGCCGTACATGATAGTGATGAAATTTGCCAACACGCTCAAATGTCTATATTTTGGGAATGCAATAAGTTAAATATTCCATAGATACAAAAAGTTCTATATTTTGAGATATGCCACTTGCTTAAGTTAGTGGGTCCCATTGTAGTATTAAATGGACACGTAACCAACACGGATAGTTGGTCAAATAAACTGTCCGGTATTTAGAAGCAGTTTGGATTTAACTGCCAAACGCGTTGTCTATCTAGCTAGTTGGCTAGTTCATGAATCGATGATAGAGAAGTCTCAATATATCTTTGCATAATTTTTAGTTATCATCCCACCAATTTATACATTAATTAATAATTTAAATTTTGTATATATAATTCTTTCTTTAATTAGTCAAATGATTGGATAGGTATTATTATATTTATTTGAATATTGTAATTTGGTGCATTTAATCAATTTAACTTTTTTAACCTTGCATTTAGTCATTTACTTCTCACCTACACATGGATAATTTAATTTGCTTATTGAAACATGGAGTAGAAATGAAGCTAAGACAATATATTATATGAAAATTTAATAAATTTAACAAATTGTGTATTTAAATAGAAAACAGGCTCACAAAGCTAGCTTTGAAAGTTTTAGGATGACAAGATTTGTAATTAAAACATATTGTTCAGACGACAACTAAAAATCACCGAGGAGGAACATAAAGACATTAAACAAATTAGATCACAAGATTAAAAAATAATTCCATGACTCAATAGCCCACATGATACGAATTAAAGTTTGATTCTACCTAAAACAAACTCTATTTTCTTTCAGAAGACTCTAATCAGCCTATCTATATCTTAATTGTGAATACTATATACGTACTCCATACTCTTCATTGCTAGTTGGCTAGTTGATGGTTCTATTATTGTAGCAAATTTCTCAATATATCCTATAGTAACCGAAGCCTAGAAGGGATAAGAGGGCAACTAATTTAGTACCAAAAGTTTATTATACGATTATAAATTATTTAGGTAATCGATTTTTTCACTCCACTTCTCAAGGTCACACTCCATCTCATATTTCAACCACTGACAACAATTGGAGTGTCATTAGAAACCAATGGAGTGAAAAAAATTATCGACCATTATTTAACACAAAATATATTGTATTACTGTAGCAATTAGCTAACCTCATTAATGTAAAAAACTTTAATAGATTAATGTTCTGAATTCCACCTCGTATTTTATTCAAATTTGGCTACCCTTTCTATTAAATGATAAATCACATTAATTAATTGGTAATCTAATAAATAATGCCTAAAAAAACAATTTCTCTTTTAACCCCATCCCAAGAAAAGTCTCTGAAGTGACTTTTAGTCTGTAAATGGATCCCTTTCATATTTTTAAATGTTTTCTATTTTATTTAATTAATATTATATGACTAATCTTATTTGCTTAATAAAATATATAGAGATTGTCACAAATTATAACTCTCTCAATCACAAAAATTTGAAATTAAAGTTACCCCATTTTTCGTATTCGGTATGTCATGGCTCTGAAACTTCACAATCACTCTCACACTCCCACGCGTCACTCACACAGTGCTACTGGAAATTCAGTAGCTACACAAGCAGCTTCCCTAAGGCCCCACTTTTTCTTTTTCACACAAAGAAAACTTGTATGTAATAAAAACGAATTTAGAGTTTTGTTTAATGTGATCCGGCAAATTATATAAAATTTATAAGATTGTTGTGAAGTAGTACTAATTTATACCTATCAGAATGCAACAGTAAAGAATATTTAAATTTTATTATATTTGCACCAATTTAGAAACAATTCATATCGTGGGTGTTTGGTTAATTTTTTAATTTATGTCGCAATTTTAACTATGTGTCACTTATAAATATCAAATTTATTTTCGATTGAAGCCACTAACATAACTTATAAGTCGATAGAGACCTGTTTATGTAAAATGATAGAATGACTTATGCTAATATCCATTTATATATCACTTTTTTTTGTCTTTATGATATAAATAAATTTAGTAACTTAATATCCAAAGAATAAAAACTTAATATAACTAAAATTGTATTTCTACATTAAAATATAATATTTTTTTAATAAAGAATGAAATATTAAAAACAGATAACTAAAATTGCAGACTTTTATGACATGAACAAGGAGAAGAAGATATAAAGTTAAAGCTATCAAGATATGAAATTACTTTGATCAATCAATTTATGTTTCTGAGCAAAAAAGCTGAAAGTTGGGACTCATACTTTTAAGCTTGCATTATCAAATCATAATAAACACTCATTTTACAAAAATGTTTTAGCAAACACTCTCAATAACGATGATAATGTATACTATTTGAACTCCTTATATTTCTTAACATTAAAAACTTGAAAGACATGATGAAGCAAGGATGTATTGTATACATCTGAAAGTCAGTTCTCAACATCCAAGTCCAAAACCAATTAAATTATCCCTGTGACAGACATTTGAACCATTTTTTTACTTCATTTTCTAGAATTAATACAATTGGTTATAGCCATATAAGAATGAATAATTAGTTGTTCTTAGATTGCCAGCAACATGAAGAATGGATCCAGGTAATTTTTAATTATTCTAAGAATCTTACCAATCGAGCACTTTACTGACGTCCATTTTAGCACACATACATGAACCATTTGAATTGAATATTTATTCTAAAGTTTACACCTTCACAAAATGACACATCATATTTTTACTCCCTTTCTAAGTTTCAACTGCTGACATCTCTTTCCATGTGTTCCCAATTAAAACTCAACAAGTACTATCCAAAGTCCAAAAATAGTAAAAATCATAACATTGCCATCTGTTAATGCTCAATCAAAATGGCACACGTGTTACACACACACTGAATATACACAAAATTTTATGTCATTTTCGGGCCTACTAACATAAAATTAATTTTAATTGGGCCTTTGAACACAGCTCAATGTCCACTTAATTCAATCTCTCAAGTTGTCATTATCCTAGAAGCTATCTGTGTCCTTCCTAATATATTTGTACAGTCCTATAAATATACTATAATATAGTATTAATTATGTTCAATAATAATATTCAGTGTACTATATATATGCCTTAGGCTCTTCATTGTTCTCCAAAAAGCATAGATATTTACTCAACTGAAAAACATATATATACACTTCACTCAAAATCCAGACACTTAAATTAGCTCAAACTTGAATTTCAAGGATTGTATTGATTTTTTGCAAAAATGGATGTTTATAGAAACCATCATCTGAAATTTAAACTTCTAACGTGTGATATGGCTGATGAGTGTTCATCAACTTCAGACAGTGGGAGTGTTTCAAATTGTTTGTCCAGTTTCTCTGATGAAGAACATACGTTGGCTTCGAATAATCCGAAGAAAAGGGCAGGGAGGAAGAAGTTTAGGGAGACAAGGCACCCAATATATAGGGGAGTTAGAAGGAGGAATTCAGGAAAATGGGTGTGTGAGATGAGGGAACCAAATAAAAAATCAAGAATTTGGCTAGGGACTTTCCCAACTGTAGAAATGGCAGCTAGAGCTCATGATGTTGCAGCCCTAGCTCTTAGGGGGAAATCTGCTTGCTTGAATTTTGCAGACTCTGCATGGATTCTGCCAATTCCTGCATCAGGAAGACTTCAAAGATATATATGAGCGCAGTGTAATGAGGCCAGTAGAGGCTGTATTCAATGAAATTCAAGTTGTTTCATAAGTGAAAGAAGAAGAGGTGATATTGCAAGAAGATAATAATTTCTTGTTTATGGATGAAGATGAGAGTATGCCTTGGTTGATTACAAGTATGGCTGAGGGATTAATGTTACCTCCTCCATTTCATTCTGTAGATGATGAAGATCAAGAACATCATCTGCAATTATGGAGTTACTCAGTTTGATATTATTCATTGTTTTTGCATGTTTTGGATTGTCATTCAAATTATTTAGTACTGAAATTAGAGTGATTGATTTTTTTCTAAGTGAAGTATAGGATAGCCAAAGTGTGGGAATAGATACAATAGAAAGAACAAATATGGGTGCATTGAAGAGGGCACAACCTCTATATCTTCATGGTGGAATAGAACAATAAGTTGAATCAAAATGTTATTTTATACACGTAATTATTTGATTCTTGAGACCATTTTCAAGATGTGGAGTTGAAATGATTCCTATTTCGATTCATTTTATATCATTGTATTTCTGTTCTAAGATTCATATTTTAATAGATTTAACAAGATTCGATTAAAATGTGGACCTAACTTCGTCTGTAATGCAACCATCTGTTTCATTTGAGTGAAACCATTAATTGACTGCCGATTTGGTCATGATCCGGCCCTGGATATAAGTCAAACTCGACTCCACCAGCTTGTTAACAAGCTAACAACTCTAATAACTAGTGACGTAGATTAGTGTTTTCAATATAAAAAGAAAAGGAATTGATGACAACAAACCCACCAATGATTAGAATACTGGCATACCACTGAGCTCCAGTATACTTGGGCACAACATTCACATTAGTTGTCTGAAACATACCTCTACCGTTAAAAGAACTAATATAAGTATGAACATCTCGCTTTTTTATAAGTAAAATTTAATTTCTATAAGTGGAAACGAACCCTTTACGCCTAAGCTCACAGCGAAGCTTCCAAGCATTCTAAACAACTGTATCCCATTAACTCCCTTGAAGACTGGCAGGACAAGTAACTCATTTTAAGTGACTTTATTTCTACTTTAGAATTCCCATATTGGATTAGGTAAGAACACCATACACAATATCTATCAAGAACTTTTTATTAAACGATAATTTCGCCTTAACAAACTTCCTAATTACTACACACTAAGAACAAGCAGGTCAGCCATTTCACATCCAACCAACACTATTCGGCATACAGATAATGTGCCTATAACAGCCCGACACTAAATGACACCCAAATGGAACAATCAGACACCTTAATTTTCCTGAATTTAAGAATAATAATCATTCTCAGTTTCTTACAGTATCATAGTATATTCTCCTTTTTTATTCTCATCATAATCTTCAATTGAAATTTAGGGTTCCAAAATCCCCCTAATTTATATCCCCTTTTTCAATTAAAGCTTCAAATTCAATTTTTAACCTTAAATCTCATCGACCCACTTTTCAATTATCCATTCCCATAAAAAAGCTCACATCCTTTTCACTATACACATCAAGTTTCAATTTTTATTCTCATTTATTGAATTCTTATTATATAAAGATTCAATTTTGAGTTATTACTAATTAAAGATTCAATTTTGAATTATTATTTAGTTTCTGTATTTAATAATGAATATGGATGGAAGCAAAAGGATTTTTCAAAGGATGGGTCCTTCAACTAGTAATGAAAATGGGTTTAAGCAGCAAAAAGTGTGCTTTCATTGGAGACAAGGGAGGTGTAATAGAGGCAATCAATGTATGTATCTTCATCAAGAGGGTATAAATAATAATGGGTTTTCGTCGAATTCGAAGAGGGCACATGGGTTTTCTGAGGATGATAGTGCTCGTTCTGGATTGAGGAGGAACACAAATTTCAATAATAAATGGGGAAGGAATAATAATAGTAATATTAATAGCAATAATAATAGTAGTAATAATAATAATAGTAGAGGGGTTGTTAGGACTGATAAGGTGTGCAAGTATTTTTTGCAAGGGAGTTGTACTTTTGGGGATCAATGTCGGTTTTCGCATTCATGGTCAACGGGGGATTGTTTCTCATTGTTGACTCAGCTTGAGGGGCACCAAAAGGTGGATACTCTGTTAAAGATGAGTGCTTTATGGCATTTTGCTTTATTCGATAAATATGCGTGCTTTCTGGATTGTTTTGCTTGATTATCTGATGAATATTGATTAGTTTGGAAGGTTTAAGGTATATATGAACATTGTTTATGTACTAGTAAAAAGGGTTGACTCAGCTTGGATTCGTATATCATGATAATAGTAGGTTTGATCGACTATCCGTGTGCAATTTAGAAATAGTTTAGACATGTTGGTTGTTTTTAGAATGTATGTAAGACAAAATTCTTATTGCGTTGTAGAAATCGTTTGTATCTTAGGCGGGAACCTCTGATTGCGGTATGTTTATGTTGATGTTGATATTTTCGATAAATATGAGTGCTTTATGGCTTATTTTGCTTGATCATATGATAACTTGTTGATTATTTTGGAAGGTTTGAAATTCATATGAACATTTGAGTATGCAATCTAGAAATAGTTGACATGTTCATTGTTCTAAGAATGCCTGCAAGACGAACTTGTTATTGAGTTGTACAGATGAGTGCTTTTGGTGTATGTTGCCTATTTTATTGAACATATCAGTTGCAGACTCGGAATATATATGCTAGTTTTTTTTTTTAATTTGATAGTTACTTGACATTAAATAAGATTGTATATAATTCTAATTATGATTCTTTCGAAAGGATATTACAGGGATTGCTCTGCCAAGTGGTTCTGATAAGCTGTACACTGGGAGCAAAGACGAGACAGTGAGAGTTTGGGATTGTCAATCTGGTCAGGTAGTTCTTGTTATTTCTTTTCTGCTGTTTCCAATTTTGTTTTGTATTGTTTCATGACACGATTAGATAACATGGAGATAGAAATTAGTCTTAAAATTTTATTTTTTTTATTTGCAACTATCGCTATGAACCCTCATTGGATGTTCAGAATTTGTAAAATTCAAGGATCATTAGCAAACCAGATATTTGTTGTAATAAGTGTACCATATAAAGAGTCGTTATATGATTTTGGCCTCAAAGCGGATATCATAGGTAGTTTAGTTCATTTCTTAACATGTACTTTAATCATTTTTCATTGTTTCTTACATCCATTTTTAAATTTGTTCTCAAATTGGGAAATCTTTGCTTCCTGTAGTGTGCCGGAGCCATCAGTGTAGGTGCTGAAATTGGCTGTATGATTAGTGAAGGTCCATGGGTGTTTGTGGGTTTGATGAATCTTGTCAAGGTAACTTTCACCCCTTGATTGTTATTTTAATATCTTTCTCTCCCATGCTAACAAGAAAGCTGGAAAGGTGCCTTGTTCTGTATTCTTCAACTTCACGGCTGAAACATATTGGATCAGTACTTCATAGGTGCCCATTATGACACCATCAACTGTTCCTTTTGTTGTTTTAGGCATGGAATACTCAAACGAACACTGAACTCAGCTTAAATGGACCTGTTGGACAAGTCTATTCGCTTGTCGTGGGCAATGACTTGCTCATGGCTGGTACACAGGTATTTTTTATTTTTTGGCTATATATTATGTTTGTCACTTAAGCATTCATGCATCATGTCAGTCTTCAATGTATGTTCACCTTTTTCCTCTGTCCCTGTCTTGTGTATGTTAATGGTTCATGAAACATGATTATCGGATTAACATATTTTGGTGCAGGATGGAACTATATTGGTTTGGAAGTTTAATATTACTACCAACAACTTTGAACCAGCTGCATCACTTAAAGGACATACACTCGCTGTGGTTACCATGGTGGTCGGAGCAAATAGACTCTACTCTGGTTCTATGGATAGTACTATTAGGGTAATATATTGTTCTTTAAGATGTGGATTTTCACACTTGGTTTAATGTCTGAGAATAATGGAAGATAATTTTTTCCCCTTGAAGATTTATTTACTTATTTTTCTTACAGGTTTGGAGTCTTGAAACATTGCAGTGTCTGCAGACATTGTCTGATCATAGTAATGTAGTTATGTCTGTTTTATGTTGGGATCAGTTTCTGCTGAGTTGTTCATTGGATAAAACTATAAAGGTATGGGTTTATTGCTATTGTTAGATTGATGTTTTTTGAACTGCCAGCAAAGACATATTCATTATTTTCTTTTACCTCTGGCAGGTCTGGGCAGCTACTGATAGTGGAAAACTCGAAGTAACTTATACACACAATGAACAACATGTATGTTTTGAAAATCAATTGTGCTAGTCTTGTCTTAATAATTTTTTATTATTATTATTAGTTAAGCAGTGTTCATGCATTGTTATGTCAATCCGCTTGAGGGTGAATTTGTGGGTTTAATAGCATGTATTTGGTATATATGACCCCTTCAATTAGTAGTAGCATTATTAGAATGGCCCGGTTGGCTTAGAGTGTTTATAGTGCTTTGTAGTTTGAGATGCATAACTGTGAACCCTAGTGTAATTGATTGATCTCCTCCCTACAGGGATTGCTTACACTTTTTGGGATGCACGACTCAGAAGCCAAGCCAGTATTGCTCTGCTCTTGCAATGACAGCGTTGAGAACTGCATAAGAGTATACGAGTTGCCATCGTAAGCTTACTATTTTCTGCAGTTTTTTTTGGTTATGTGTTAGTTCGTTTTCAATTTTCTCATATTTCTGCTTGATTTTGCAGGTTTTCAGAAAGGGGGAAGATCTATTCAAAACAGCATGTCCTATCCATACAGATTGGCCCTCCTGGTTTCTTCTTTACTGGGGATGGAACTGGCCTAGTGAGAGTGTGGCAGTGGGTTGCTCAACCAACCCCTACCACCACATAAACAAGAGGCGGCAGATGTATACAGTCATATAATTATTTTGACATGGTGTCATTTTGTTCGTTTTCCGCTTGTTCGCTTCTTTTGGTTGAAATTTTGGCATTTCCATTTTTGAAGCCCCTTGTATCACCTTCGGCTGTGTACCGTAAATGTAGTTTTAGCACTTCAACATTATGAGAGCAATAAACTTGAGAAATTTGGTAAAATATCAACATTTCTTTCATTTTCGAAAACATAGGTACTATTATGTATATTGCATTCAATCTGTAGAGGAATTATACAGACAACAAGAAATGGATAGACCATGAACCTAATGCTTCTTTATCTCTATCTCACATGTAATTCAAATCAAACTGATATTTTTTATAATAGTAAGTAGTAGATTATGTATTTAAAGCAGAAGCTTTTGTTAATGCGATTTCATTGTTATAATTATAAATTGTAACATAAAATTGGATAATTTGTTTCATATGATTTTATTTATTATAATTATAAAATAGAACATAAATGAGAAAAATAAAATTATCGAATAATATTATATTTAAAGAAAGATCAATTTTCTCAGAAAAAGACTGCCCGCTCTATTTAAGCCCCTTTGTGCATTCATAAATCAGATTCATGATATAAGATTACGCTAGAAGTATCAACACTTCACATGCTGACGCATAATATTATAAAGTGAGGTGTATGATGAAATTCCTAAAACTATGAAATCAGAAATAAAAATATACTCATATATTTTAAACTTTATTATCTAAAAATTCAATTAAGTACTTAAATCGCCCAAATTTCTCCATCTTTTACCTTTAGTTGTTAATTAAAGCTGAGTATCTTCTGTTCTGATCATCATCTTTATGAAGTTTAATTTATTTTATTTTTGGTTCGTATTGTTTTCAATTTTATTTTGTTGGCTTCTGTTATATCTTTTTTCTTAGTGTACCATTCTATTTTTTTTATTATATATAGTTATTCACTCATACTGATTTCAAATTAATAATTTGTCTCAACCTAAAGAATATTAAGCAAGTCAATGTTAATCTTTTGCTATCTTCTCTAACAATTTTATTACCTAAATGAAGAACTATTATGCATAGTTAAAAGAAAATAATATGAAATCTGTTATTGTTCTATTTCATCTGCATCATCACTAACTCTTGGCCAAGATAAACGTAGAAGTTTAAATTTCTGAATGATTTTATATAGCTTGTCAAAGTATTACTTTTCTCAATTACGCCTTCAAATGCGAATTCTTTTTTGTCTATTATGTCCGGGTATTTTGCATATATATTATTTACTCGATAGTTTTGATTCGGTAGCTCTCCTTATTATTTTCAATTTACTTTATTCCTCGTTATATTTCTCTCCTAATATTTAATATAAGTGGTAAAACAAAAAAATAATGTAAGCACGTGATATCTAAAGGAAAATTCAATAATCTAAAAACTTGTGCCATATCTTTAACTTGTATTTATATTACTAACTCCGAGTATCCACATCATTATTGTTCATAAATTTAAAAAAAGAGTTTTCACATATAACTTAATATAATATGAAAATTTTATATGTAATAATTGATATTATCTGTATTATTTACTTTTAATAAAAAAATGAATTACTAGTTTTATAAAAAGTATACAAGATGAAATTTGTATAAAATATAATGAATTATAATGTTAACTAATTATAATAATTTGGGTAAATATGAATGCTTTCTTATAATGTTTATAGCTTTGGGCTACACATGATTTCTATTATCAATCTTCAAAAGCAATAAAAATTATAATAGAAACAAAACAACTTATCTAATAAGTAAAATTTTACTAATTAAAGAGTATCATTTGCTAAAACTACAAATCATCTAAACCTAAAAATATCGCTAACTATTTTAAAAAGGTCAAGATTTATAAATCTATTATTTTATAATTGACTTATGCTGTAACTTTGATGATCTTTCAGAGCAAAAATTATTTCATTATTTTAAGAAAAATATGTTGAAAAATATTTGTATCTCAATATATTTTCACTGTAAATATTATATTACAAAGTATTTGAGTTCACCAATGGGTTTGATTTTTCACTTTCAAATTATTTTGAAATCATTAAAGGAACTGAGTAAATTAGTTTCTCATTATTCTATGGCTTGACTATAAATATTGTTTAGCTTGTTTTAACCCTTATTACTCAATGTAAACTAGTGGAAGAGTAAGCCTCTTTTTTCTACTATAAGAAGGTAGACTATGATTTTTTTGTTTTATAACAAAATAATATAAAAAGTTTATTATTTCAAATTAAAATAGAGTACACATCGATTTCTAACCACATGCATCAAATATATGATATGGCTTCCTAATATAGCTTCATATTTCTATACGCATCGCCTCTCCTAAATTTTCTAAAACGCATTTTTTATGTATATGTACTTTAGCAGCCTTCCTATTATTCACCCAAAACATAAAAATCAAGTATTTCGAGATTTTCAATAATGAAAATAGTAGAATGGTTCAAATTTGGCTCAGGAAAATTTTAGGGTTCAAGTTATTTTTAGAACAAGTGATTATATTTATTAATTTTTAATTTTTTCAAAGAACTATAGCTTAGGAGTTGATGACATGCCTTATCATTTCTTTAATCTACAACAGTTCTGTTACTTGTGTAATGCTAAAGACCACCTTTTAGAGAAAATTTAGTTGACTATAAAATATATTTGTAATGCTAAAGAGTAAAGACCACTCCGTATAAATGGTATAATATATATGCATGCATGTCGACTAAATTTTTACTTAGTTTATCTTTATTGATTGTCCAAGTGCCAATGCCTAATCAAGTCAAACTTCACTAATTTTGGATACGAGTTACTATTCATAATTATTATTTCGTTATATAGTAATAAAATATATCTAATAAGTAAATTTATGTTATCACATAAAATGAAGATTTACTATTCGATTAATAAAAGTCAACTTTATGTTTCCCCACTCACAACGTGGGCGATCACATGGAGAATGAGATTCTTTCTAGTAGTATAAACACATCCTTTCAGCTTTTAAAAAACGAATCACATATTTGAAAAATAATGACAATAATAAACTAATAAGATGATATAAAATTATACACATATATTTACCTTATATTCTCTAAGAATATAATTCCTATTTAGTATTGTACTTTTAATATGTGGTACAACCTCCATTACTTAAATATTATCAAATTTTGAATTTCTATTAATTGACCTTCATAAATTTGACTTTAATATTCTTGATGCATGACACCATGATCATCTAAGAAATTAATCACCCTCATATATCTTTGAGAAATCTAACTAAATAAATCAATATAATTTTTCAACCATTTAAATATAAAAATTATGAATATTACATACTAAAATTTATCTCTTAATTTTCTTCCAATAAATCAAAACTTATTTAAATCTCAACCAACAAAATTTTAAAATTATGTCATTATATACCAATTCCATCTCTAAAAGGTTCTCTGATTTTCTTTTCATAGTCAAAAATTATTAAAAATTAAACCACTAAGTTATGAATTACTACATACAAAATACATCTCTAAAAGAGCATTCGATTTTTTTTCAATAGTCAAAATTTTTTAAAGCTCAACCAACAAACTTAAAAATTATGAAAATATCATAGTACCTCCATCTCTAAAAGTTTAATTGATTTTCTTTTTGAATAGTTAAAATTATTTAAAAGTCAACAATCAAAATTTAAAATTTATAAATACTAAATTTCACATCCATCTCTAAAAGATCGATCGATTTTCTTGTTCAATCGTCAAAATTATTTAAAACTCAACATACAAAATTAAAGACCATGAAGATCGCATACCACCTACATTCTTAAAATGTTCATGGTTTTTCTTTTCAATAGTTAAAATTATTTTAAAAACTCAACCACCAACATTCAAAATTTATAAACACTAAAATATGTCGTCACTTCTTAAAAGATCACCAATCTTTTTTTCATTAGCATACTATTTAAAACTCCACCAACAAAATTGATAACTTATGATTACTATATACTACTACGCTCCTACGCCAAGTAGAAGCCAATAGTCAAAATTAACAAATTATTATTAGAGAAAGATTGTCTAGATTAATTTTTTTAATGATCAAATTAACAAACTTTATCATCCTAACTTATATACATAACATTGATTTGAATAATAAATTATAATATTTTTAGTAAATTACTTTAAATATATTAATACTTTAAATATTTTTCATCGTATAATAACAATATTTTCCATCGTATTTAACCAAAATTATTCTTAACATAAATACTTTTGATTATTCATAAAATAATGTCAATTTTTAAACAAACTTAATAATTTATTAAGAACTTATACTTTACAATTATACAACTTGTAATAGAGTCAATTCAATAAAATAATTCTATTTACACGTAGAACTTATATTAGGATTGCAGTTTGTAATCTTTATTTTAATTAAAATTTACCAAAATATACTATATCCTTCATCAAAGGTATTTTTTTGTAGGATTCAAAAAAAGTTTTATAAACTTTTGGGCATAACTTGTGCTTTTATATATACTAGTAACAAGATTTGGCAATGCATGAATAGTTGTTGTTCTGCTATGTCTTTGTTATAGTTATAAAATTCAAACATAGAGATAAACAAATTATGTAATGACTAATTTTTTAAAATTAGGTGAGTATCATTTTTCTGAATCATGAAATCCATCAAACTAAAATATAGAGTTAAACTTCCTTATTTAAAAATTCAAAATTGGCATACTCAAATAATCAAAACTTCTTCTTTCTTTATCTTTGATATCAACATTGTGTCATCATCTCTCACCAAGATTAATTGATCATATTTTCTCGATTCTATCTCGTTATTTCTTCAGGATTATTTGCCAGATGACATTTCTTTTTTCATATTAAAAGAAATGATTCACATCATAAAAATGAATTAGAGGTACTAAGAGTTAAGATTTACCTTAAAATAACAACAAATATGAAATAAATATGTCTTCAAGAGATGAAGATCAATAATATATATAAAAACATAAATATATAAATATGAAACACTTAAAAAAAGTATCATTCAAAAATCTGATAATTGAGAATATAAACCAATATACTTACCACTTAATCAAACTTTTCGTTTCTTCGTAAGTTGGGCTTATTTTCAATGTGGATGCATTGTTTGTTTGAATTTGACTTTTTCATATTTTTTATCAATATTTTAATTAGGAATAGACTTCGAAGTTTAATATAGAACATACTTTATTACATTGAAAATAATGTACATGTATATGTAATTTTACCATAGTAATCTTCAATCTTCATTCTCGATGCTTTAATTACGGTATGATTGCTTTGTTCATTTTGCAAAACTCCTCCTCCTTTTAAATAAATATTGTTAATAAATAAATAATATTGAATATTACTTTGCTAACATTGAATATAAAAACCAATAATAATATAGAAGTTATCGATACTATAATTAATACTCATAATATTTTTATTCTTAATATAATACTTGTGATTCATGTCAAAATAATACGGAGTATGTGTTAATTTTAGATCAAACTTAATAATCTTTTGGGGATGGAGGGAATAATGATTATAAATTAAAGGATGAAAGTAATTAGGTTGGATTAAATATGTCTTTAACAATGCTTTGATTATGATTAGTTGGGATGTCCCCATAAGGTTAAGTGGTTAACTACACTCCGCCTCCTAAGTACTTAATTTACAATCGTGCAATGAATTTCATCATCCGAGGAGAAATTTTAAGAATATCACAAGTCAACCCTATTATTTGCTTTCACATACAAAATCTTTTATTAACAAAATAATATTAAATTACATGCATATATCAATTAATTTCTAAACAATCTCTCCTATTTCACATTTCATTAAAATTAAGCTATTCCCGCCATTTCACATTTCAAGCGCAGAGCTTAATTCTCTCTCTCCCCCACTCTCCCACCTAACATTTTCAAAAAATTCTTACATGATAACTCCAAAAAGCTCAGACTTCAAATACGTGTCTTTAAAAATCTCTAACTAATTTCGTATTATTTTGCTATTATGTATTATTTCGTTAATTACTTCAAATAATTTCTGTGATTGTTTGTGTGTTATTTCGGTTTTGATGTCGTTATGTTTTATTCTACAAAAAGTTTTGAAATCTTTATAGTTTTCTGGTTTTATGTTGTTATTTGTGATATTTGTGTGTTTTATTTCTGACAAAAGTTTTGAATCTGGGTTTTGCCGATGTATAATCACAGTAACTTAGTATTAAGACATTGCAATATGCTTATAAACCCCAAGATAACACATACCATAACGTGAATGACAATCATTTTAAACTATATCATTGGTTATTTGATAATTTCTTATGAGAAAAATAGTCAACAAGACATTTAAATGTATACAATTTTCTATGTTAATAAAATATTTTCAAACAAAATTTAGGCTGTGAACAAAGAATAAAAAAACTGAGGGAGTATTATTTAATAATATAAATTATTAAAGATTGAAAATGACATACGATTTAAAATCATATCGCGAAAGAAGTAATACATCGAATATATAATATACGAGATAATCTATATTCCCTGTGAATCAATCAAGGTTATATGCCAAAATTGAGCAAAGATAATTATGTTATTCAATGCATACTTTTGAATTATTAAACATAAATCGGAGATAAATAAAATAAAGTTAATTAAAAAGTGACGCATTTATAATTATAAAATATATATATGTTAAACGAGCATGATGAGCATTAAACCATAATAATGATTCCGCTCCAATTGATAAATTTATAGTATGATGAATACCAATACTATCTCCGTTTTTTATTTTGACATTTCTGTATATCTGAACCTGACTAATAATGAAACTATTTTCAAAGACAATTAATGATATAACTTTTATATATTTATTAAAATAAGTAATTAGTAATTAATGATCAAATTCACCTCAATATACGAACCGGCCAACAAAAAAATTAATGAAAGAGGAAGTTAACTTGACAACTCATAACTTTTATTTTGTATGGGCTGCACTTAAGAAATGTGAAAGAAAGAAACACAACCCTATTCAGTTACTTTTATATACGCAAGTAGTGATAATGACTAGTAAAGAGACATGATGCAAAGCATTAATCATTTCATATTTTAAAACCAAACTTATACTCTTTATTTTTCTTTTTTTCAAACTTAATGCTTTTATTTTAGAAATATGGCTGAATTCAGCAATAACTTTTTTTAAAATTATACTAAAATCTAACGTCCATAGAGATAATGAAAATGATATCCATAGAAATATACAAATGTTACTTTTTAACACCATGTCATCTCGACTTATTGACTAATTGACTCATCAATATCAGTATCATCTAATCATTTACTTTTATGTCGCTTAAATCTTTATTTATTTAATCATCAATTATTTGCTTTATGACGGTTAAATTGGTGAGATTTAAAAAGTGAGTTAATTAAATTTTTGTGTGATCCCAATATGTAAAATTCATATTTGCATGAAATTAAATAACAATATTAATAATAATAATAATGTTTAATAATTCCACTAAAATCATAAGGATTATTTAACTATATTCTATTTATACATTAATAACAATAATTTCTATATAATAATAAAATAGCAATAACGTAAAAAAGAGTATGATTATTTTAACTAATACATATTATAATATAATAATAATAATAATAATAACAATTAAAGACAAAACATATATTATTTAACTAACACATACAAATTATTAAAGATTGAAAACGTATATACGATGAGAAGTCCATATTGATAAAAAGAATAAATTAATAATATAATAATGAGACATATTCGTGAATCAATCATGAATGTTATAGATGTAAGATAACAAAACAAAGTTAATTAAAATCTGAACGCATCTACAATTATAAAGACATATATGTCAACGTATATGATGATCATCCTCCACCGTATGTATTTGGTCGACGATTCGATTCCACCATTAATCTTTATTGTGATATGCAAGTATAAAGTATGATGAATACTTAATACTACCTCCATTTTTTATTTGACGTTTTCATATATCGAGGTGAAACTTTGACCATTAATTACTAAATACTTATTATTTTAATAAATATAAAAGTTATATAATTAGATTCGTCTTTGAAAATAGTTTTATAATATTATTTTCTTTATCATTTTGAATATATGCTTTAAGCACACTTATACCAAAGCTATTTACTGATATACGAAATCCTCAAATAAAAAAACGAGGAGATAGTGAAGTTAATTCAAATTAACTCCTAAATTTTTATTTTTATTGATACTTAAGAATTAATATTCAAACAAACACAACATTTATTCATACTTTAATATACGTTAAATGATTAAAGATATGTATAGATAGATAGATAGATAGATAGATGTCCTGGAATCTTTACCACCATGACCATTAGTTTAAAGGCTTCTTCATCATCCTTCCGGGTGAATCCAAACCTGTGTGTTACCAATAGCTTAATGTCGATCTTACAAAAAAATTGAGGCGCAGCGGGCATGTGTTTTTGTATCGAATAACCTGATCACATCGGCCTCCTGAAGTAGTAAAAAACTTATGATAAGTTGCGTCAGATATAATGAAGGATATCATCCAAGAGAGTCATGAAAAATTATCTCCAGCTGCTGGAGTCAGAGGAACACCTCATCCAACAAGGAGCGAAAAACATTGCCACCCAGGCGAGAGGCAGCTAGAGCGGTTGCCTGCTACCTTCAATGCCCGGAAGAGGGTCTCTTGCTGAAAGCTCTAGGTGCTATTGAATGCCCAGACGCAGAAGGAACAATGCTTGCATCCTAGAATATTGTTCTTGGTAATATCACCAAAACTAGTGTCTTTCTGCATTTACTTGAACCAAGGGATGAGTGAGATGACCATGCTTTTATCTGACTTTTATACCATTTCTGCCTAACTGATCCAACAAAACATACAATGTTGTACAATAAAGATATCTTTCTTCATCTTTTGCCTTTTCGGATAGGAGTACTATTCGCTGGAATTTATGATGAGGTCTTATCTAGCACAATGGAACTCCAACCGAAAGGTCTTTGAACATCAACCTCGTTTATCCTTTCTCGGAAGTTTGAAGCATCATCCCATCTCTCTGCACAGGCATAGGCGTTTGACGAGAGAACAATATCCCCACCATTATAAGGATCCAACTTACGAAGATTTTCAGCAGCAATCTTAGCAAGGGCAAAATCTTTATGAGTTTTGCAAGCACTAAGCAATATCCTCCAGACAGCAATATTGGGATCTACAGGCATATTCTGTATAAACTCATATGCCCTTCGTAGATTACCAGAGCGGCTTAAGAGATCAACGACACATCCATAGTGCTTTTGTTCTGGTACCAATCCATAATCTCTTTCCATACTTTCGAAAAACTCTAGGCCTTTCTCCACAAAACCTCCATGAGCGCATGCCAGTAGAATACCGATAAAGGTTCCATGAGATGGCCTAACACCTAATCTTAACATCTGAGCAAAGAGATCAAGGGACTGATCGGCAAAACCACTCACAGCAAGACCAGAGATGATCGATGTCCAAGTCACTTTATCCTTGCTTTTCATTTTATGGAACACATCCAATGCCTTCATACCTGCTCCACACTTGCAGTACATATCTATCAGAGTATTTTCCACATAGATATCAATTTCGAGATTATGAACACGAATGTAATCATGTACTGCCTTTCCCACATCAATTGAGCCTAAATGTGCACAAGCAGAAAGAACACTCGCAACAGTGATCTCATCAGGTTTAACATTTGTCTCCATCATTCTATGGAAAAGAGTAATAGCATCCGAAAACATACTAGCTTGACAATAACCTGAAATCATCGATGTCCAAGATATCACATCCCTTGTTGGCATCTCATCGAATAACTTTCTAGCCATACCAAGCTCCCCTGCTTTTCCATAACTCATAATCATAGTATTCCACGAAACCAAATTTTTCTCCCCCATCCTATCAAACACCTGTCTCGCCATTTCAACCAAGCCTCTCCGACCATGCAAATCAATCAATGTATTTCCTAAATAAACATCAATATCTACGCCTTTATCCTCGATATAGAAAACCATATTGTCAACTACTTGCTGGTCCCCTAAGTAATTAGAAGCCACCAAGACCTTAATCATAATAGTTGCATCAGCTCTTACATTTTCACCCCGCATCGCCTCGAATAAACTCAAAACCTCCTTAAATTTATTATTCTGAAAATACCCACAAATCAAAGAACTCCAAGAAACCAAATCCTTATCATGAATCCCATAAAATACTCTCTGAGCAAAATATAAATCACCCCAAGAAGCATACATATGAATTAAAGCATTACAAACATATAAATAAGACTCATAACCAAGTTTTACTACACTAACATGCAACCTATGTCCATGTTTTTTATGACAAACTCTAGCACATGCTTTTGATGTGTATATGAAAGTAAGATTGTTTCCATGCAATCCTTGTTCAAGCATTTTGTCAAACAAGTGGATAGCTTTATTAGGATTATTACTATGTGACAAACCACGTATCATTATGTTATAAATAGGCAACGTGGGTATCTTTATTTGGTCGAAAGCATAATATGCATCTGATAAATAAGGAGGACATAGGGTGTAGAATTTGATAATTTCGAACATTTTTATTGAGTTTGTGTGTTGGTTTGTTATGATTAATTTTGCATGGAGTTTTTTTATGGAATCAAGATCATGTATATGGATTCTTTTGTAGAGGATTGAAATTGGCCTTGTGAGCTTCATTGTATATGGAGTACAGATTTTGTGCAACTTTGCTCAATTTTCAAGTAATGCTTAGATAACTAGGAAGGATTTTGGAACAAATCAAATCTCAAATATTAAGTCTCTGACTTTTGTTAAATTTTGAGATCTTTGTGCAATTATCTCGTTTATTCCTCGATTAGGGAAGATTTTTATCAAATTTTTGAGGATGGTTTCTTATGCAATGCAATTATCTCGTTTATTCCTGATCACTTCTGACCTTTGTCAAACCTTTGAGACTGCTGGTAATCTCATTTATATTTTTATCACTTAAGATCATTTGAAAATAAATTATCTCATGATACCTCGGTTTGCTAGGTATTCATGATTAGAATAGCTTGGCAAACTCTTCAAATCAACATTTTACGAGATTCTATACCAAGAATTAATACTAATTGATATCAAGTTAATTCAGACTAGACAAAATTTGAAGCTAGAACAGAGCTAAACATTGAAATAAATGTTTGAACTCAGTTTTATATACTATATATGGAGTACTATAATTCATAAAATATCTATTTACTTATAAATGTGAAAACGAGATAACATCAAGTCATAGCAGCCACCTCCGTGGCCTCTGCTACTACTCTACAAAAATCTAAATAAAATTTGTTTCAAGTAAGACATAAAGATCCACGCTAAAATATGTTACCAGTATCCTACACACGATACTCACACCCAACATGTCAAGAAGATATTATGTTAATCAGTATTCACAAATTCTAAATGCTATAACGTAATAACATAATGAGTACAATATTATATATACTTTTTAAATGAATCCTATAAGAAACTTAAAATAATTAAAAACTTTATACCAATTAAAAAATACAAAACAAGTCATTTAAGAATCTTAATAGAATAAAATCTTAATAGCACCCTAACTTTCTACCCTTTCTAGGTGTTTGTTATTTATAGGTCCTTTACACTACTACAAAACAGGCAAACGCAGCACCTGCTGACACCGGGGCACCCCAATCGACGTTTGTTTCATCACAAGGCCAAAAGATTCAAGACAAGACCGACGCCTATTTTTCGACGCTAATTTAATTCCCGACGCTACCCCAGGCTAATAGCAAATCACTGCCTGCTTAGTTCGCTTCTCGAATTTCAAACCGGTTTACTTTTTTATTTATTATTTATTAATACAACATGTCATATTCATTTATTTTTATTTATTTTATTAATCAACGCCATTTCATATTTAATTTCATTTGATTTATTTAACAGACGCCAAACTCTATTAATCGCATTTTTTATTTAATTTATTTTTTTTATTTATTTTAACCAACGCCAAGTCGACGCCAATAAATGGATAAAATATTTTGAAGACCGACGCTAGCCTACGCTAATACCTGGATATAATATTTTGAAATCCAACACTAACGGACGCCTTACCGACGCTATGATGATAAATTTGAAACAAATAACGCAACAGCTTTAAACATCTACACAAAACCAGCGCTGTAATACCCAAAATCAACACAAACAATACTCAAACATAAAAATAAACAATGCCCAAACATAAAAAATAAATATAAACAGTCAAAGAAATACCCAAAACATAAACACAAACAATATCCAAACATAAACACAAACAATAAATAAACATCAACAAAATAATATAAAATTACTTTTATTTTTGGGTTTAACTATTTTCCTACAATAAACATAAATATAAATAATAACACAAACACATTAATAATAAACAACATAAAATTACTCATTTTTTGGATTTGACAAATTTTTCCCTACAATAATCATAAACAAAAATTAAACAAAATAAGTAAGATTAGTAATAAATGATAATATAAAAACGACACAAACAATAAACAAAATGAGTAACAACATTATTATTATCAACATTAAAACAAAATTATAATAATTACCTCTTTCTAATTTACCTACAAAATAAAATAAAAATAATAAGATTAGTAGACATAAAAATTAAAATTAAACAAAATAAATTATGAACAGTTATTTTGGTATTATAAAAAGGTTTAGTGGATTATGGATTAGAAGTGTTTTGGGCGACATCAAGAAAAATAATTAAATAATCAGAAAAAAACATTGACTGAAAAGTAAAAAGAATCCCATTTCTGATGAAAAATTAACTGGCTCTTTCACCCATACACATCAAGAAAAAGTCAAAAATCCGATTTGACAACTTTACACAACCCGCAATCATAACAAACATCCAAACACAACACAAACATGCAACACGACATTAAAAATTTACAAAAAAAACTACTACTGCTATCTCAGTAAATCTTATACGAGGCTTAATACATATTAACCATTTCATGAAAACTCTGAAAATTAAAACATTGGATCCTAATAGCCTTTCGAGGTATCAGCTGGCTGCTGGTATTATTCCCGAAATAGCCTTCCTATGAGTCGACATCATATCCAAGAATGTCCTGGGACTCGTACTTTGAAGCATCACTATCAAGGGTGTTCCATCATCTTCAATAACAAATTCGAATATCCGCTCTACAACGATGTCAACATCGCTCGATGGATCAACAACAATCGGCTGAGGTTGTTGCTCACCTTGAAAGATATTTCAGTTTACACATCAATATGAAACCACCTCAATTCCGGCTTCTGTGAATTGCCTCATTGCAAACACACCACCGCTTATGCTCTACTCGCCGAGATGCACCAAGATAGTATACTACGCTTGTCGACATGTTTCCGATTCACATAGCCATCCGACCAGCTAAACGAATATACATCCAAGAACTATCTTCTGTGATATTTTTTTTTCAGAATATATCAAATTAAACTTAATTTTACATAATAATCAAAAAATAGTAAAATTAGGTTAATTTAAACATTATATGCAATTAAAATATTGAATACGTCATAAACAATAATCTAGATATTACTAATAATAAACATTATATAAAAATAATAGTAAAATAACTAACCCTAGATTTTGAATCGTCAAAGTAATAAAGATAGTTTAGTTGGGAAGGGGCTTTGCTTGTAGTCAGTATTTTTTTAGCTCTTTTCTCGATTCCGCATAAGATTCATTTGCAAAATGTGAATATTAGTATCGGTCAAGGCCGTCTGCAAAAATAAACAGCAAAAACCGATGCCACTCGATTACTCAAATCATCATTTAAGACATAATCAAGACTAAACTGTAACAATTCAAACATTCAACAATATTAAAACATAATAGTTCAACATAACATTCAACATTCATTCAAACACGACATGAAAACACAACATTCAACATTGTTTATTCAAAAGACAACATTCAACAACATTAAAACACAATAGTTCAAACAAACAACATTCACTCAAACACGACGGGGTGATTTTTCACCACCCTCCTCATCAAATAGTATCACTTCAACACGACGCAAGTTGTTGTAGATTACATTCCAAATCAATTTAACACCATTTAATGTCAAATTTACGCCTACGATATATGGCAAAGTCATGCCACACATTCTAAATACCAGCCCTTCAAGTCCTTGAATGGTCTCCTTCCAAAATATAATTTATAAACATTCTTATAACGATAAGATCCTTCGAAATTTGTCATATTTCTCAAACGGATACGGAAGTCATATTAATCAAGTATAATACATAAATTAATAATTGAAATGAAAATCGAATATAACATAATTGAACATAAATTAATAATTACGGGTTAAAATACTGAATTACTTACAAAGCAAAGTAACTATCCACCTAAATTATCACAAAGGCCAATAAACCAATTATCACAATCTATATCTAATCATACTGAATAATTGAATTAATAAAAAATAATTACCAATTGTAGTTCAAAAATGAATAATTGTTAGTCTTCTAATCATAATTAAACATAATTGAACATAACAATATCAAAACACATACCTTGACTTGAAATGAAGGAGTGGGAACTGGGGAAGTTGTGGGAGTGGAGAAGTTTTTGTCAGTTGTGACTATTCTGACCTATTTTTTCAATTTTTATAGATTATCTGACATCGGTCACGCTGTGGGTTTTTAATAATAACCGATGCCAACCTGACACCAACCGAAGTCAGAATCCTACCGACGCCAAACCCGACACCCTATACTCCTAATACCCATAAAATTAATTTTTTATTTTAATTTAATTTTATTCATATAATAAATATAGTTTATTGAAAATTAGTCATGAGTTAAGTATTATAGACATTATAAATATAAAATATTATAAAATATTCACGTCGATAATACTCGTATGACATGTTATATATAAAGAGTCGGTTAGAGTTCATTCCTGGATGATCATACTTAATCAATGCTTAAGTAAATATTTTTCTAATTATTTATATTCAATAATATATGTTTAAATGATTATTACATAATACTTTATTACATTACTTAAAAAATTCATTAGAAAAAGGAATTTTTTTTAATAACCTACTAAACCGAAGCCTCTAACCCTACCGACTAAACCCGACACCCCTATACCTTCAAATACTCCATAAACTTATTTTTTTATTTTAATCTAATTATTCCTAACATAATAAATATATGTTTTATTTTGAAAAATTAGTTATAAGTTAAGTATTATAGACATTATAAATATAAAATATTTTTGCTCTATAATACTCATATGTTATATATATAAAGAGTTTGTTTATAGTTCATTCGATTTCCATCATGTGAATAATGTTTATAAATATTTTTATTATAGTATTTAATAATATATACAATGATTATTGTACATAATACTTTATTATATTACTTAAAAATTCATTTGAAAAAAAAAGACAAATATATTTTTATGTAATAACCGACACCAAACCGACGTGATGTGTGTTAATTTTTTGGTTATTCCCGACACCAAACCGACATGAGACCGACGCCAAACCTATAAAACTAAATTACAAAATGACAACTTTATTGTTTTATACCACCTGGGTTTTAAACATAAACAAGTAATATGCATAAACAACACAAATCATATCCGAAAATAACTAATATTCAAACATAAACATAAAATATCAACAAAATCGATATATCCACTAAACTAATATCCAAACAAGTAAACATAAAATATCCATAAACATAAATATAAAATATCCATAAAAACACATCAAAGGTCAATTGGGTTTGGAAGCGGGGGTCAGTATCGAGATGGGAGGATGAGCCAAGCCTCCTGAGTCGAAACTCAGGTCATGAGGTCGAAGATAAGGTCATAAGTCCTGGCAAATGACCGTTGCCTCTTCAACTAATGTCAATAGTCCCCATGGTAACTCCCTACGTACGGACGGGACTACGATTTCCCTTCTGAGTACTCGGCTCTGGGCAGCTCGTCAGCCTCGCATTTCCGGGCCAAGGACCTGGCCCTCACCTCCGACTAACATACGCCGCATATCTTCCATAATACCAAGCGGCGCAGTTTCACAATGGACCAAAGATCCATAAACGCCTCAGCTGGAGTCAGGTGGCAACTGCCCACATCCGGCCTTTCCCCTAATCCTACCTCACCGCTCGAGTCTCGTGATCCACAACGCCTTGTCCTAATCGAAACCAGAATGGTCTAGTAATGCTAAATAGATTCTCCCAAAGTTATAGAAACATAAAGAAAATTCTACTATAGTTAAAAATTTACCTTCCTCCTCCAGCTTCCTGGCTGTGAGGTCCCCATCGGGTTCGCCTCTCTCTGTTAAGACTCATTAAGATTCATGCTGGCGAATCCACGCTTCCCAGCCCTATTCGTCTGAAACACAATTAAAATACATAGTTAATAATGCTAAAAATTAAAAATTCAAATTTAATAGTAAAAAAAAAAATTAAATCCTATCTTACCTCATCATGCATGATGGAAATACTATAGATATAATGAGTATAAATACAAATCCATAATTCCAGATCTTAAAGCGCATACTACATTATTAAACAAAATATATATTTATAAAATATATGAATAAAATGTAGTAATTTACATCGCAAAGGAAGTAAATTCCACTTAAAGTTCTTATACGCTTCAAATTCACAACGTGAATTTGACTTCCTTCAAATTTTGTTGTAATATCAATCGTATGATATCTCTAATAATCTCACACCAGAGGTCAATTAAGAACTAATTTACGCTAGGATGAACAAACTAAAACCCAAAATTATTGTAGAATTTGTAAAAAATACTTCAGGGTTTTTGTGATAAAAAAATTTCAAAACTATTATGGAAAACCCTAAAGTTTATTATATAAAACTCCATAAAGCGAACCCTTAAGTATTAGTCAATTGCTAACTCATTAGTTCGTTAAGACACCAATGAGTTGCTAATGAGTTGAATTTTAATTGCTTAATTAAATAGTAATGAGTCAATATCAATAATCTTTCAAGTTATCAAGTAAATACTAATATTCTAATCAAATTAAAATAACTATTTAATTGATTCTATTTGTTCAATCTATATTCTACATAAAATGTGGGACCTTTGTAATCAGAAATACATTTCTCAATTATGTAGTTCTCAATTTCATACATGAAATATAACTCAACGGCCATCAGATGTGTGTGACCTTCTAGGCTCGAGTATAGTAAGTTGTATAATAATGGCGAATTGACCAATTACTATTATTATAACGATGAATGAAAAGATCTAGCAATCGCCTACAACTCTTTAAATTATCAAGGAGAACCCACACTAGTAATATATAACACAAGTTGAACAACAAGTTCCTAGCAATCACATTTAACCCAAACCAGTAAATGAATCGATACAATTGTTTAACGGTAAAATCAATTTACTGATCGCCAACACCCCACTCTGCCCTGACGATTATCTTAGAATTCCTTTATCACATCAGGCTAACTATGTTATGTGGCCAAAGTGAAACACCCACAACTTTCTTTAATTTAGTATGAATCATTGGGCAATATGTATGGCCTCATAAATCAATCAAGACCAACTCATGGGAGAAAGTTCTGTATCTCCTCAGATATCAAGGGACGGATAAACCCTCCCCAATATATCAACATCTATCGATACACTCAATTTGGACCCAACATATGCCAAGCATAATTCCCTTTCCTTTTTAAGTGACGTTTGGTCACAGTCAAAGTGCCGCAGCTTGTATAACACGTATAGTTGCAGCATCGTAGTCTAAGAATCGACGAACCTAAAATTCTAAAACAAATGTCATAGATCACGATATACATATCTTCTATGAATCTGCTTTCGGGTCATACCCAAATTCCCTAGTCACCACACCGGCACCTCCACTTGCATTTGATCTAGTCCTCGCAGGCTATGATCAATCTTGACCACTTCAATCAAAACACCAAGTTAGTCATACGATGCTTGTCGCCTCTAACTATCAAATGATCCGACTAGCTACCTCCTTTTTATTATCCTATGTTTCTAGGCTTCAAAGAGTGGAATTAAATGGGCCTGTTACCTCTCTAAAACATGATTTTCCAATCCTGATTTTAACTCTTTCACTCATCGGTGATACACCATGTATATTATATGTAAATTTAAACATGAGTGTATAGCAACAAATATATTAAAAATATAAGTAAGCAATAATATTCAAATATTTGTTCATAACACAATAGATACATACCGACTCCCACTTAATCCTTAACACCACTACTTAATAACTGCCTAAGACCTATGTTCGCCGCAGATGCTCATCATGCTTTGCCTCACTTAGTGGTTTAGTAGCGGTCACGATTGGCCTCTGCTTTCTACTTTACATTACTTTGACATCACCATCAAGAGTTAGTCTCTAATCAGTGGATACTTTCCGAGTACGTGCTCGATTTGACGTACCGGGGTTCCTAGCTTCGAGCGCCATTGCCCCAGTATCGTCATTGTAAAGCAACTCCCACCGGGTCCTTAATCGCTAGTACTTACATCAAGTTCGGCTCACGAACTTTTATCCAATATGTTTCTTAAATGCTTCCTCGTACGTCAAGCGATGTACTCGCATTCTGTGGTAGAATCGGCAACAAGATTGCTTAAACCTCCAAGATACTTCTGCCCACCTGGCTGAGACAAAATACATACCTGCATCGGGAACTACAATGGCCTCTGCTGGGCTGAAAATCGGGCGCCGGTGTACCCTCGTCAATCGCGAACTTTCATCTCCACCATATACCAAGAAAAGCATCTTTAATTCTTCCTTGCTACTTCAAGATGCACTTCACCGCAATCCAAAGTGCTTTCCCATTAGTTTGCATCCTGTTACACTTAGTGCATAAGACACATCAAAGTCTAGTACAACATGAAATACATCACGACGGATCCTATAAATTTAAACGAAGGTATGTCCTTCATTCTGTCGCCATCTCAAAGACTAAGAAGGACACCGCGTTTCCCTCGGCTTGAGCTGAACTCCCATGTCTCAATGGGAGATTACTCCCTTCTTGAATTATTTCATAAGCTTGAACCTTTTGGCAAAGACTTTATTCACATAAGTATCCCCATTAAAGTCCAATCTCACCTCCCCGGCTCGATCTCGGTGGGATCTTTATTCCAAGTATTATATTGTGCTCTCGCCTCTAAGTCCTTCTCATTTATAGTAACATTTTGCACGTACTTAACCCTTTGACCGAAGCTTTAGCAACCTTACGCGAGCCTCTAACGGATAAGTATGTCACTCCACATGTCAGCACCATGAACTGATACGTGAACTCCCTAATTTCCACCTTCTTGTATACACATCTTTTCTCTTTCTGCTCTTTTGATGAAATCAAACCCTTTGATTGATTCATCAAAACGTGAGGATTCCAATCATGGATACCTCGCTTTAAGACCCCATAAATGACTTTCATGAATCCTCAGATACCTTCTTTAGGTCCTCTTTAGGACACGTGAAGCTCCTCGAGGTCAGAATTTACTGCATTACTATCTTCCTCTCTAAATTTCATTCAGTGAGTAAGCGGGTCTTTACATCCATTTTGCCATATTTTCTATACTATGAAACGCAGCAAACGGCTAAGATTATCCGGATGGATTTTAAGCGATAGCCACCGGGCGAGTGCTTCAGTCCAATTCGTGAACCTCTGTTTGAACCTTCGCTACAAGTCTAGCTTTTGAAAACATCAACGCTCGCCTTCTTTATCATGTTTCTTCTAAATACCTGCATTTACTAAATAGGGCTAGTCCCATTTAAAATCAACAAGGACCAAACCTGCTGGCACATAATCCATCTCGTGATCGCATGGCAATTTGCTAGCCTATTTATCCTCGCTATTCCCACATTTCAGGCAGCGGCCCGCCACCTCAACGATGAAAGTCACCATATCAGCCTGTCTGTGGCTATCCCCCGTTGGACTCCTTGTTATTGGTTCTTCCACAGCCTTCGTGGATCAAGAACTGGCTTCCTTAGTGCTAAGCGTTCCACCTTGTATGCATTGATACCTATATTTGATCATCAGCTTGAGTCATCAAGATGAACACCATTACTTAGTCCCTTCTGACGTATATTCCTTCTAAGGAATACTGAAACTTAAAGAATAAAAGATTTATTCTCCGCTCAGTAAGAAAACTAACCTGTTTCCTTGGATATCCTATGAAATAGCACGATTTGGGCTAAGTTTATCTTTTAAGAATCTCTAACATAAGTTTCACAAAATTCCAAATCTTAGAAAACCAACTTTGGGAATCTCCCAACCAACATGTGAGTTTTGATCCCACAATTGCTGATATCTGCTTAAGGTGTTGCCGCCATGAAGCGATATCCTTAAATTAACTGGTAGATCGTGATAGGGTTTCACTACAGATCGAACCATGTCGGGTAGCGGTTCGATTTTCTGAATATTACGCCATGGCTTCCATTGAGTTACAAACAATACCACACTTTCTAAGTATGAAAGATTTAACTTCAGACTCAAAATATTCTCCACCTCTATCGCAATCGAGAATCTTATTGTCTTGTCTAAATTGGTTTTGTACTTCATTTGAACTCCTTGAATTTCAAAGTGACTCCGGTGGTTCATGGTTCCCAATGATAAACCGATTCACCGCAAATGTACGAAGTAGTTATAACCTTCAGACAGCCCATCAGCCCACATACATCAGCAAAGATCCCTCACAACCATTGTTCATTACAGTGCATTTTGGTCATTTTACCTGTATGACTAACTTTGGTCAGATGACTATAACGAACCTTCAAGTATTCTGCACCGGAGGAGTTTCTTTGATCTGTCTTTAACGCGACCTAGTCTTCTAAATGCCATGTATTTATTTGCTAGCTTATTCTGCTTGGGTTTGTTATGATCATTAATCAAAAAGTGATGAATCATTATTTCAAGGAGGCTGCATTTCAAATACTAAATTTATCTCAGATCCTAATCATCGATCTATTGAAAATGAAAAAACCATCATTATTCAAAACAGTAAATAGAATAATATTCCCAAAATTCAGTATTGAACCCGGAGATAAGTTCCTCAAAACAATAAGGCCTCGCGGCATTTTGGGTTTAATGGATCCCTACCTGCGTATGGGTCGCGAACCTTCGGCGCCATTTCCCCCAACACGCCAGATCCCATTTCCTCTTTCTTTGTGTCTTTCTACTTGACTCGAGTTCCTCGCATATTACTACAATACAGAACCACAAATGTGTCTACATCACTTAAGTAGAATCAGAAGTTAGTGCCAAAACCTCCACAACATGGGCATACCAGAGGGCCGAGCGGTCATGAGACCATTCTTCCTATCATCCTGTGAATTTCCCGCAGTCGTACCTCCCCAAAGGACCTAGGTTTCCTAATAATGACACTTTTCATCCTTCCTAACCTCCCTTTCCAAAGAACTCCTGATTACTCGAACCCCTGGCCAAACCCTCTTTTCTGAATTTCTTCTGTTTGCTGTATGAGAAGTTTAGTCTTACCTGTGTCTGCCTCAACATTCAGATCTATGCGCCTGCTTGTGAGATAACTCAAACTTGGCGATATCAAGTTCATGGACAACCCAGAGAATTGTCCGAAGAGACTCTGTGATGATCCACAAGAAGGTTTTGGAGACACTGTGCCTGTATGCTGAATGACTGCACTGCCGGACCATTTCCACGATATGAGGGCTGCCTGTCCGCTCCCAACTGTCATTCACTTCCAGAGCACAACAAATATATCTCTCGTTTTCTAGATTCGGAATAATTCCTCAAGTTGTATATGTTACGCCGCCACCTTTTCTTGTATTGAATTTGGAACCATAACTCCATATTGGCAAGCATGACATTTAATATCCAGCGTGATCGTAATTTGTGCTGGAACTTTTCCACGGAGGCAGCTTATCATTAGGTTTCATGTGAACCCAAAGAAATCAAAGACGATTCACCTCTCATTGAGAACGATTCTCAAGTTTCGAGACCACTGGCCAAAATTCGAAATATTCAGCTTGCACTTTCAAGTGTCGAATAGTTCTAGAGAAAGAAAAGTGCCTATATTAATTCTACAAGAATAAGTATCAGAAGTAAATACTAATACTAAATCTCACGAAATATATTAGTATCAAGACCTATTACAATAAAATTCAAACGGCATGACTTACATTTTGAATCCAAGCACAAGAGGTTGTCAACCACTATGTGTAAGACTACATAACCTTGAAGTCACTAGTATCCCCTTGGGCAAGATGCTACCTAACATTTGTATCTCCGATAACCGGCAGTTACATACTTAATTAAAACTAAAGCAGTATTTCTGGATTGGACATCCTGTGCCCCTACAACGTTAGCGGAAATCTCACTTCAACATGATCCATTGTCATATCAAATGCGGCAACATTGTACCCGCCATACGGTGTGCCTAATTGATTGCACAATCCTTTAAAATTGGCTTGATACTTTGGCTTAAATTTAATTGGTGAGATTATTATTACTTTGAGCCATTTACTCACGACATTAGCACATAATCACAATACATGCACATGAAAAATAAAACAAGTAATGCAAAGACTGTGAGATATAATGATATGGCCTCTAGAACTCATTACAAGTATTTACTCAGCCACTAACATAAGTCCTAATTCTCTGTATCTTGTACTTCTGGATCCACATCCGAAATCACTGAAACATTCAATATCTTCACTTGTTACAATATTTATATAACCCATCTTAGATGTTTTGCAAGCCTCAGGTAAATAATAAATAAATAACACAAGAAAATACCGACTTTATGTCATTTATGTCAACACGTTCGCACTGAAAATAAAATAAATCGGGCCATATCTATATACCCTCCATTCCAATCAATTTCATTACAAAAATATAGGCACCTTATTAAAATCATATATAAAACGAACTTAAATAAATATTTTAATTTTAATTGAAAACGCATATTTGTAAATTATCAAATTACCTTTAATCCATGTAATTACACATATTAAAATTAATTAATATAAACTCAATTATCATATTATTATGTTAATTAATAATTATTACCAATATTTATTAACTATATACATATCATAGAAAAATATTTATCACAAATATATATTCTAAAATACATTAAGTAGTGAAATTGTTACTATAATTATATTTAATTTTTAAATTAATTTTAAAAATATATTATAAAGGAAATACTAATTGTCATCACATAATTAATTATAATTAATTAGGTGATTAAAATGACAAATAATCAATAAACCGAATATAACTAGTCCCATAATTTGTGTTCCAAATAAGTGGAATAAATTCGCAAATTGTGGTTTTCAAACAGGGCATTATAACGCGCTTAATTCATTTAATACCATCGACACGCTGCGTGGCACCGCGGCAGTGAATGTCGCCCCGCCATCATTTTGCGCACTAAATCACCCCGATCCGAGCATCGACGCCCCTGAGGTCAGCTGAAGTCGGTCGCCGATGAAGGTCGCTGAAGTCGGTCGCTTGTAAAATCGTTTTGGAGGCTTTAAAATTTTAGAAATTTATGAAATTTTAACAGGTTAAATACTATAATTCTTTTGAACAAATCCCCATTGGTCGTCTATTGCAATAAAATGTTTTATATTTAATTTATTAATTAAACAGTCCAGAAATCTCTAAAATTGTTTTGAGGCACTTAGAAACCAAAATTAAGGAATTTAATGAAGACTTTCACGCATTCATCTGCTCCAGAAAATTATTTTGTAATTTTGGCAAAAATTTATTAATGACCTCAAACATAGTTTTACAAAACTGTTTGAAACAAACCAATTAAATCGCCCTTTAATTTTATAGAAACAAAATCTTACGTTAACAAATTATGATAATACATCATCATAAAACTTGGTAAACATATGTGTAAATCAATAATCATGAACATGGTGATTTATTCTCACTATATATTTATCATCAAATATATGAACAAGAATTAATCAAATAAAAATTGATTAAAACAAAACAAAGTGTATAAAATAAATAATGTAAAGCAACTTTAATTTGGCCTACGGCTTCACTGATGGAAATACTATAGATATATGAGTATAAATACAAATTCATAATTCCGTGGATTCTGAAAAGTATATTACATTATTAAACAAAACATATATTTATAATATGAATAAACGTAGTACTTATATCATAATGAGTAAATTCCACTAAAGCTCTGATACGTCAAATTCACAATGGAATTTGACTTCCCTTCAGCCTCCCTTTGTTGTAATATCAATCGATGATATCTCTAGTCGGGTCCACAATCTAGTAATAATTAAGAACTGGGCTTTACGCTAAGTGAACAAGGATGAAACAAAACTAGAAAAACCCCTGGGAGAATTTCGCCAAGTAAATACTTTAGTGATAAAAATTTCTCAAAACTTATTATGGAAAAACCCCAAAGTTTGCTTATGGCCAAAGTTAAACAAGTTCGAGCAAGAACTAGTTAAGCATATTAGTCAATTGCTAACTCTATTAGTCTGCTAAGACACTAATGAGTTGAACTATTTAATTAAATAAAGAATGAAATTAATACTTAATCTTCAGGTTATCGCTAAATACTAAACATATTGAAATAACTATTTAATTGATTCTATTTGAAATCAACTCGATATCTCGCATAAAATGTATCTCGTAATCGGTAGTTACTTTCAATTATATATGTTCCCTTTAATTCATACGAAATATAACTCCAATCTACACCAGACAATTCTTTGGCCGTATATATAAGTTTTAAGTAATAATGATGATAATTCATTCAATTACTATTATTATAACGACACGAAAAGATTCAGCACCGCTCATAACCCCTTAAATTATCATGAACTCAATAGTAATATACAATTACTAAGTTGAACACCAAGTTCTCATAATCAAGCATTTAACCCAACCTGTGAAACGACCGATACACACAATTGTCGAACGAAGCACAATAAATGGAATCAATTACTGATTTCCAACAATGCACCCACAAGTAGCCCTCGCTTCCCCTACGGAACGTACTACAGTTTTCCATCTGCCCAATTCTGCGAGTCATGCTTGCTCCGTTTGGCTTATCGCCTCAAGCCATCTTCGCACTAGTAATTTACATATTTCCACACAACATGATCCAATCGTGGCGTCCTGCTGAGCAAACCAGATCATCTACACTATAATCCTACAACGCACTAGCCTTCCCTTGTCAACAGTTACACCACTTCTTTTGGGCCTCTCAACCTCCTGTGTCCGGCTCGGTATACAAATGGCCCTCATTGAATTTCATATCGATCCCTTTGGGGAATACAAAAATTAAGTTTAGTAAAATTCACACCAAAAGTATACCATTTTATATACTACTTAGTAAAAGCTTCCCGATATATGATCTAACGTGACTAGTTCACATCAAAAATAATGTGGCTATAAATCTTCGACTTTCTTTTATTTTCCGCTATTGAAATAATCTGAGAACTCCATGGAATAAGAAGCCTAACATAAACAAAAAATATGATTAGATACAAATGATAAATATAAATATTAATAAACAAACTCAATAAATAAATGTACTTATTTCTTTCCATCAAATAAGGTCGCAATGACCTTTATTTCCTCGACAACGCTGTAGAGGACTGGGGCCTATCGAAAGTCACAGATCGATAGCCTACCGGACTATATCCGACGCCAAGCAGCATCAACATCTATCCCGTGATCGTTACATGATTAGAGTTTCATAAAGCGCGCTGACGAAAGTGACGCTAACTACTCTCGCCATTTCCTAAACGGACGCCGCCGACGGATCGTAGGATTTGACCACGCTACGCGTGATATCGCCTCGGATCGAAAGTACCGTGAGCCGCTTCGGCGAGGCGGGCCCCGAGTCGCTCTATACCAATGACTACCCCACCTCTTCGCACCGTCCCCTCTACCGCCACTTGTCGCCCGTCTTATCTTCTTTTCGCCGTAGTCTTGAAGAAAGACGGTGAGCCATAAAACCCAGATTTTCAAAGTTCAAACTTCAATTGGGAATCATCTGGACATCTAATCTCAAACTCATTCCCATCTAATTCAAACTCAAATCTAATTCAAACTCAATTCAATCTAATTCAAACTCAATTTAGATTCAAATCTAATTCAATCGCAATTCAATTCAAATTCAATTCGATCTAATTCAAAGTCAAATCTAATTTAAACTCAATTCAATTCAAATCCAATTCGATCTAATTCAAACTCAATTCAAACTCAACTCAATTCAAACTCAAATCTAAGTCAAACTCAATTAATTCAATTCATTAACAATAATTCAATTAAACGAATTCAATTACCCAATTCAATCAATTAAAATATAACTCAATCACTTTCTAATTAAACGCAATTCACCCAAATCCAATTCCGACGAATTCAAACTCAAATCTAATTCAAATCAAATATAATTCAAACTCAACTAATCATTAACAACAACTTAATTACCCAATTCAATCAATTAAACACAACTCAATCAATTCCCAATTAAACCCAATTCAATTTAACTAATAAAACCGAATTAAAAGAATAATTATAATTAAACCGAATTAAACGAATAAAATCGAATTAAAAACGAATTAAACTTATAACTAAACAAATTAACAAATTAAAAAGAAACGAATTAAACTAATTAAAGAACAAATGAATTATACTGAATCTTAATTAAATGAATAAAAATCATAATTACTGCAAATTATATTTAAAATAATTAAAAAATTAAATCATTAATTAACAACATATCAACAAATAATTAAATATATAAATAAGAATTAAAAATAAACCAAAAAATAATTAAAAACCGACTTACGTAAAAGTCGCATTAGCGTATCGGAAAGGCCGGGTTGACGCCGTAAATAACTTATTTTCCATTTAATTTTTTCTCAAAATTGCAACGGTAAAAATTAATCGACGCCAACTCTACTTAATAATCGACACCACGCGTACTTCACAAAATCAATAAACGGTCAAAAACACCGCACTCAGGCCAACCGAATTCGGTGATAAGATTTATTTACCGAGATGCTGGTTTGTTTTCTAGTTGTGTTAGTAGCAATAATTCATTCATAAGTTCGCAAATATTGATCAACAATACACGTGCAATTAACAAGTTTTTGCTATTAAAAAACATTGTTAGATTTGCTGACTGGTGATAATGTAATTTAATTTTGTGATAAACAATATATAAATATTTAAAGTGTTTTTGTAAGAAAGTAAAAGAAGGAAAACTTTCGGTAAACGACGGCTGAAAATGCATGCACGAAGATAAGATAAGCTAGGATGGGAACGGAGTAATTCAATTAAATTCAATCAAATGGACCAATTTTGGGACATTCGTCATCAACTTGAGGAGGCATGAGAAACTTAGACTTTATTAGACCAATCAAGGAGATACATAATTCATACACAATACGACATCCATAACAAATTAATTATCATCAGATGTGACTAATTATTAGAAAATGAACTTTAATGGTATATTAATTTTATTTTAAAAATTAGTTTAATTTTTTCAGACAATATAAATGCTTGATGAGTTGTATTTAAATTGCACAAATCACTTAAATCGTTCCAAATCGAACCGTACACACCCATCGTTAGCTAGAACCAAATAATTAATATGATAAGAATCAGTGATATGATAGCTTAATTAAGCTAAGAACAACCACGCGTCCCATTTCGAAGCATTAGGAAACTGAAATAATCTACTTTTGCTTGTACTTATTGATCACCTAATAAAATACTCTATCATAAGACATAAACCTCTGGGTTAGTGTATATCATAAGACATAAACCTCTGGGTTAGTGTATGTGGGTTCCCTGTTAATACTACTTAATTAGTTAACTCTGCTGAAAATGAAAGAAAAATAAGAGATTATACGTACTTAATTACACCAACTACAAGTTGAACCAAATAGGGAATCCATTAGCGTAACAAAACAATAAAGACCCTAATATGAGGTATATATTAAGTTAGTGCACCAACTTAGACAGCAAGTAGAAATTGCGTAACCGTGAATATCTTAATTAGCATGTATCTTTTTCCATTGTTCAAAAAATTTCATAACTAGTGGTTGAGAAGAACGGAAAATGAATAAAGTCAGCTAGAGAACCATAAGTGGCAAGTTAGAGACTTGGTCCAAACTTGGGACAAATTGAAAATCACCAAGAATATTAAAAACTACCTCCTACTTTCTATGTTTGCTCCTACATACACCATATGAAAAACAAAGCCTCCATTTATGAATCATATTGATACCTTTAATTTCTTCACATATATTTCAAAGATTTTTATAATTTCGCATTCTCCCCCCCTCTTAGTCATAAATCCATCAAAGTCTCAAAAACCTTAATTAAATATAAGGAAGGTGAGTCACTTAATTAAATTAATAGAAGAAAAAAAGTCCCTTATGTTTTGTACTCCTCAAACTAACTTTAACCTCCCCCAACCTAAAATACCAACTTGGCCAAAACCGCATATATCTACTTCTATTATTTAGTCAATCTAATAATTATCCTTTCAAACTTGATCAGTTTACGTTATAAAATATACAATACATTATTTCTCCTGGTCTCTATATATAGAGAGAGATCTCTCGTATCTTCTTATCAATTAGTAAACCATGATTTTTCAGAGCAAATCGAAGTTATCATCACTATCTTCCATGAAAACATGGTCACGGTCATCACTAACCATGGCTGATGCAGCTTCATGGTACTGTGTTTTTGTCATGTTGGCTTTTCTCTTGTTAAGTTCAGCCAAAGAAAATGACCCTTTAAGTATTGATGAAGAAGCTTCAATAATTAATCTTCATCAAGTGAAAGGAAACCAGCTTCAAGAAAGGCCTTGTGAGGAGATATATGTTGTAGGAGAAGGTGAAACTCTTCATACCATAAGTGACAAGTGTGGTGATCCTTTCATTGTTGAGAACAATCCTCATATTCATGATCCTGATGATGTTTTTCCTGGCCTTGTTATAAAGATCATCACCAAACATATCAATAGGAAGCATTGAATTTTACTTTACTTGTTTGTTTTCTTTTGGTTAAGATCAAGCAATCCTCATATTCTTGAGAGATGTTATAGACTTATAATATATATATTTGGTTTTTATCTTTGTTTTTTAAGTATTATAACGGGGCATCATCATATACAATATATTCATAAAGGATTTTGATATGTATACCTTCTTTTTACTTTTCATGTGTTGTATATTCAATAGTACAGTATACAACTTAATTAAGATTATTTCATTCAACTTAAACTTTTAAAAGGGGTCTAATCATTTAACACAACTCATGTGAGATAACTCGTTAATAAGATCATGAATTTATTTTAAGAACATGCATGCATGTATTCACATACACAAGCTTGAATTTGATTTGTTAGTTCCATTTCTTGATTTCATTTGCAAAATTCCTTAGTTTATTTGCTTCATTTTTTCTACATAATTCACGAGGGGCTTGGAAATTAAAATGCTTTTTATTATTATGTCCCTTAACAATATTTCCAGCTGAACTGCTACATGCCTATAATAATTTAGTTTTCCTTAAATGTTCTAAATTAATTTTGTGCGTGCCATTCTTTAGCAACAATAATAGAAGTCAACTATATATGAAGAATTGAAGATGAACAATACACAAAAAAGACAATTATTGATATATATTGAATTATTGCTACATAAATTTTATTTCACTAGCGAATTTTGTCCGATCAAATCTCGAAGGGGACGTTTCAACTATGCTTCGTTAAGCATTATTTGTGGCAACTAACTAACTATGGAGATGAAAACAGCGAAAAAAGATAAGTATGATGCATTAATAATACTCCGTATAATTTAATGTAACAAATCAATTGTACGTATATATCACATCTCGAACGAGGACATTTCAACCGTTCTTCAGGTTTAATTTGGTTTGATTTATATTATACTCATGTCGACCTGAGTCTAAAATTGTTTATTAACTTTCATCATAAGCCTCATCTTTTAACACCATTTGTTTATTAAATTTAACCGTAAATTTACGTAGTGGACGGAGAATTAAATGTAAAAAAAAAGGAAATATCATTCATCATAAAAAAAGTACTACATAACACAAACGTTATGGAAATAGAAAGCAAAAATCTAAATTATTTTATCTTGTTTGGCATTTTTAGTGCACACACTTAATGCATTTTTTTTAGTGATTCTAAAGCATCTATAATAGAATCAACATCAAAACTACGAGCAATCCGCCTCTCAATGTATAACACTAAAATATCATCAAGGAAGTCATCTTCCATCTTGTTTCTCAACCTTATTTTCACAATCTTCATTGGTCAAAGCATTTTTCCTTGCTGTACTGGGAGAAACGGGCGCTGTAACCAATCTAATCAACCTATCAAAAAAAGCGTATATATTTCACACTTCTTTGTCACTCTCTGTTGATCCTACACAACTCAAATTATTGAGACATTTTGCAAGTCGCCACTGTTTCAAAATAATTACAAAATGATTCAACTTGATTTTGAATTTACACAACCTCTACTCAGAAAAATTTGTAGACAAATTTAGACTTAAATCTATATATTATCAACATTAAATAAAAACCATCCCTCTGATTCAATGAAAGTAAAGATGAACAATCTCATTACATTTTCACAAAACGATTGTAACTATTGAAACCGAAAATCAATACAAGCATTAAAAAGATCAACCTCGACGTTCAAACATCATTTATACGGCCTCCTCTTATTTATAAAATCATTTGCATATCATTTAAGACTGTAATCTCAACTTATGATTAAAACAAAATAGCTTCACTTTATCAAACAAAGGCAGTTTTATCCTTCATCTCTTAATTGGTTGGTCAATCTTTTGTCATGAAACCTCAAATGCATGAACATTTTCTTTCAATATCTCGAGACTTTAGTTACAATGCTTGCATAACCATTCAAGGATCTCCAAATATTTCACCCATCATATATAAAAGTGCTGAGAACTTAAAGGAAGGCGAACTTATAATAAATTCATCGGCTTTACTTTTTGGATTTGAACCCATCCATGTCTTTTTGTGCCATTTGATTTTCTCATTGCTTCAACTTTAATGAATTTGTCTGAGTTAAATAATCTGTCATGTTCTCATTGGGATTTAGTTTCCACATTAACAATAGATGTTACATTATCAAAGAATTGATATATATTCACATCACCACTAATGCTAATTAGCATGTGCAAAATAATGCACATATTATAAATGAATAATTTTAAGAACTGAGTTTGAATTTAGAACTATTCCATTGTCTCATATTGTCAAATTTTCATCATATTCTTTGACCTCATATTTTTAATATCAAATTTGTGAAGTGATAAAAGTTCACATATGGAAATGATTTCAAACTTAATTGACTTTGTATCTTGAACATGAACTAAATCCAAAATTCATTCTAACAAATCCTTTCATCAAACCATTTATTTGCCCTTTCTAATTCATCTCTAGAATCATCAACAATAATATAGTATTAATACCACCTTCACTAATATACTGACTTTCTCTTGTATTTACACTGAAAGAATCCCTTTTGAACTAAAGGTGATGGGTGGTATAGATCTCATTGAGAGATCTCACAAGAGTCTACATTTTCATTATAAAGTCTAAGAAAACTGAACAGTTACCTTATTTTCGAATCGTGACCTCCTTGTATGGACAAACTTAGTAGAAGAAAACTCATGAGAATCAATCAGTTACTTGCAACCCTGTTATTTCAAGCAATTTGCTCTGAGGATTGATTTTGAATTAAATTCTCATATATTTAATTTTGAAATTTTTTAATTGTTCCAGAGCACAGTTTGAACATCCCACATGTTTCAAGAAAGCGCACACGTTTTTCCCTCAGACTTTCTCAATGACAACTTTTCATCTGAAAAGTCATTCTTTGTATTTGATTTAATAAAAGATGAAAACATGAGGTAAGATTTCTTTTTGGGAGAATATTCAACTTCAATCTTGAATAAATCAATCCATTCTCGACGAACACTACCATTCTATCAATTTTCATGATAACCATAGCCCATAATATAAACATTACATTTTTCTTGTCGACTGAGGACACTTCCACATTAGGAGTTCTCCTCAGCAAGAGTCAACTTTATAAAGTGGTAATTCATCACCTTAATTGATTCAACTTTAACAATTTTTATGCACGTTGATCATAAATCTATATATATGTGCCTGCTCACATTAGAGTCAAAGTAGGATCCGTCTCAACAAATACTTTCAATACTTGGCACTTTTTTAAATAATAAGATTTAATTGTCTTCTTCCCTATGAAATTTGTAACTAAAATTATAAAATATTGAATAAATTGAAGAATCCTAACATAAATTACATAAAATAATGACTTAAATTTCAAATTAACTTAATTAAAATTAAACTATAATATATATTATAAATTTTAAAACTTAGTAAAAACAAAAAATTCATAAAACAAAATAAGAAAAGGAAATAAAAATTATAAAACAAATAAGGCATAAAACTATTATAAACAATAAGACAGTACCACACATTATTAGCAATAATACTCCATATATTATTATTTAAGTAAAGGCAGCACACCCTACAAAAGTCCTAAGCAATGTCGTAATGAATAGTCACTTCCCAAAGTTGTACCATTATTGTTTTGTGAATTGTGCAAGGGTTAAAAGAGGTTTATTATATTTAGTCAACTTATTTGAATAATGCATTAAGGAAGAGTAAGTTTTAAGTCTATTAATTATACTATCCAAATAATATGAGTAGTCACAAATTAATATTAACCCACACAAAACTTAAATAAAATTATATATTAATATCTAAGAGAAATATTTTTGAAAAGGCATAAAATATAAAAATTAGAGGTAATCTAAAGATATACTTTGAAAGTGTATTATAATTTTTTTAATCTAAGGGGGCGACTGCCCCCTATACCCCTTTGTTCCTCCACTAATTAGCCGACATTAATAAAAAATTTACACATATTCATCAACTACATATAAAAAGTGTATGGTAATTTATGTGTTATAGGATGTGACAATTCCTCTGTCATTTTTTTTCCACTAACGATAGGATTTACAAATTACATAATTTATATCGTAAACCGAAATTAAATTCTAAATCCAAGAATAACGAAAGTTTTAAGTCTAAAGAAAATGGCTTTGTCTTCTATGAAGTCTGCTGCATGAACACCATCTTCACTTAAATATCGCACTGCTCTATTGTGAATCGTCAAATATTTAAAAATCCCACGTAATCTAGCATTCAAAAGTTCTAACAACACCTGAAAGTCTCACATACCTAAATATTTAAAATACTCTTTCATCGTGAATTAAAACCTAACACCTCTATCATTTGATTCCCCATTATTATTGATTACTATAATATAATGTTTATAATTACTATAATATAAATATAATTATTGATTACACATATCATTATGGATTACTAAAAAGATGACACCTGTAATTAGTGGGGTTTGTTTCAACTTTCAAGCCTGAAGGCAGTGAAGGCTGTTTAACAGATCAATTCAAGTCCATTTATTGTAATGGGTTGGTGGGCTGAAATGGGCTCGATATTTGGTATATCGATCTTCGGAGTCCGGTTCGTTAAGGACTCAGTCCGACCCACTTACCACCTCTTAGGCTCTTACACTTGACCGGTAATTTTTCAATTGAGTGTCTAAGAGGGTGTTTGACTAAGCTTATTTTTGGTCAAAATCAATTTGGTAAAATATAAATTAAAAAAGTGTTTGGGTAAGCTTATTTTACCTATAACTTATAAGTTGAAATCAATTTATAAGTCGAAATAAAAAAAGTAGCAAATTCTATCACTTTTTTCAACTTTTTTCGTCAACTTATAAATTGTATTTCTACCAAGCATAATCTAATTACTCCCTCCATTATTTATCCTTCATTTATAATTTTTAGTTATACTCAACTTTTAGCATTTTACTTTATTGAAAAATCCAATTAAATAAATAAATATTTATATTTGTAGTCACAAAAATATAAGTTTTATTTATAGTTATTTTTATTCTTTCACTATTAAATTTCTAATTTATTAATATCATAAAAGATAAAAAGTGACATATAAATGTGATGTCCTTATAGTCATTTCACAACCATGTTTATTTATCCAAAACACGTAAAAAAATCTAATTATAAATTATGTTAACAAACAAAGCTCCAATAGAATTTCTAATAACTTATAAAGTTTCGGTGATTGTCACTTATAAGTTACAAAAAAAATTATTGCTTAGCCAAACACCTCTTCTAAGACTCTTAAGTCTACAAGAAAATCCTCATCCCGAACACCTCCTCAATTAATGGGTCTAAGACTATCTCCAATAGCTAGTTTTTGAAAAATTAAAAATATCCTTCCACATCATATTATTCCTACTCCATATCATCAAATATCTTCAAAATCATTACATCCTACAATAGTTGTTCAGAATACCTTTTTTTCATCCACATCACTAAACATATACCTACCATATTCATTTTTTTCGCATTTTTTATTTTACATATGATAATAATCAATTAATCGATACATAATAATTAATAAAAAAATTTATAATAATTAAATTAAATAATTTATTGTATATTTATAATAAAAAAATTACTACTATACCTTTATTAAAGAACGGATAAAAATCTAAAATGTCCGCTATCAAATGGACACTGGGCGATGGGGAGCTTTTCATCAACATGCCTCATCCAAACGAATTATTTTGCCCAACTCGTACTTCTCATGTCCCACACCCCACCCCTTTTTGTCAGAAAAGATGGGAGCTTTTGAAAAAATTGCCCCAAAAAAATGGATGGAGAAATTATTGATAAGAAAAGGCACCTTCAACTGGTGTTATCATCTGGAGGTGGTCTATCAGAACGAATGGCCCACATTTACTGTGGGCCTTGATGAACCCCACCTCTTCATTTGACAGGCAAACATGCAAGAACAACGTTTGTAAGGTACCAACAAAACGTTGTGTTTGATGCGTATTGTCACAGGTTCAGCCCCAATAGGACAATCTATTTGTGAGTGTTCAGTCGAACAATCAAAAAATTTCTAAAGGATCTTAAAAATCATATTTTAACTATACTTTCTACATTAATAAATAACTATTATTATTATTTTTGCGTTACATTTATGTGTATTTTATTTATGGTTATTCAAAAATTTAAATTTATAAAGGATAACTCAAATATTCGCTACTGATGTCCTAGAATCATTTTTAACAATTAATCTTAAATTTGAAAATTTGAAAGTTCTATCTTCAATTATATGTTAGTTTACTTTAAAACATAATTAATTGTCTCTGACGAAAAGATTCATTTACATAGGTTCAATGCTTTTGATCCATCTTCATTTTTTTTTTCAAGATCTACTACTATTGATGGGCATAATATATTACACAAGCAAATCACATGCCAAAAATCTTGTTCATCCTTGGTCTAGTAATAACCACTGCGGGCCCTTGGCTTTCCAAATCAAGTGTGTATGCGTGTGTTTATTAATTTGGATCATCGAAAAATAAATAAAACCATATTTTCGAGATGAAGTATTAGAATGAGGGCATTGCCTTTATATGATTTCAAGTCACTGTATTTAGTGCTAAACGTGTCAATAAATAAACAATATTATTTATATTCTTTTATATTCAATTAATCTATTAAAATATAAAGATCAGTAATTGCTTCATTTTATAATTTTTATAGTTCATATATAAATTAAGAAAAATGTAAACTTGACCAATTAGCCTTCTTATTTAATCTTCTACTCATTATTTAGAAATTAATTCCTCTGCATGTACAAATAATCTTCTGGGCGTTATTGAGGGGTAGGGATTAGTTGTTAAACAACGTAACTTAATGTTATATAAATTTCGGCCTTCATTTTGGTTAAACGGAACTATTCGTTTACTATTGTCAAGCTTCCATATTCATTATTAGAAGTTAGTAGCTAGAAGCCTAGAACAGTAGAACAGATATCATTACATATTTACATGCTAGCTATAAAATCATCCTTTCACCTGTGGTTTAAAAATATGGCTATACCATTATTTAAAGAATGTTTATATTTTGAGTTGAAGGTTAGCCGACTTGTATGAAATATCAACTACGTACATGTATGTACCAAACTATACTTAATTCACATATCAATATTTAATATAGTACTACATAATTCCTAATTTATATTTCCATATAAATGCTAAACCTATATTAATTGTTTGTGTATTACATACTTACCTCGTAAGAATTAAAATATTCATTAGTTATTCTAATTTCTATCAAGGGCAAAATGGAGAAATAAATTACTTCTTTAGAAATTGGCCTTATAAATCTAGACATCCAAAAAGAAAAATAGTCCCTTATAAATCTCGATGGAGGGAGTAATATTTTTGGCTTTTCATGATTGAAATTTTGATTTTTATCTTTTAAATTTTTAAAAACGTTAAAACTAGACAACTTTCATGGAATCAAGTCAGGCCCAACCTTCAGCATGGCCGGGGGCGCGATCGTACTAGGCCTCCATTTTAAGGGGGTCCAAAATTTTCGGAATTGTATTACTATGTACTCCCTCCATATCACAAAGTTTAATCATCTAAAGATTTTCTTCAGACTAAAAATATTTTGATTTTTACATTTACAATGCGATTGCCCATGTTTTTTCCCATCAGATCTATACTTTTTCTCTTTCTCTTTCTATGTAGCTATCAATTTGGCCTCATTTATTTAAAGCCCCTATAATTTAAAATCTCCATAAATAGAACACTAACCCCTCATAATATTTTCTCCAATTCTTATTTTTAGGACAACAAGAATTCCTCCACCTCTCCCTTCAATTCCCCTTTCGCCTCTCCCTCCCTCCGTGAAACGTAACATGGTTTCTCCAACTTTCTTGTTTCAGCCACTTTAATAGCTCAGAAAAAACGACTAAGCAGGTCTGGCACTGTCATGCCAATACTTTGATTTGACCCACTTCATGATCATATTTTTTGATGATTATACATTTTACGTCAGTGTAAATTGAAAGCATCATTTTAATGAACCCATAGGTGGAATTTAGAACATAACTCATGTTAGATGCATACTCATGTATTTGAAGGAAATTCATATGCATAACTTGAGTAAAATCAATATACACATGTAAACAGACTACCAAATTATATATTTCAGATTCAAATCACTAATCACTTATAGGCACCCAGAGGAAAGCTCAAAGAACAAATTTTTCCGGCCTGTATCAAGAATCCAAAATCTTCAAGATAGTGCTCTAGTTAGTCCAATTCTAAGACGGGTTCAATCTCACACTGAAGTCCGCTAACTGGGAGACTAATCTGATGATCAAGAAAACAAAACTGATTTATCGATGACAAAACTCGCAACCCAAGCGATGATATGTCTACTATCATCTTCAGAGTTAGGTTTTCATTTCCATAATAAAATCCTTATGAACTGTTTATATGACCTCATTCCATCTAAACCTAGCTCATACCAACGAGGTCGGCCTGCTAGCAGAAACCAACTTGTTAACAACTCACTGCTATTAACAAATTGCTTAACTAATAAATTAACTGAACTAGCAAGTCACCACCCCAGCTCATCCAATTAATATCACATCGCCTAGTACAAATATCCCAATAAGGAATTTCATTGATTACAATCAACTTCCCGATTTAGCAAAAGGCAATTTTATTCCATATATACAATGTAAATATAACTCAACGCTATCAGACAAGCAGTGCGAATCTTCTATGCTCATATAACTACTAATCTTAGCATTATTAACAAGCCTAAAAACTATTTAATTAATTAAACTTGGTCAAGGTATGCATCTAAGTCCATCCAATTAATATTTATATTATTTAATGAATTCTGATTGAGAATTTTATTGATTACAATCAATTTTTCAATTATCATTAATTATACATGAAATATAATTCAACACCATCAGAGTAAAAATTTTCTCTGGTCGATAATAACAACCATATAATAATATAATTGACGATTACATATTATAACATTATATACATTCAGTAGCCCGATTACATCTCGGAGACATTACAGAACCCTACTAGTAATTTAAATTACTATTATTGAACACTTAGCTTTTAGTAATCACATTTAACTAAACTAGTAAATGAATTTGCACAAACAATTATCGCAATGTATTATAATTATTGAAACCAATATTCATTGATTTCCAACACCTTAACAACGTAATCCTCATTGCTGGGCGGCCCATTTCGCAGTCAATAAACCCTATCAAGTAAGCGCTTGTGACAGACGTGATACGGCATCTGCGCGACTCACCAGGGCTGGTTTTATATAACCCAAAGTTGGTCTGAAATAACTGTTACGCTTAAATAAAAAAAATGTTATATACTGCTTGGGCAAGCGGCATCTGTAGACAAGATAAATACTTTCGAATAAAATCGATATACCTGCATCAGATTAATCGAAGAAGATTTTCTTATTTCACCAGTAGTCAATATCTTTAGAATCGCTTTTCATAAGAATTTGATTACAACATGGAGAAATAGCAACCGACCATAAAATTTTCTATTTTGATAACCTTCACACAACAAAATATCTTCATGATCTTATCCTCTTTCACTCTAATTCATCATCTCCATCTCCAAGTTTTATTTTTTTCTTTCTCCATTTCTCTCATTCACATCTGAAGTTATCATCATCTTCTCCATCATCCTCTACATATCATGTGTTAAAGGTTGAATTGTAGAATATTTCATAAGTTTCTTGGGAGTTGACTTTAGTTTGGACTTTGCTGACTTTGAATTTAGGACTTTAGAATGCAGGTAGATATATCATCTAAGCTTGGAATATCAGGGTTGTAAAAGGATTGTAATCGATTTTGGGGTTGAAATGTATCAGTTCCAGTTAGTTGACTTTTTATGACTTTTCCAAATCACTTTTAACCTTGTAAAACTATGTTATTGGATTTTCAATATGGTTGTTTTCAAGCATAAATTGTGACTTTGTGTGGTCAGTAGAGATTATGTTAATATAAGTTGCAAAAGTTGAGAGTATTTGGGGTTTTGGAATTAAGATTACATAATAAATATTAGTTTGGAAAAGTTGTTATCGGGTTGAATAGAAGTTGCTTTAAAAGTATTAGTGTTTGAAGAGAGGCCGATCAATGGGTTCGATGTTGAAATTTTATCGCATTTAATAGCCGCTTATGTTCATGTAGTAATCTTTTTCTACCTGTTAACGATTGGTAATTTCAAATGGTCATAAGTTGACAAGAACTAAATAGAGTTATTAATATGGTAGTAGTAGTACCACTTGCGTTTTCGCTAGGCATGAATGGAAAGGCACTTGGACTACCAGCGGGCACTATTTATCGCTAGCCAAGTTAAGTATTTATCTCACGGGTAGACACTTCTACTTCTTCGTGAACGGTTGTATTTGTTGGCTACAACATGTTTATGTATGTATCAATGTGTTGATTGGCCGAGTATGTACGGTTAGTTAGCTGTTAAATTGTACTGTACGAATGCAATGCCTTTCAGACACGGCATGTTGCATGGGTTTTGTACCACAAAGACGAAAGTGGCTTAGCTTTAAACCACGGCACGAGTGTTTCATGTCGCCTCAGACCACGCATAATGAGCGCCAGGCGATTGCCTCTGTATCACGGCACGAAAGCAAGTATCATGTTGCCTCTGCATCACGGGTACGAGTTGCAGGGCGATTGCCTTTATACTACGGCAATAAATGTAGGTTGGTTCTCAGATTCCGCCATATTTAGTGTGCCGTTATCCGGCATTTCGCCTTTATACTCGGTACGAGTACGTTGCTTGCCCCCGCACTTCGTTGACGAGCGCCGATGAGGCTTATGTCGACGTAAGCATAAGCCTCCCTACGTGTCGAGGCTGATTATATGACACGTAGAATATGGATCAAGGCCGAGTCGATCGAGTTGTTTCAACGCTGGAGCCGAGTAGTACGTCAGCTGGCCGTAGGAGCCCAGGAGCTGGACGAATCTTAGTTGTCAGGTCGTGAGGTTGTATACATTGTTGGCCGATAGAGTATAACAGGATTTGATTGGCATCGTTGTCACTATTTACTGGGATAGCATTTATCTTCTTAACATTTGCCTTGTCAATGTTAGTTAGATTGAGTCAATGACCATAGCAATTTTACGACAAGCTGATATAACTCATGATGCAAGCATGATAACTAACTCATTAATGATATACTTTTTATTTATGGCCTTGAATAGTATCAGATCCCACCATCTACATATTTTATGCGAAATTAATGATTTTATATCACACTACTCGGAGTTGAGTTTAATTTTTCGCTCTGAGATATCAGACTACCTGTTTCTGTGTTATACCCCACCAAGCATGGGCTATTTCATTTTGAAACCAGTCGATGGAAAAGGGCCAGAACGCTGTTTTGTTCGAAGGACGTCTCTGTGTTTCTCCAAAAGTGAAATGACGGCGCATCCTACAGCTCAAGTATTTTGGATTGCATTCAGCTTGTCCCAGATTATCAGATTGTGATTAGAACGTTGTTGTAGATATTTTTACATGACGCTTGTTTGTATTGCCATAGGCATGTCAGGTAAATACCACAATGGATTCTTAAAAACTACTCTTTGTCCGTCAGATATTATTTTATGGGTCATCAAGGACATGGTTTGTAATTGAGTCATCCATCGATGTGGTGACTCAGGATTTGAATTTTATTTTAACCAGAGCGACCCGGGTGGGTCAAGACAGGACTCAGAATTTAGAGGCTACTTGTTCAGTACTGGTGAGATTCTGTCCACTGATTTATTTTCAAGCAATACACTACATGGCCTTACCAATGTCAGAGAATTTATATGACTTGATTTAAGCTTGAAGTTATGCTACTTCTAGCTTATGCTGCAATTTTATCATTAAGGAATAATTTATGCTAAGACCAAGGTGGATCGCCCAACCTCGTTTGATGATACCGACGACGCATTGCGGCCTTAGCATTGTAAGCTTTCCCCGCTCGAATTCAAATATCGGATCAAACTGCTCAAATTTATTCTATATCTAGAACCTAGATGAATCAAACCTGAGATTTTTCAGTGTTCATGTAAGATTTTGAATAATCAGCTATTTAGCTTATTCCTCGAATATCTCAAACGCTCTTTGAGAAATTTGCTTTTATTCTTATCATGGTTCTACTTTCAGATTCAAGAATTATTGTGTTTATGCACAATTCTTGATTTCGTGGGCCTATTTTGGTTACCTCTACAGAAAGTTTTCCTGTACCCACCAAAGTTGGTAAGCTACTTTTTAAAAGATTTTAACATAGATAATTCCAAGATCGCGCTCTGATTTTCTCGTATTTTCCTCAATGATTACGATCTTTTCAAATATAAGGGTATGAGAAATTTTGGGCCAGAATACTAAGCCCGATTGGTTGGTTTATTTCAAAAAATTTGCTTCTAACTGTCAATTTTGAGGCAAGATCTCGAACTCATTTATTTTTTGTAGAATTACTTTTCTTCCAAGTAATAAAAAAGATGTTTATGTAAAAGAAAATTCGATTTTTCTGTACAAATTTATTTTCATGGCTGACCTCGACCTCTCCTGGAAATTTCTTTATTTTAAACCCCTGCTCTTCCCAGAAACTTTCATTTTGAGCCTCTCATTCAAACATCGCTTTTAGACAAGATGGCTTTCCCGATTTTAACCCAATAAAATTAGAATTTTAGCCTCGAACCCTAAATTTAAATTTTAACATTTAATTCGAGCTATTCTTCTGAAATCCTCGTTCGAATCGGTGGTGTTACATGAAATTTATATCTGATCAAGAACCCAGCTACTAGCATTTCTTTTAGTTGCTTGATTGAATTAATGTGACAAGTTATCTTAATCATTTTAATTATTTTTTAAATAAATTTTCACTATCTATTGATTGCCCCCTCTAATCGCGCACATACGTAGAGTTTGCCGGGTTCTCGACTTGCATAATGTCCATTTTCCAACACGAATTTAGTACATGTTGAAGTCATGGCTTTTACTTCCAAATAGCCCTTTTATAACCCGACATCCGCATTCTTATTTGACTTATTGACGAACTGTCACAGGTCGACCTCGCTTGCGATGGAAATTTAGTAGGCCTCATCCTTGCCTGGTTAACACTTCTCCAGTGAGTAATCCAAAGTTTGTGATTAACCATGCTTCGAATTTCACGAAGCAGATGGCAAGCTTCCTCTGAATATCGATCTATAATCACTTGATTTTGATCTTTTAACCGCTGATTTTACAAGATTCCGGAGCATGATTTTATTAAATTACTTTTATGCCCCACTCCAAGAAAAGTAGGCTTCTATTCCATGAACTGGCATAAGCCTCCATTCTTTTTGCGTCAAACGATTATATTAAATTTCGACTCTTTTGGAGATTCCGCTTTAAACCCATTCCTTCTGTAGAGTCTTTTATTTTAAACCCCGACGCTCCTGGATTCATTTCAGTCAAAGAGACTAAATTGATGTAATAAATTTGGGATTTTCGAGCCCTACCTTTCCGATCGACATTTACCTCGAGGCTACTTTCTCGAGAACCCCGGTTGAGCAAAATTCAGGTTAATTTAATGTACAAACCCCACTTCGACTTCTTAATTTCAATTTTGTTTAATTTGTTCTATACATGTTTGATTTCATTGTTTCTGACGGAAAACCTAATTTTCAAAATGGGCACAGACAATTTTCTTTTAATCGATTTCACCGATTAAAATAAATCGATGTTTTATTAAATTTATTTCATAAATTTCGACTGTCTACGGTCTCATTTTAGATGTTGAAACTAGGTCCCGAAAATGTATGAATCGGTCTTGGATAAAGGGAGTGAGCTTAGACAAATTAGCTGTATTATACGATCTTCTACGCACTATTTAGAAATTGATTACATGCACATGCATACAATGACCCACGCACGTATCATCATATGGATAAAAGGATAGGGGTATGTTGTTAAACTAAATAGCAACTTATAAGTATTAGTTGTAGAAATTTTGGCTTCAGTTTGGTTAAGCTGCACGATTATTGTCAAGCTTGCGTATACTCGATTACTCATTACATATTACTACGTATTAGCTAAAACAGGTCCAACAATAATCATTATTAGAGATATATAATCGACGCCTATCCCACACAGAATGTTTCAGACACGCACCCAAGTAGTTTAATATAACATAACTGGCCCCTCGAAAGTCAGTATTACATTTACAATTTACCCATATTTTAACATTTTACGCAATTTTTGGGCTTTTAGGTCAAAATATAATTTTGAGATTTACCGCACAAGTTCCTTAATATTACACTAATTATAATAATCAAATATATCAATAAAAACTACATTTTAATAAAAAGAACATTTCAAAAAATTAGGTAACTTAATTCAAACAGCCAAATCTAAAAATTTGGATTATTCCCCTAAAAACTAAGTTTTAATGTTAAATGTTGGGGAGTGTATTAATGAAGATATTAAAATAAGCTTTTACCAAATCAGAACTAAGATTACTACTAATTATTCATTCATTTATTGTGACGAATGTACAACTATATTGAGACTAAACGCCAATCAACTCATCATTATTACAAGCTAGCTAGAATCATCTTACATGAGAACGGTTAAAATATTAAGTCATACTACCATCCTAGAGAATTTGGATTTAATACTACCATCTTAGTTCGTTGACGGTCATTACTAATTTAATTTTAATTTAATCAAAAACTGTCCTCATATTACATTATTAGTAAATAAATAGGTCCCCTGTTGGTTGTCTGTGATTCCATTATCAGGAAGCCAGAGCATATATATCCAACTCTTTTTGTACTAATTTCTCCTCATACTTGGCAATTAACTTTGAAAGCTTTTAAAAAACAAATTATATATCTCTAATATTATACAACATATATAAATATATCTGAATTTAAATTTAAAAATCAACAATCAAAATTCAAAAGTAGATCAAACAATCTGTTTGAAATGGAGGAAGTCTTAAGTAAAAAATAATTTTTGATTAAATAAAACTTAATTCAATTCCAACATATATAACGCTCTGCCAAAATCACTGGATAGTCCTTCCTATCCAGATAGATCTATGCTTGTGGTGGCAGTTTGTCTTTCTTAATATCCAGTGGGAAAGAAATCCAAGGATGCATAGCTTTCTCATATAATTCAAGAATAGCATTAATTATTTTTTTGTATCAAACGGGTGGGTGTTAATGTTATAAATAAAGTAAGTACGTACATGGTTATTATATTTGGCTCACAAGTCTCAACTAACACCATAAACTAAAGTTCGCATTCATGCATATATTATATATACTATATATAAATCTCCTTATTCTCTTGGCAATTCGTCTGTTCCTCCCATAGCAGCATATATATATACCAAACATAGTTCTTCATTTCCCAAAAAACCCTGAATTTGTTTTTCTGTTCACACCAAAAAACATGAATTATTCAGGAATTATAACTTATTTTCTTGCAATTTTTGTCATTGCGTTTGTCCATTCGACGAGTTTTTGTTTCTCAGAAAAAGGTATGTACATACATTCAATGTATGTTATCATGTGTAACTCAGCTCGTTTATAGACATATTATAGTAATATTCTCATATTTATTATATTAAGCACAATTAGGTGATGCTAATAAGGTATTTCAATCTATGCATGTTATCATGCGCAACTCTTTCAATTGATCGATTATGGATTTAATAATACTCAATAATAATGAATTTCGATGATGATTTCTAGACATACTATAGTAACAGTCTCATATTTATTACTAAATCACAATTCTAGGATTATAATAAGGTATGTATGTACATTCAATCTATGTTATTAATTATTATGGGTATATATCTTACCTTTGCTATTTCACTGAGGTAACGCAAAAAAGTATTAATGAAAGCTTTCTTTGCACAAAGATGGATAGTAAGTTTGTTTTGTTATTATTCATCTTAAAAAAAACTAATTTCCAAACACCATCTAATTCAATAAGTGAAATCTTGATTAAAGTTTTATCTAATTATTTACAGCTCCTTACTCTACATTTGCCAAGGATGCTACACTGGCTCAGCCTACAGAATACTATGATTACATAATCATTGGGGGAGGCACTTCAGGTTGTGCATTGGCTGCCACTCTTTCCGAAGGAGCCAAAGTTTTGTTACTAGAAAGGGGTGGTTTGCCATATAACTACCCTAACATCAACCACATTGAAGGTTTCGCTTCTACTCTGCTCGACGTTTCTCCTTCATCTCCTTCACAACCTTTCATCTCCACAGATGGTGTGTTCAACCACCGTGGTCGCGTCTTGGGTGGTGGCTCAGCCTTGAATGCTGGGTTTTTCTCTCGGGCGAGTGACGAATATGTGAAGAGGGTTGGTTGGTATCAGAGCCTTGTTAATGAATCGTATGAATGGGTGGAAAGGAAAGTGGCATTTAGGCCATCTATGTTGTCTTGGCAAACTGCTGTTAGAGATGGATTGCTTGAGGCTGGTGTGTTACCTGATAATGGATTTACATTTGAACATTTAATTGGGACTAAATTTGGTGGAACAATATTTGATGAAAATGGTCATAGACATACTGCAGCTGACTTGTTAGAGTATGCTGATCCCAGGATGATCAATGTGCATTTGTTTGCTACTGTACATCAAATTTTGTTTCAGACGACCAAAGGTAAGTTATTTACATCAATTGTAAATTGTTAATTGCATTTATTACATTCTACAAACCTACAAAAAAGAAATTATGCATATTCTAATTGACATGCGTCAACTGTGCATGTTTAGTTGCTTGAGCAATTAATTTCAATTTTAGCACTACGTATGCAATATTGAAATCTATATATACAAGTAACTGATCAGTTTCGAATGTTTTTAATATTTTTTAACCATTTAAGAAAAGATTGAGTGCTGGGTACAAGTTATCTTTGGTTTGTTATCTTGATGATGATGTGGTGACATCGAATATTTAGGAGTAGGTATTAAATGGATGTTATTTAATATCCAAAGATTTGTGTCATCAATACATATTTTTCAAACTACTTTAATTTCCTTATCAACAAGCAAGAAACAGATAACATCACATCGTCACAACAATGATTTTCCCTAAACGTTCAAAAACTACTCCTTCATTTTTTTAATTGCCGTCGAACACTCACATTACAAATTAAGCAAGAAAAAGAATAAAAGTATTTAAAATGAACGACAATCAATCAAATAATATCATCGGTCATTGCTTATTTCAAGAGAAAAGTACTCAAAATTATATCAAAACGAAAAACGCTATTTATTACAAAAGCGATCGGGACCGATTAGCCTGATGAAAGTGAAGAAAAAATCCTAAAACCGGATGATATTTTCAAAGTGGAAAATCTATCCTGTTATCCTAAACTTGGCCGGACCTGATATCCTGACATATACCTGATTTTGGAACGCTTTATCGCTAGATTTTTTATTAATTTTGCATGATTTTTAATAAACTTAAAATAATAACTTAAAATTAATAACTGATATTAATACAAATTAATTTAGAACTAATTTGACCTTTAGCAAAAGTGAATCGAAGCCCACCGCAAAGAAAGTATATCAAGGTGTACCGTAGGGTTTTTTATTTTTTCAAAAGAACGCCGGTTGCCGTCATTCCGCTTCCAATGTCAATCGCCAGTGTGTGTGGCATTGCTTAGTATGTCAAGCTCACAAGAAGCCCATGCTCTTCAATCAGCTACGAGAACTATCAAATGGTATCTGTGACGGGCCCATCCGATTTTATCACTTCAAGGACCCAAGCAGCGAGAATTGCTTTTCTACTGACGTCCGACGGGATTTCTAGATCACTTTATAATTTTATTTTAAAAAAAATAATAATAATAATGACCTGACTCCATCTGCTAAAAAACCTACCGTCTGCATCGATAACCCTATCCTGGTCCTGTCATCCGCCGACTGACCTGACAAAAATCTTTTTATCCGAAATTCAATCAAGCCTTACTATTTATTAATATGACATAAACGACAACTATAAAAAAATAATTTCTTTTTTGCTAAAACAACAACTATAAAAAAATGAAGAAAGTATTAGTATCTGCTTAATCTTTCGGTTACACGGTTTTATCTTTCCTAAATATTCCATCGATCGATTTTAATTGATTCAATAATAGTCAATCTATTTTTGAATTAATAATTCATTATTGTTTTAACCTTGTATTTTTATTATCATATTTGAGTATTGCCAAGTATTAAGTCAAATTTTTCAAGTTAAATTGAAATGGATGTAGTCTTTTGAAACTATCCTATTTTCATTAGGCAATATGAGTGAAGTAATGATTGACATAATTTTAATTTAAAAGGGTCAACAAGTGACAATTAATCCAAAACATTTTTACTAATGTCAACTTTGAACAACAATTGCAGGAATATCAAAGCCAAGAGCTAGTGGAGTGATCTACAAAGACACAAAGGGTAAAACACACAAGGCATATTTGAACAAACAAAATCCCAAGAATGAGATCATTTTATCAGCCGGGGCATTAGGAAGCCCACAATTGCTTATGTTGAGTGGTATTGGGCCAGCCCAACACTTGAAAGCCCAAAAGATAAGAGTCTTGTTGGACCAACCCATGGTGGGCCAAGGAATGGCTGATAACCCAATGAATATATTACTCATCCCTTCACCTCTCCAGGTTGAGACATCTTTAATTCAAGCAGTTGGTATAACTGAGTTTGGAAGTTTCGTTGAAGCTGCTAGTGGATTTATTCAGTTCCCTCAGCTCAATCAGATTATTCAACATTTCTGGAACCTAGCTGATCAGGTTTCTACTTTAATCAGATAATTGATTATAATTAAATAAATAAAAAACTTTACCTTATAAATAATAACGCCAGACGACGTTGTTAACCTTCCATCCGAAGAGAATAAAGAGAGTCAAATACGCTACCTAATCCTATAATAATGTAGGCATCTATTTTAATTAACCCAACATGTATTTTAATTGACCAATATGTAATATAAATGAAACATACACTTAACTGAATGAGAAGTGGTCAAACCACCTTCTCTAGATTCTAGTATACTTATTACCCTCTTCCCCTCCTTAAATGGACCATTATATTTAGGCTAACAAATTAAATGGGAAATTTACATTTTCAAACATTTTTAGCTAGTAAATATAATTATATTGAGGGGCTATATATGTCCTACATTAATATACATATCCCTTATTAATGCTTGTTTACATGACTTATGCAAGAATACCGATCTAGCTTCTTAAGAATTTTATTGTTTACTCATGTAATTTTTTTAGTACTAATTTAATTTAAACAAATGGTGTATTTTCTATGCAAATATATTTTAATTATTGAGGAACATATATATAAATGATGATCAGGCAGGCTTTAAGTACAACAAAGTACGAGACATTCCAGGAATTCTCACAGCCTTGAATATAACAACCCAATCAGGAGTGATCTTGGAGAAAATAGATGGTCCTTTTTCCTCAGGCCATCTAGAGCTGAAAACTAATAATCCAAATGATACCCCCCTTGTTACTTTCAACTATTTTAAAGATCCTAGGGACCTGAAAAAATGTGTCCAGGGCATGAACAAGGTTCTTGAAGTCATTGGCTCCAAATCATTCTCCAAGTTTCGATACCCTTTTACGCCATTGCAATTCTACATCGATTTAATCTTGAAACTTCCGTTGAATGTGAGATTCAGACATCTTAGTTCCAAGGTTTCGATGGAACAGTTTTGTATTGATACTGTGATGACTATATGGCATTATCATGGAGGGTGTCGTGTGAATGAGGTCGTGGATCGCGATTATAAGGTTGTTGGTGTTGATGCATTGAGAGTTGTTGATGGATCGACGTTTCTTGCCTCCCCTGGAACTAATCCTCAAGCAACTGTTATGATGCTTGGCAGGTAAATTGTTAGTATTATCAAGAAATGCATGGCCAGGGGAAAAAATATTTTTCTTCCTAATGTTCATGTTATGATGCAGGTATGTTGCGAAAAGGATTCTTCAAGAAAGAGCTTAATTATCATTTGGAAATGGATCACTAGAAGATGTTTTGAAGGAGTTGTCTAAGATTCTGTATGGTATTTGAAAACATACACAATATTATAATTTCAGCATGTCATTGATGTTGGTGTTATCAAATGTAAACTCTATATCATGCCCTTTCAATAGTTCATTTATTTTCTTATTCATTTCATTTCATCATAACAAAACACAACCTTAAATAACACATATTAAGGGTCACTAAAAGAAGTGAAATCTTATACTGGAACACTTTATCTCAATTGTGGATTGTTCACTTCTAGTATAGACTTTTGTGTAGCTCATATTTTGCTATACAATATGAAATCGAGGTGCTCCAGTACGCCGCGAACGCTAAGGGGTAAATTACTAATTCAGCAACAACAACAAAATATGAAAAGCTAAGATGATGATAGCTAGAGGTATATACCAAGGATATACCATATGACAATTCTTATTTGTGGTCCATGGAGACCAGAAACTTGGATAATTCACAAGCATCTTCTTCTTTTTTTCTTGCATTTCAACACCTATGGCAACATGAAGAATCCATATATACTCGTCAAGGAACATCTACACATGGACTTTGATTTGCCTATTGTGAAAGGGGAAAATCGGTATGGGATATGCTACAGGTTTATTCCATTGTCAATCTAGTATAAATTGAACTCACCATAACAATTACTCAAGCAAGAAGAATCGAGTAAGCGAAATAGTGATAGGGCTACACTCTATTGGCATGTGTGGAGGGTCATTGTTCTGATGATCTTCACTAACATGCCAAAGGAGAGCTGCCCTGCCACTGCTTCAGCTTAATGCATGCACTACTAAGTAGTGCTATATAATTTCAGTGTTGGTTACTCCAGTTTTGGTGTATTTTCGAGCGAATAACCACTGATCCTATTCCATTTTGGTGTATTTTCGAGCGAATAACCTCTACGGCCTTGCCTCCTGGTCATCAATATTATGGAGTACAACTTATTGAGATAGATCGAGACAATATTCTCTTCTTAGAATTTATCACAAGTCAAACAAAGAAACACTAACTAAACCTTATGCAGCCTTAAAAAAACTCTTGATATTGATTCATTTTACAGGACTATGATTGTATAAGTTAATTAAAAGAAGGGGGGAATCTGGTCCAGTGCCCACTGGCCTGCATGGTGCAAACAAAGGATTTCCTCACTGCTTCATGGTAGACTGATCTATTCATTTTCTTAAGGACCTTCTTAGTTATGGAATCAATAAATTTTAGCTAAATTCTCATTGCAATAAAAAGATAAGCAAATAACCACAAGTTTGGCATTTTGTAGGTGAGGCTTAGGAAAACAAACGAAAACAAAAACATCAGCATTGAAATTTCCAATAATGAAATCCTACTCTCTTTTTTTCAAGAAATCATGATGCCGGCCAATAGAGAGCCTTTTTCTTTTCCTTTTTTCCCATTATATATGTTCCACTTTCATTTCACATTTGCACCCACCTAACCAAAGTCCTTGTCTCTTAAATTACTGAAAACTATTCATTAGTGGAATGGCCTACCATCCTTTGCCACTTAGTTTACCGAAATCAAAATAATATTAATAGTTGACTAGTTTATTAACACAAACGTTTAGAGTTGGCATCGAGGTTGGTCTAGCGGTAAAATTCATGTAATTTCATTTTATATATCTATGAAAACATTTTTTTTTTACAAAAAAAAAACATTCAGAGTGAAATCCGGGTTAAAAAGCTAGATTAGGCACAAAAAGATGGAAGATTAGCACTAATATGGTGAATGAAAAGGGACTGCTTTATTTTTCCTTTTCACTTTCTAAAAGCTCAATCAACTTTAAAACACACCAAAGAAATAGAGATTCATCTGCAACCCAAAACACCGACTTTTATCACAAATCGAAATGTCAAATCTTTAATCATCAATTACTTTTTAATTATATTATTAAAAAAAAAAAATTAATATTGTGAAAGTATTTCAAAAGACAAATCTAATTATATAAATTTTATATTTTTTGAATATCAATACCACACTCACAAAGCTTAGCTTTAAAAAATCAAACGTCAATTATTTCAATCGAGATTTAAATACAGAAAAGAGAAAAAAAAGGAGCAACTTTAAATATGACTAATGAAATGGTCAATCCTCCAAATAACATTTCCTTTCAATCATAATTTATTAAGAATACTAAGAAGCATCCTATTATCAAATTGAGTTGTATTTTCAAAGAAAGCAACAAAGAGTCCAATAAAAGAATCAAGAAAATATGCAGTCACCTTGCCTGAGAGAAGCCAAGCAATTTTTCCTTGATAGTTGTTGTTCAAGTCCCATACTAGAAGTTGTTGATAGCAATAACACAGATTCCAGGCCTGGAAACACATCAGCAACTTGTCGTCGCAGTTTTACTGCCACAACGACGACATCATTCTTTTCGAATAGCCAATTTACAAACCATGAGTGCCTCCCTTCACCTGAAGAGTCATTTAAACAGTTCATTAAAGCATACCCTCAATATTCTCAGACTAGTAAAGTTGATCAAATTCGAGCTCGGGAATATTATCATCTATGCAACCATGTCTGCCTTGATTACATAGGCGTTGGCCTCTTTTCCTACTCGCAGATCGAATCTCAATGCTCCACGACAGATTCTTCTGCATCACCAAAAGGTACAGAATTTCCTTACTTTAGCATATCCCATAAGTCAGTGAACCTCAAGTCAGAGCTACTCCAAGGATCAGAAGTAGAATGTGTTATGAAGACTAGAATAATGGATTTCCTTAACATCTCTCAAAATGAATACACCATGGTTTTTACTGCAAATAGATCATCAGCTTTCAAACTTGTGGCTGAATCATACCCTTTCAAGGCAAGCCGAAAGCTACTGACAGTTTACGACTGTGAAAATGAAGCACTGGAAACTATGGTCAGTACATCTGAGAAGAGAGGAGCTAGTATCATGTCAGCTGAATTTAAATGGCCTCGGCTGCGAATTAATTCACCGAAACTGAGGAAAATGGTAATGAGGAAGAAGAAAAAGAGTAAAATGAGGGGATTATTTGTTTTTCCTCTACAATCAAGAATGAGTGGTGCCAACTATTCTTATCAATGGATGAGCATGGCTCAGGAGAATGGATGGCATGTACTACTCGATGCCTGTGCGTTGGGACCGAAGGACATGGACAGTTTCGGTCTTTCTCTAATTCGCCCTGATTTCCTTGTTTGCTCCTTCTACAAAGTCTTCGGAGAGAATCCAACCGGATTTGGTTGCCTATTTGTGAGGAAGTCTGTTATACCAATTCTCGAAGATTCAAACGTTGGAGGGATCGTTATACTAGAGCCTGCAAAGCAGTTGTTTCTGTTACCTGGAGATTCTTCTGGAACTGATACAGAACATGATCAGACATCTACAGAAGTGGCAAGAAACGACGAATTGGATTCAGTTATTTCCCAGACTCAAAATTTTACCAATGGTGAAACTGCTAAGGGGAGCATAAAGGAAGAGTTATCAGAACAAAATGCATCTGGCAAGTTCACCATTACACGCCCTGACAAAGGCGCAAAACAAAGAAACAACGAAGGATCAGGAATCGAATGCTGCAGATGTCTGGAACATGTAGATTCACTAGGCTTAAGGCGGATTAGTAGTAGAAGGCGATACCTGATTAATTGGTTGGTTAATGCTGTGATGAAACTTCAACATCCAAACAGGCTAGACAACTGGTCTTTAGTCCGAATCTATGGACCAAAAATCAAATTCGATAGAGGTCCTGCCTTGGCCTTCAATATATATGACTGGAAAGGCGAAAAGGTTGAACCTGTTCTTGTACAGAAGCTAGCTGATAGGCACTACATATCTCTCAGCATTGGGTTCTTACAAAACATATGGTTCTCGGACAAGTATCAACGAGACATGGAACACTACATCGAAAAATCAGAGAAAGATGAAAACAGGAAATCCAAGGTGGGGATATCAGTTGTAACCATAGCACTCAGTTTTCTTGCAAACTTTGAAGACATGTACAAACTCTGGACATTCATAGCTCAATTCCTTGATGCAGATTACGTTGAAAAAGAACGGTGGAGATACACAACTCTAAACCAAAAGACCATTGAATTGTGAGGATTGAGTTATCATTATTTCAGTAATGCTTTCATAAAGAAGACAAGCAGTTCATGTATGTATTGGCTTCACCGATCACCAATCACATAGTGAAGTGCTAATAATACTCGACTTTTAAACATAAAATAACATATGTCATCATCATTTCGTCGAATATGTCATTAAAAATTACTATAGATACAATAGAATAATAAACATACATACAAATTAATTGGAACATAAGTACTATAAAAAACGATAACTACTCACTCTAACAATGTGATGGACATTACAAATATCAAATACACCATCCCTTCTAGATTTAATTAAAAGATTAAAACATTGGTTGATAACCAAATAGATTAATATTCAAAAAATGTTGAAATATTAAATTTTGCTCTAACGGGCCAAGACCCGGCCCTAATAAATGCTTATCTTTGCATATTTGCTTAATAAAATTGAGAAATAGAAAACCCAAAAAGCCTGCAACACCAAACCTTAACCTAATCAAACATTGAGGTAATTTATATACCCATTTAATATTTTTTGCTAATTCTTCAATTATCTTATAAAGTCTTTATTCAAATATTATCTAGTTTGAAATTCTAAGCACAATTATGTTTGTATAACATTTTGTGATATAATTTATTAATGTGACATAATAATTTTGATTCAAATTATAGCTTTGTGTGTCAATAAAGTAGCAAAGTTTGTTAATGATGAATATCTATTGTAAAAAGTTGTTTGGATTACTTGAGTATTTTTAACGTAAGGAGCGAAATATAAGCTAAAATATCGTTAATTTATGTTAGCTGATTTTAGGGTTAAGCAGAAAATTGGGTAAATCTACGTGAATAGAAAAAAGAGAATAGTTGAAATTTAACCTAGATTCACCTACGATCACCTCAATCCAAACGGACCATAATTTTTTTTTTATATGGTGTGTTGATTACCAGATTGGAATATTCAAGTGGAGGGTAAAATGGATGACAATGATAGTAATTCAATGAGCATTCTCCCTACTGGAACTTTGCTTCAATGGAGTCAGTGGCAGCTACTTGATTCAATACTTCCAACTGGTGGTTTTGCTCATTCATTTGGATTGGAGGCATCGATTCAAGCTCGATTAGTCTCTGGTCCCGAAGACCTCAGACAGTACGTGATTCAGGTGTTGGATAACACGGGGAGCCTGCTCCTACCTTTCGTTTACTCGGCTTGTATAGAGCCCGACCCTCAGACCTGGCATCGGCTTGATAAAACGTTGAATGCAATGTTAACGAATGATGTTAGTCGTAAGGCTTCAACTGCGCAAGGATCAGCGCTTATGAGAGTAGCAGCTTCTGTGTTTCGTGAGATCCCATGTCTTAAATCGATGAGGGATGCTTCGTTGGGTAAAGAGTCTATTCGGTTTCATCATGCTCCGGTTTTTGGGCTTGTATGTGGTCTTCTTGGCATGAACGTTGAAGAATCACAGAGAGCGTACATGTTCATCACTATGAGAGATGTTATATCAGCTGCAACTAGGCTGAATGTGGTAGGACCTCTAGGAGCAGCTACATTGCAGCATCAGATTTCGTCGGTTGCAGAAGAATTGACTCAGAAATGGATGAACCGATCAGTTAATGAGGCCTGTCAGACGAATCCTTTGCTCGATACTGTACAGGGATGCCACGGCTACTTGTTTTCCAGACTCTTTTGCTCTTGACCAGTTCGAATCTTCTGATTCGTTGGGCTTATACCAGCTAGAAGTCATGAAGAAGGTTACTGCTGATGCCATGAAATCATGTAATCTATTGTATTGAGCAACTATACAGTATACAAACATGTATAACCTTATAGCCTATAGTGTTGGTAATTTGAGTGGTGAAACTGCTAAAATGTGAAGTGTATAGCTCAGCTCTTTTTAAGGCTTTATTTAACCACTTCAAAAGTTCATGTTTATTGCTCTTATTAATCAATTTCATCAAGATATCTAAAGTTTTATACTGTACATATGGTTTTAAGAGATGAGACAACCACCATTGTTGAATGTGGTGGAGTTTGATTCTTTAATTTTATCCTCTCACTTGTATGTGTTTCATCTTATGGAACTCACAAGCTTATTAAATCATCATTGCCATTGCTTAGAGGTGTAGATAATCAAATTTTATCTCATCTAATAATCGAGCCATATGGTTAGCGTGGCTCGCTAACCATAACCTTGTTCGAACTCTGAATTCAATTCAACATAAATAATTAAAATTACCTATTATGTTCTTAGTTTGGACAACTTACTAGAGATAAATAGTATCATTCCAGTTAAAACAGAGTAGAAACAGAGCTCACTTAGACAAAGCTTGCAATTTATTTTTCAAGACTTCTTATCAAAATAATAATCAACATGCTTTATTAATAAAAGAGACTCTTCACTGGAATGAAAGAGGTGATCATTATTTACTTCCAACTATTCTGAGCCATCTTCCAAATTAGTTTTTGTTTCTATTGAACATTATACAAAATTACAAATGAAATACTTCTCATCTGAGGATGAGCAGTTTAAGAGCTAATATAACACTACTACTGGAACAGGGTAAAAATCAAGACACGGAGTGAACTACAACATAATCATGCAGAGATTTCGGCTAGTAGTTGCTCGACTGCCTCTTTTGTAGGTAGAGCAGGAATTGCTCCTCTCTCTGTAACTGTGAGGGCACCACAAACATTTGCAAAACGAAGAGCCTCCCGTAATTCCTTCTCATCCTGTTAAAAGTATGTATGAGAACAATTATTATAAATGCAGAGCAAAATGAAAACACACATTTGGATGCTGGCACGAGTAAAGTATATATATCCGATTCTTCTTTTAAAATAGATCATAAAACTCATTGATAAGGTTTAGAAACACAACTACAAAATATCATTTGATTAGCTAAAGAAAAGATATCTATATTGATGCTCTTTATAGTGCACTAAATCTAGGAATCTCACGAAGTATTATAATATCATTAAGGATTCGGAGGGTGTAACTAAAAGGCAGAGTGGCAGACCGTGTCTGACCACCTGCTTTTAATAAGAACTAATACTCATGATCTTAGAAACTCAATAGAGATCTGTAATTTAAAAAGATAAAACCAACATCTAATCCACCCCAAGCACCACAATTATACCTCATTATGAATATGATTGTTTAGTAAGATATCAAAAGAGGGAACGGAGAAAGGAAGAAATACCTGGCAAATGTTCACATCTATGGCTAATCTATTAAGCAGCCCACCGACAAATGCATCACCTGCTCCAGTTGTATCCACAGACTTGACTTCGGCACCAGAGACTCTTCCCATAAACTCCTGTCCAAATTTTAGTAAATTTCAGAAATCAGGTCAGTGAATATTGTCTTCTATCATGCAATTTACAAACTACCAAGGGTGTTTGTGATTACTAAATAATCCTTTTAAAGTTATCTTATTTTCAACAGAGCATATCAGGTGGATGATTGCACTCTTTGGAGCAGTATAAAAAATCTAAGCCAATGTGAAAGATATTCAGAATATCTCGAATTAATATTCAGTTTTATGTTGCGAACCATACCTTAGTGTAATATCTGCAGCCCTTCGAACCTTCAGATACAACCAACAGCTTCAAGTTAGGATGGAAGAGCTTCTTCATAACTACATCATCATCATGAGGGTCATCACCTCCGGTCAAGAATGTAATCTCGTCGTCACTAATCTGTTTGCCATAATTTCAACCAAAAATTTAGAAAAAGAAATGAAGCCGCCTCCTTATTCACTATACTTTTAAGTAAACAAATGACTCTTTCTGAACAGGGTTATAAAAAAAAATACAGTAGCATCCTACTTCACAAAGACAACTAGGCAACCTTATGATAAAAGTGCCATCTGAAAGGTGATTTAACCTTTTGAAACAAGAATTGTGGTACCCTGATACTCCTATGATTAATGATACCTTAATAATATCTGCTTTGTCCCAAATGCTCATTATGCCTGAACGAGCAGCATCCTCTGAAGGCCATAATGCCAATCTCAGGTTTGGGTCATAAGAAAGTAAGGATCCAGATCTTTTAGCAATATCCATAGCAGAAAGTTGTGTTGATTTACATGGTTCTTCAATCAAACTGATGGAACCATAGTGGAATATTGTGGCCTGTGTGTAAGGAATGATTGATTTAACACACTCATAATACATATGATACAAATAGTAAGAGTACGATTTGGAAGTTATACCTTTTTAACAAGATCAACATCAAGTTCAGAGTCATGCAGGAGCATATCAGCACTAGGGTTGCGGTAAAACATGAATTCACGTTCCCCATCATCTCTTAGTGTAACAAATGCCAGAGCAGTCCTAGCATAAGGATCAAATCGCATGCCAGAGTTATCAACCTTATGATCTTTCAGTATGTTGGATAACATATACCCAAACTCATCATTCCCAACCTAAATAAAATGCATGCATTTTACTATTAGATCATAATACTGTCAATGATAATCCTCATAGCTGATGCAGAGTGAATTGGAGTCAACAAAGGCAGAAAGATGACAAGATGATAACCTCAATGATAAAAAATGATTGAGAAGTTGTTAAACTTGACATTACAGCTATCAACTACATTTAGCTAAATTCACATTCAGAAAACTTTGATATCATTTGCTTATAAGACAAATTAAACTCGAAACATATATGGAGAGACCATTGACGACGTGACAAGAATATGGGGTATGTACAAAAAGTCCCTACAAAGGGAAATCCAGCAACATCGTATATGGAAAGCAGGACATGTCATCAAGGCCTAGCTATAACAACCGATAACACAACTGAGGCAAAATAAAAATATATTATTTTAAGTCAAACATTCACCTAGTCTTCATATCATCCACTAGAGACTGGTGTTCATAGCTTAACAAAAAGATGTCCAGTCAAAGCATGTAATTAAATAGGATGTGGATTATTTCATACAAAGATTCACATGGTTACGAAATTAAAGATGTGGAGCTTCAAACAAACATGTCAGGTACTCAGGTTTCATATGGAGACAAGAAACTAGTCTGAGAAGTTTTATTGAACCTTGCCAATAAAAGCTGATGAACCTCCCAGCTTCGATACACAGACAGCAACATTAGCAGGTGCACCACCTGGAGCCTTTTTAAAGGCAGGAGCTTCCGCAAGAGAAACTCCACCAACGGTTGGGACAAAGTCAATCAACATCTCACCGAAACAAACAACCAGGGAATCCTTCGTGCCAGCATCCCCTTTTGTATTCAGAGAAAGTTTGTCAATACCATCTAGCAAAGTTTCAGATTAACTCAGGATACACACAAACAATTGACATATTGAAACTATCAGTGATAGAACAGAAGTATCTAAACTCTAAAGGGAAGCTTTTTCCTCAATTTACGAAAGTCTCTATTCATCTTTAAAACAATATAACTAGCTGTGTAGCAAGAAATTAAGAGGTATTGAGTCTTGCAGTTTATTGCAACAAAAGAACCTCATTTCTAATTTCACCATAGGTTAAAGGGAAAAAAGAAACACTCATCTTCATATCGATTACACTACCTAAGCTTCTTTATTGGCCAGAAGTAGCGGATGGTGTTTACTTAACCGCTCTCGAGTCGCTCAGAAGCAGCCTCCCTGTTATCGCGGGGGTAGCTGAGGGCTCTTTGATCTTCATATAGATTACAAACAAACTCAGTATAACTTTCAAATCACAAATCCTTAAAAAACTATAACTTTCAAACTGTTTTGAATTGTAATAAGAGAAACAAACAATGAAAAGGGCAAAAATGAATAAACTATATCACCCAGATGAGATTTGCATTCATTTTTCTATGTTTATTCCTAATTCAGCTACAAAACTTGCATTTTTCTATAATATATTATTCACATATATTGATAAAACACTTCCAAATCACAAATTAATCAAACCATTCTTGAAAAAACACAATCTTTAATTAAGAATTCAATTAATAAATGATCAGATCACAACCCAACATATCAAAAGAAACATAAATGTTTCCACATGCATGTATTATAAGAATAATAATATGGTACCTGAAATATGTTCATCTGCCATGATTCTGAATCAGAATCAACAAGAAAAAGACTTGATTTTTAAATCAAGAAAATGAAATTAAAGACAAGGGTAAAGCTCAAAATTCACAAAGAAATTGCAGAGAGAGAAAGAGAGCAAGAGAGAGAGAAGTGGTGATGATGATGAGATCTAGGGAGGTACGTTCTTGGAGTTGACAAGAAAATAATATTCAAAGGCCTTCTTTTTGTGACGACTCTGCCTTAATTATTTTGACTACTTAATATATTGATTTTTTGTATAAAAAAATATAAAATCGTTATCTTAACGGCATCAGGAGTTCTTGTCGCAGCAATGTAATTGGAAGAGTTAGTGCGGGATATTAATACCGTTGGTAAAGTTTTTCTTACTTGAAACTTGATCTGAGGTTAGTCTTTTATGAAATTCAGTGCAAGCGTGAAGAGACGAGGTCTTTGATATTTCTGCTCTACAGTTTACGGGCGTTGTTCACTTAATTGAGTTATGTCCGAAAATACTTATAATTGTATAATAAAAGTCATTGAAAGCATACTTATTTTGGTTAATTAAGGACGAATAATTTTCAATATAACATGAGTGATCAAAATAATAAAAACGATACTTTTAAGTCCGTCGCTATAATATACGTTACGGAAGAGGTAAATGTGAGATATCGCCGATAGATCATTTTATAAAAATCTTTAGCTAGGATGATCAAAGTATATCATTTTATAAAAATGTATGAGGATGATCAAAGGGACAAAGTGAGAAATGAAGCTATCTTGACATCCTGGTAAGCTTCTTAATTAATTGGGGTAGATAAAAGATTCAATATGCATTTCTACTCTTATTCTCCCCTAAATATTTGTTAAATTATGGACCATTTTTTCAAAGACAGTTTAGTGTCTGACATTTATTATTCAGTTTGATCATGTTGGTACTGACTATGTTGCTAGTTTGCATACCATTCATCACAAGTATCAATGACTAACAAATATATTTGGGAAAAAGACATACGAGTAATATTGTTATATTTGTTCTTTATTAAAATTGGTCAAGTATTTTGTGATGATAGACCGTCTCTAACGATTGATAATGGGGATTCGAGAGACGAGTAGATATTTAAGAAGAAAATATTTCACTTTTATGAAGAAAATCTCGTGAGATATGGTTGATTAATGAAAAAGGAAATTACTTGGAATCAGTAGGAAAACTGTAGCGTCCCAAAATAGAGATGGAAAGAAGACCGAATGCATTGATTATTTTACAAGATGAAAGTTTTTGTTTATGGAAATTATTTCTATAAACTTGGTTGTGCCTACATTATATAAAAAGGTCTACTTCTACGGACGTGGTTCGTTATTAATGAGAATTATGCGTTTGTATTTTTATTGAGACCTAAAAAAGAGCTTTAAGAGTTTATTCTTATTGTATAATTTCAGATATGCGAATTACATAAACTCTTTAGATTGCTCTATTTGTTGTTATGGCAGCATTGCAATGAGGCTTTTAGTAATTACAATCTGGAGTGGGGGGATAGTAGTGTGTAGTGGAGGATAAGGTGTATTGTAGTTAGGGAGTACGGACTTCGTGCGTAGAGGCCGGAGACAGAATAGAGTATGAAGAATGGGAGCGTTCGTATAAGTCATGTTGTAATTCGATATCATAGTGAATTCTTCATGGCTGCATGGCTCCCCCGAGGCGTGGGTTAACTACGTGTTTAGAATCTAGTATGAATTTCGTTTGTGATAATAGAATTAAATACATCAGGATCCTGAAATGATATAAATTAATCTAAAACACATAAATTATAATTATGAATAAAAGAGTTCTTCTGAGAGATATTGGAAGTCATCTCAAAATCTTTCTGACACTCGGCACAGATTCCGTCGTTGAAGCGCTTCAAATGTAGTGCCTCTAGTTGAATCATAGAGAGAGGTTGAATCCTACGTTGTGTTTCTTTAGAACATAGATTGATTTGGATGAAAAATCGAGAAGAGGTACAATTCTTGGCCCAGTATTTCCCGACCCGTATGGAGGAGGAGGAGGAGGAGGAGGCTAGGTTTGGTTTTTCATTTCATGAAAAACTTATGATGAAAACCTAATAAGCTTAGGCTTTATATAGAGTCAAGCACAAAAAGCGTGAATAGGCTTAATAGAGGCCAGGTTAAATTTAATTAGAAGCTGTTAAGTAAAATCAAACGCTAACAAGTTGTTAATGGCAACTAACAAGTTCATAACAAACTCAGTAACTACCAAATTAATTGATTGACCAATTAATTAATTCGGGTTCATCAATTATATTTTACATTATCAATGTAAAATTCTCCAGTGAGAATATTAGTTGATTGATCAACTGCCGATTTAGCAAAATGCGGTGTAATTTCATACATGAAATATAATTCCAAACGTCGGCTGTATGTGTGTGACATTACAAACTCGAGATAATAGTTAATAAATAATAATAGTGACCAATTACTATTATTATAACGATTAATAGTGAATCTATGATAAGCTGTAACCCTTAAATTATCATGAGAACCAGCTAGTAATATCTGATTACTAGGTGAGCGCTAAGTTCCGATTAATCACATTCTTAACCCATTAAATGAATTGTCTATGATTGTCACAGCGGGCATAATAAAGGAATCAATTTTCATTGATTTCTACACTACATTGGTATCGGCCGGGTTACAATCGTTATGTATTTACTTTTGGTTCGATGCTTTTACTTTGTTCTGCAGCTTAGGTAGAGTCAATCATGAGTGTCGATGCTTGGTGTCTTGACAACTCGTGGATTAAGTCGATAATTCTGGCACTTTTTCAGTTAATTGCTCCAGGCTGAGCTCCTAACGTCTGAAATTGAGATCGGAGTAATATTTTGCAAATGGAAGGTTTTAGAGAATGAGGCTCTGCAACAAGGCCTGTTCTTGATGGAGCAATATATACTTTTCTTTGGAAGGCTAGGATATTGCATTCCCCAAAGTCACATGGACACGAGAAGCATGGAAAAGATGTCGTCTTTGGCGGATGGACAACTTGGCTATCTGCAACGATGATGTAACAAGCGTAGTCCAAATGATGATTGAATTTGCTTGGAAGAACATGAACTTGCTTTAGCTAATGACAAGGTCATGAATGTTATCTTCAATGATGTAGATCTTAATGTGTTTAAGGCGGTCAACACGTGTAATGTGGCAAGATGATGGGATACTGCTTGAATGGCATGAGGAAACATTGAAGGTATGAATGTAGAGACTCAAATGATTAACAATAAGATTGAGGAAACTCTAAGGATGGAAGGCAGAAGAATCTATAGCCATGTACAAAAACTCTTGAAGGGATATATTTCTTGAGTCATTTCGTTAAGAACCTATGAGCAATGGTAGTGAGGAAAGTGCTAAGAGCGTTACCCAAAAGTATGCTCGCCAAGGTAGCGACTGTTAAGCCAGACTTAACTGGTTTGGATGAAGCGATTGGTAATCTAGAAACATTAGAATCTGTCTCTTAATAGGCTGAAGTAAGAAAGAATTACAACTACGTGCAATCTTGATGATGAAGAATTGGGGAGAAACCGTAAATATGCTTGCTAAGAACTTCAAACAAGATACTGAAATGTTTTAAGAAGAAACCATTTAATGGGAATTGTCGGCACATATTATTTACTAAACGAGACAACAACAGAGATGTAAGAAGCCGGTGAAGCAAAACTATATAGTACAATCAGTCGATAAACCAAAAGGTATCGATGTGAAAATGTGAAGGCTTTGGGCATATTTAAGAAAGCTGAGTGTCTGACTATCTCAAAAAGCAATCAAGAACTACTACTCGACCTTAAGTGGTATGAATGAGAGAATGGATAAGATGATCAAAATTAACAACTTTGTGGCTTTCACTAGAGTTCTAATTTGGCCAAACTTCCTTTGGAGTCCTCGAGCAGCCCATTAGGGCATCATGAATGACGATAGTAGGGGGCGGTAAAATAGTGGTAAATGAAAGAGGTGCTTAAAGTACAAACTCTATGCAAAATGGATGGAATTGAGAGTGGTTTATGCAAAAGTGAGATCTTGAAAAAGACAAGCGAAGGCAGAGAATGAGAAATTGATGAAATTAGGAGTTGATCAAGACCAAGAGATTCATCAGTTGAGAGCTCAAGTTAATGCAGTAAATAAGGGATTAAAAATGATGAATTCGAACACAGATATTCTGGAGGAGATTCTTGGAGTTGGTAAAGATGCTGGTGACAGTACATGAATTGATTTCGACAAAGGAAAATTGTTCAAACCAAAAGAAGATACCAAGTTTGTTCAGGAAGGCAGGCCCAACTGATCAAAACAATCAATGATTAATTAAATGACGAAAAGGAAGACAAAAGTATAGTCTGTCATTATTGTGGTAGAAAGGTCATATTTCCCGTGTTAATTTCATTTGTATGTGCAAGGAAAGCAAATTATCGACCACAAAGCTGATTGGGTCGAAGGTGAATATTGTTAGTCGAGTTGCATCTGCCTCCTTAGCGCTCAATGAAATCAAGTTGGTACTTTGATAGTGGATCCTGAGACACACATAATGACGGTAAAGAGGAGGCTTATCTCGCTCCAGTTGCTCGCTCAGGCGATAAATTGTCACTTTAGTGAGGGTGAGGCAAAAAGGAAAAAATTATTGATAAATGACAGTTGAATGTTATTAAACTTGCATTATGAAGTATACTGACCAGTCGAAGGGTTTAACGATAAATGTCATTAGTATAAGTCAATTATGTGATGATGGTATGAAAGTGTCTTTTTGCAAGGAGGGGTGCATAGTCAATGACTCATTGAAAATGTTATGCATGCAACGAGATCATTAGCAATTGCTATATCTGGGAGAACAAATCAAAGCTCTTCTTGTAGAAATGTGAGATCTTTGGTGCTGCTGAGAGATTAAGGTCGTACTAATTCTGAAATATTTAGCAAATTATCTCGAGGAAGGCATTAGAGTAATACTCGATTGATGTCAAAGACCAAGCATATGGAGAATGTGAGGTTGGAAAAGCGAGACCAAAGTTGTCACGGAAGGCTGCAATTAGTGCGCTCAGTACTTGAGTTGATGCATATGGAGTCTGATGGGGCCCTTACAAGTTGAAATATAGGAGGCAGAAGTATGTATGTATGTGTTGATGACTTCTCACGGTATACGTAGGTTAAGTTCTTAGAGAAAAATAAAACTAACGTTTGAGAGATTGTTAAAACGTGCTCAGTTCAAAATGAAAAGGAGAAACATGTTGTCAGGATCAGGAGTGGCCATGGGAAAGAGTTCCAAAAAATACAAGGGTTGTTGGAGTTGTGTTGTTGAAGAAATTACTCTGATTATAAAACTCATGTTATACACAACAAAAGCGGTGTGGATTGAAGGAAGAATAGCACTATTTAAAAGAATGCTTGCGATAATATGATTCGCACTAAAACATTCCTCTGATTTTGAGTCGAGTCTATCGACACTTCTGTGACATATATAATAATATCGGCTACATGACCCGGTACAAACAACACAAATTATGAAATATGGAGGAGAGAAAGTCAAATGTTCAATATTTTCATGTATTTGGTAGTTTTGCTATATTCTTGATCGTGAACCAAGGCAAAAATTTGATGTCAAGAGTAAATGAGAATATATTCTTGTGGGATACTCACGAAATAGTAGAGACTCTGAGTAACCAAAAGGACTCAGTGGTCGCAAATTACATAAATGTGAAGGTTACCGACTCGGGAGTTGAAATGAATAAAAAATACATAGATGATAATTTTGTCAATGACAGTTGGTCAAGCGATAGAGAACGGGTTGTTGATGGCAAATGTGTTGATGGCGCATGTGATGACGATCATTTATTCGGCCAGTGATCGAATCGAAGAATCGCCTAGTTGATAACATTATTAGAGATTGATCAGGTGTTACAACAAAGAAAGGAAGGAGAACCGGTTGACTACTGAGAAAAATGGTTGCCTTGGAGAAAACTGTTTCATATCTAAGTAGAGTCAAAGAATGTTGATGACCTCAAAGAGCTGAGCATTGGATAAATGCCATACAAGATGAATTGCTCGATTTCAAAGAAATGATAATGGAGCTTGTGCCCAAAACCGAGGATCATAATGTCATAGGAATGGAAATCGATCTTCAAAAAATTTAATGAGCAAAGGAGTTGTTACTGAGAAATAAAGCAATGTTAGTAGCTCGAGGATACTGTAGGTGGAAGGTGAGGATTTCGAGGAAACGCTTTGCTCAGGTTGCAGAGTTGGAATATCGTCTTCTAATAGGTTATGGTTGATGAGTTTAAAATTGACTGAAATGTACATAAAAAGTACATTTCTTAGGTATGTGGTTGATGAAGAAGTTTATGTCGCTAAAGGGTTACGTCGATATGATTGTCCCAATATATCGGTTGAAGAAAAGCATCATATGGAGGCTCAAGTAAGCTCCACAGAGGCACAGTATAGAGAGACTTCACTTGAAGTACTTGTTCTCAAATGGTTATGCACATGGAGGAGCAGGATAGAACTTTGTCATTAAATGCGAACTCAATTTGATGGTGGCTCAAATTTATGTCGATGAGATTATATTTGGGGAATGTCGGTTGACTTGGCACAGATTTTGTTAAAACAAATGAAGTTTGAATTTGAGATGAGCATGTTTGGGAATTTGAATTGACACTACCGGAATTTGGTCATCAGGATGAAGGACAACATTTTCATATCTCGGTCAAGTATGCCAGAACTTATTCAAAGTTTGGACTTGAAAATACCAAGTCAGAAGAGGACACTGTAAAGAAGCTAGTAAAGTGGAGTAAAGATATCGATGGTAGTTGGTCACATAACAATACAGGAGCATGATAGGAAGTATACATCATGAAGCAGGCTTGGACATTACTTATTAGGTTGGAGTATGTGCGGTTCAAATCAAATCCTTAGGAAAGCCATTAGATCCAATCGAGAAGTTCTGAATATGTGAATGGTCTTGCGTAGTTATGGGCTCTTGTATTCATTTGATCTGCAACACTCTTATAGAGTTTTGTGATCTTTGATTGGCTGGAAATACCGAAGATGAAAAAAGCATACGGAAGTTTTTTTCTTTTTGAGAATAACCTCGTGTCTGGTTATTGAGAAAGCAAAACTTCAGTTCTTTAATACCCATTTGAATACATGGCGGTGATAACACTTGTGCCGCTCTCACATGGATCGCTTGAATGCCGAAGAATATAATGTCGTGGGTGCTACAGACTCTACATTGTAAATAACTGACTTTCTCGATATATCCAAGAATCCAGTCTGTGTGAGAACTAAGCATATTGATATTAAAGCGTAGTTAAAGTGAACATGGAAGACAAAGTGATCATCTGGAACGTGAGCACTGAAATAACTGCGGATATCTTACTAAAGCCTTGGATGCAGCTAAGTTTGAATCCTTGAGATCATCTCTTGGGTTGTGTATACTCGACAAATAGCAATCAAAGGTGTGTTGAAGCACTAGGGGGTATGATGTTGATACCAAGTGTTACAACTGGTGGATGGAGAATAAACATTTTTGAGTATTATTGTTCTGAGTGTTATAGCGAGTGGCGTATATGCAGAAAGTTTAAATTGTGATGAAGTGCTTTTGGACGGAAATCTTGGGAAAGAAGTTAACCCTCGAGTTAATGGCAACTGCGGTTCATTAATTATAAATAAATCATTGTCTGAAAGCTTACTTGGCATTTCTTATTTAACCGATTACCATAAACCAACTTTGCAAAGAGGTACAAGCGCCGTTAACTCTTCAAAATCTACTCGTGCCACTACCATGATTCTATGATCTCAAACACCAAATATCTTCTCTTACTCACGTATCTCTGACGTCACACTTGCTTTCCCAAATCTACTTACAAAAACTTCCAAAAGCAACAATGGTGGCTTCGAAAAGGCCTTAACACGTGAGCGACCCATCTGAAGAAGTGTGGTCGAGTGATAACCATCATGGGAGAGTTTGAATCTCGTGTTTGAACGAGGAGGTCCATGTAAAGTGGCAAAGTCATGTCGATGGAAAATGGTCAAAGAAACCCTATTTCTCTGAGCATGGAGGATGACGGGTTTGTGTCACCTATTAAAGTTTACCTCGGCACCCCAATCTCTTATGGTGTCGTACATGGAGATCCACGAATTTCATAATGATTGCTTTACCTTGGGTTGATTACAAATGTCGTGAACTGATAATCTAGGCGGCAGGGGTTAATGTAAGGGAAGATGATGATGTTGGTAGGAGAAGTCCGTAGCGAAATTAGGGTTAAGGAGAATGTTATTGGAGGGAGGTTGCTCGATTGTTGAAAAGAGTCATTGACTCTTGATTCTTGAATGTTAGAAGTTGTAGATGTGAGATCGTCACAATTAAGCAAATACATTGAATACACCGTAGATTGTGGAGGTTCCAACTTTGGGATTGTGGATGTTAATGCATTCTGAGGACACGTTGGATGGACTATTTCACTCGGGAGATGTCTTTGAGACCATCAAGGTATTTCCCATCAAAGACTCTTGTTATTTGGGGATATGGATGCTATTACTTTGAGTGTTGTTGACATAGAACTTTGTGGCGCTTTAATTTTCAGCGTGAAGTGTGGCAGGCTAAGTATCATATGGCCCGATGCATGGAACTCACCCCGGAAATATGAAGAGACCAGCTACGTTGGTCAAAGTGTGATGCAGGATGGTGATATTTTGAGAGTATCTGAGGATGCTTTGATCGAAAGAAGAAGTCGAAAGAAGAAACAATAAGAGTTTTGATCTTTGGTATCCTCTGCAGACCTAAAGAAAATTGAGTAAAGAAGAAAGAAAAGCCAAGAAGAGGGCAGGAAGAGAAATTTGAAAAAGAGCAAAAAAGGACAACGGAAAATTTCTTGATGTTGATGATGATGTGCTTGGTGAAGAAAGCTGTTCTTTGAAGAAGTATTAATAAATGTTGATGCTGATCAATATCGATGACAGTAGTTGCCAACATGAACATGAGAATTGTATGTCTGATGAAAGAAGCTCAAGAGTTTGAAGAGGAGGAAGTAGATGTTGTGATAACCAAGAGGAGGAATATAGCAAAACAAGGTGAAGGTGAGCGAGAATAAAACAGGGTTAGGGCAAGAGTTCCCAAACGTTACTCTGATATACACTATGAATATGTCCTTAGTGCAGAAGAAGACCGGGGCCAAGTGGAGGTTTGCCAGCCAATCGGATTCTTCTTGAGAAAGATGTTGTGAGTGACAAGAAGAATCCCCAACGCTAATCATCTGGAGAATGCAGTGTCGTACCAATTGAAGCTATTGGACCATACTATCCGCGGTGGTCGGGGAGTTTGTACACCCAATATGGTGAAGATATCGATGATCCTACTAGTCCAAACATTCAAAAGGTGACCTTCGGTAATTTTACCTTTGATTTCTCTCAATTTATTAATTCACATGGGAGAACAAATAGTGGAGAAAGCTAGACTACGCTTGCAAATCTCGAGAGATTGTCAAGGTGTTAATAAGTGTTCTTGACCCTTGGTAAAATGAAGAACTTCCCTCATCTAAGCTAACTGTGAAACATGCGGTCTTGCGTAATAAGGTAGGAGTGGAAAATTGGGTACCATACGCATACGCGAAGTGTGTAGGCGTTTGCCCAGGAGTCCTTTCGCGGTGAACCTCGAAGCCGTTGACTTAGAGGCGGTTGCATTGACCAAGTGGGTAGCATGCCAGTCTCGTACTGTTCTCAGCTATTAAATTACTGACATGTTGTGCGATTAAGGTCTACGTAAAGAGATATTGCGGATTTGAAGGCATTCGAGGTCCATTTCTTGAGCCGGGCCATTAGTCCCAAAGTTTATCGAGGACTCGTATTTGCGACATCACATCATTGATAGTTGATACTAGTAGAGCTTACAGTGAGTAGCGATGGGGAGGCTGCCAAGATTTTAAGGGATGAGATCGGACATTTGGATGGGTTTATTGATGCAGCTTAATTTAGGAAATGTGTGTTGGAGGCACGTTTAAAGAGCTTTGGTGGAGAGGATGATCTGAGAAGATGATCCGGATGTTGGTAGCGGTGGTGCGAAGGCGCCGTCGATTTTTATCGATCCTTGGTTATGTTTTTGGAGACGGAAATAGGGAAAATGTCGGATGGAGAAGCAGCTATGGTGGTGTATTTTTATTTGTCTTGTTTAATTTGGGTGTCGGTGGTGTTAGCCATTGTGGCTTTATCTTTTGTGGCACGATTAACCATCTGCGCTACTTGAGCATGTTGGTAGCGGCTTGTTCGAAGAAGCCGAGGTAGATATTTCGAAGAAATGTTTCATATGAAGTAAATCTCGTGAGATATGGGTTAGTTAATGGAAAATGAATTACTTGGTAAATGGAAAATTGGCGCCTCCCAAATAGAGATGAAAAAGGCCGAATGCATTGATTATTTTACAAGATAGAAATTTTTGTTTATGGAAGTTATTTTCATAAATTTGGTTGTGCTACTTGCTGCATTATATAAAAGAACCACTTTTATGAGACTGGATTAGTTATTGAAAAGCGAAAGAATTATGCATTGTATTTTTAGAGACAAAAGAGCTTTAGAGTTTATTCTTGTCCTTAAATTTATATATCAGGTGTTGATAAAGCTCCTTTTAGATTAATGCAACTATTGTTAACACCGTGTGCGTGATGCTTTGCTTTTTAGTGATTACCACGTAGTTGACACATACTAAGGGATAGTAATTAATATAGTGGAGATAGATTAATATTATGTCGGAAGTACGGACTGCGTACATAGAGATATGAGTAGAATAGAGGCGAAGAAAATGGGAAGCGTCCATTATAAGTCTTCATTTGTAATTCTATATCATAGTGAATTCTTCCGCCAAGTCTTATATTGGCCAGGCGGGTTATCCAAGTCGTGTATTTACTTTTAGTTTTAGTCTTTCTTTGTTCTGGCTTGATGAAGTCAATCATAATGTCGATAGTGGTAGTTCAAAATCGACAGTACACGTTTTCAATATTATTATATGTATTTTGGCTCGATTACAAATCAGCACAATGTGTACATGTACATGCATGAAAGTGAAGTTTAGTCTTCCTAGTAATATTCATTACCATATTTATAGGAATCAAAGCATGTGTGGATGACCTGTAATGCTTGCAACTATGATTATATTCTTCTTCCAAAACTTGAGGAGTATACAAGTCTACAACAGTGGAAGGTCAAATGTGAAAGGAGAATTAGGCATGTTGGTTGAAACTATGAATTTGGTTGAAATTATATAATAAAATAAACAAAAGACGCAGCCGGTGGGCATGTTGGTTGAGCTATATATGAATTTGGTGTTATAACCTATACGTGAACATAACCTTACATAAAGTAACTAATGTCATATGGCTATGAGTGTATACATTACAGGATAAAATTAATCGACCTCGAATAGAATTTGAATTGGAAGTATAAAATTTATTATGCAAACTCTTGGATTTGTATTCAAGCATGTTTGGCGCCGTGTGAGGACTAAGTCTCATTCGACAAATATATTTGGAGAACAACAATATCTTAGTACTTCACCCGTTGATTATCATGGCGTCCTTTCCTCCGGAAGTCGAAGCTATATTCGATAGCAACTTCGAGAGCGAGCGGCGTGAACAGAGCGTGAGCTACACGAGAATAATTAGGTCCCGTCGCGAGACCAATCTCCGTGAAAGTGAGGAGCGAAGTCTCAGCTGCCCCCACGAGGGCCGAGGTCCATAGCACCTCGGCCAGGACTTGAAAGGCAAAATAAGTCATGGGGTTTAAACTTCCAAAGTTCAACACAATCGATGGAAGCGGGGGATCATTTCGAAACACTGAAGGGTTCATTGCTGCTGTGACGTAACATCCAATAACCGGACGTATATCTGAAGGAAGTTCAATCTTTGTGGGGAGAAAAGCTGGATTCGTATATGGGGCTTCCCTTGATACCGTTGATTAAATATCGAGGCCGTAGGCGGACAGCTTTCGTCGCCCAAGTTCGATCTTGCCATCGGATATGCAAGATGAAGCGATATCTTGATGGACATAAAGCGAGCTGAGCGAGGCGGTGACGGCTATCATAAGAGATAAAACGACCTCTTGCTAAGCATCCCCGCTGTGTATGACAAGGTTGCTTACATGGCATTTTTCAATGGGCTTGCTTATGGGAAACTCAAGCCTTATTTCTAAAAATACTCTTGAAAAATGCATTAACGAGGTTAAACGGCGCAGCAGGTAGAAAGCGAGCGGAAGCGATCTTAGGGGCAATTAGAAGCGAGGCGAGCCGATCTTGGGACATAAATGTTGAAGAAGGACAGGCCAGATGCTTGAAGACCTCCGATGCGGGAAAGAATTCGGCAGGAAACGGGGGCTGACCACTCGAAAGAATCGCTCCTTGCCGCCTCCATGAGGCTGGTACAATTCAATCAACCCGAGTCCAAGAAGTACAATAACGGCGGAGCTTCTATGGCGAACCCCAAGAGTATATAGCAGTGAACCCTGCCACAGTCGTAGTATCAAATATTCTCCTGAGTGCAAGGCAAAGAATCTCACCATGAGCCATTTCGAATCTTGCTTGGGCACAGGAAAAGAGACAAAAATGTAGCCTACAGTACCATAGAGAACATGGTCATGAACAGCGATTGCGAGAATTTTAAGCGAAAATAGATAAGCTAATCAGCGAGATACGAGGAATTCATTAGGTCGGAGAAAAGAAAGCCCGCAGGCGCGGTTATAGTCTGCAATGACCCCAATCGGGACCATGAGAATGAGTCTGAGACAAAAGAAACCTCCCAAGGCCATAGGTTGAATTGATACTATCTGGTAGAATAGATAGGAGAAATTTAATTCCATGCCGTAAAAATTGTTCATTTGAAGTGTACAACGCCCGGTCATGAGTGGTAATATCATTCGAAACAGTGAGTTAAAGGTGGAGCTTCCTCGCTGATGACCCAGTGGTCATAGCCCAGCCCAATAAGCTGACTTGATAGAAATGATGCTTGTTCGTCATGAGAAACCAGAACTATTTGATTAAATCCAGAATGATATTATAAGAAGTTGAGTCACTTGAGCCTTCATTGATTATCTAATAGATGTTACAAAAGAGTACTTTCAGACAAAATATTTCTTGAGGTAAATCCGTGCAGTGTGATCAAGGGGAGATAGCTAGAGTTCACCGGCTGCATGCAGGTTCTGATGCATGACTTCGGTTAATTAGGTAGGCCATACCACTTACTTAGGATTTGAGTTTATTCACGATTCTTGGGTTGGCTTCGCACAACAACACCATATGCAGGTCTACTTTTTTTGACTATGCATTTCTTAACCACCGATTGTAAGAATTGAGGCAATGACATATATTCTGCATGAGAATCGTGCTTGATCTCTTAAGCGTCAGCCGGTCGAGATTTTCCTGAGGCGTTATTCGTTTTTTGTCTTCCTCATAGCCAATTTGTACGATATTAAGCGTCGTACCTGTGGGTAACCACGGCCTCACGTCAGTGTCACCAAGCCCCAGAAGGGGAATTACCCGCCGTTGAGTTAGAGGAGGTGTGGATTCATTGAACCATAGAACCTGTCTAATTCTGTACCGTTAAACTTCCCGTTTTGAGGGTCTTCTTGATTCCCCATGAATATGGATTCGGTTAAATCACTACTCCACTGTCCATTATATTGGGGATAACACTTCTGAAAACAAATCGGTGCTCGATTCCAATCAGTGCACATTTCGCCAATAACCACTTGAATCAAACATTTCATGATAACCGCTTGAATCAAATTGTGGCCCATTGTCGAGAACCAAGATCAAGAGGAACTCCGTGTCAGTGATAATTTTTCCATATGGGGTATCGGCGGCCTCGGTTGTGATGGATTCGGCGCTGACCTCGGCCCATTCTTGAAATAATTTTTGACCCTGGCATGCTCTTGTTGGTGGGCAGAAATTGTCCAGAGGTCATGCCTCACATAGCGAAAAGGTATTAGGCAAACCAGGGTACATTTATTCTGAGTGTCGAGCAAGGATGCATTCGACACTCATCCACCTTCTCCATGGCATCTTTCATGATAGTGGGCGATAGTACCACCTTACAGTGATGATTTTTAAGGCAAATGAATGTCAACATGTAGTGCCCATGGTGTCCCACCGTGTACCTTATACAAAGTCCGATCGATATTAGCCTCAGAAACGCAAAAAAGGAGTGGGCCAAGGTGAGACTGCTTATACAATTCATCTTGTACCATTCGGAACTTGTAGCTTGTTGACTACATGACACATTTTTGTCCTTGAGGAAGTTCTCCATTTGACATGTATTGAGCTATCGGGCTCCTCCAGTCGTACCTCTTCCAAGACCGGAAGGATATTACACTCCATGTGGATAGGATGCTCTCGGACCTCGACATGGACTCCTGGGGGTAAGTCCTCAAATATGTAATCGCTTGATCGAGAGATGGTCGCGTGTTCATTTTTGCGATCACGGGTATGTGTTGACGGGATGTATTCGAATCCCTTATCCCAAGGCCAACACCTTGGCATGATATTTGATGAGCATCTCTCTAATGCGCCCACAGTCCCCTTTGTCTGTTCGATTACTAATTTTGAATCTCCCGAACTAACGATCGTGAATGCTTGAGTGCTTGTCTTATTTGGAGTCTAGTGACCATGGTCTCGTACCGAACCGTTGTTGGTAGCTTTGAAGAGAACCAAATGGCGTATTCGAATACCCATAAGCCCTCGGTCCCTCTATAAGAATTCACTTTGAATCCCTTCTCGTTTCTTTCCTTTCAGTGACACTCTGAAACTTCCGTGAGGGGAACATTACAGAACTTCCCTTTCATTGAGGCAGGAATCTCCTACTGCAGGATCCGGTGCATTCATGAAATCGGCCAATGCACGTGCCTTTATGCTAGTTAAATTGGAGAATAGGCGACTTCAAACTCACTTAGGTCAATAGCCCGAGTGGTGATCCGGTTAGCGAGGTTGGACATGATCCCTGTAATCGGTTGACCAGTGTCACTTTGATGGAATCGCGATTCAAAAATATCTTTGAAAACTTTAGATGCGGTATTAATAATGGCAAAACACAAATTTCGTAGATCGAGGTATGACTCCTCCGCCCTATGGAGGACGTGACTCACATAGTAAATAGGCCTCGTGCCAGCTATCTAACAAGGACACTTTGCTCTGATCCATAGGAAAGCGTGAGAGTATAATTACAGTTCTTCGACTCCCTCGGGCCTTGTAAGTAGCTTAGGAGATCCTAGATAATCTTTTAACTCTTGAGCTCTTTGCATTCGAGGTCCCAGAGAAGAGTTCTTTGGAGGCTGTGAATTTTCTGAAAAATGGTGATTTATTGACTTGAGATGAATACGCTCAGGCGCTAGACAACCCAATTCTTTTTGACCTCTTTTTAAGGGCGGGAAGCTCATTTGAGTTGCCTCGATCTTGTAGAGGATTAGGTTCAATTCCTCTTCCGGCTTATCATGAAACAGAGGAACTTCCCAGGAGAGTAACACGATAGGTAGCACCGGGTTTTATCCAGGAAGGCGTGATATTCAATGCCGAGAATTTCTTCCAAATTCTTGGTGATCCTCGCTCATCAAACTCTTTTACAAGCATGTCATCGACATATATCTCCATGTTTCTCCGCTCACGCTCTTTGAATAGCAAATTAGCGTTTCTTTGGTGGGTGGCCCAAATTCTTCAAACCCGAAAGGCATTACTCTCCGTGATAGAATATCTTTCGTTATGAAGGCCATTTTCTTGATCGTCATCATGTAAGAATACTTAGTGGTATCCTCGGAAGCATCCGAAATGTCGAAGACCCTGTGTCCGGCTCCCGTCGACCAACCTTCCTAAGCATGGCAATAGGTAATAATCTTTTGGTAGCGCTTTGTTCGGAGTTAGTGAAATCGTCTGCCATTCTCCATTTTTGTTTGGCTTACCACCGCCTTCCATTTATTTATCCATTCGAGAGCTGAACCTCTCGGATTGCCTTGCCACTACTTGACTCCTCGACCTCCTTTTGTATGGCCCAGAGGTTCTTTTAGTCTACGAAAAGTTCCTATTTTTTTGTTTGATAAGGCTAAGGGAGGTGTCTGCGTCATAAATGATGAATAGAGTTCAGCGTCACTTGGCGTATCCTTTGGACCCGTCGAAGACCTTCTCATATTTACTTAATGGTTGTATAAGATCCTTGCGATGAAGCCGAGGAGAAACATACTATTACGAAAGTCTTGGGCTAAGTATTCTTCTAAAGGATAGACTCACAGCTCGCCATCGACTCTCGTGTCTGTCAGCTTTTCTTTTCAGTTAATAATGACCCTTCTTGAACCATAAACGAGAGTATGGGCATCCCTCGTTCTTTTCTGTCGGGGAGGTATATTAAGAGATACCACCGGTATCGAAAAATAGCATGCCGCCGTCGCTTTACGGTCCACTGAGATTTCTCCCCTGACTCTCATTTTGTAGGGAACTTCATTTTTAAGTGGAGAGGAAGCGACCGCCCAAAGCGACTGAGAGGGGCTTGCCGATGGAGTCCATTGTAAGAAAGGATCAGATGTCACAGCAAGTAAAAAACTCTTTCTGTCGTTGTTTGGGAGCCTCGCCCGATTGTGAAGTCGATTCATTGATACGTTGGGGTATCTTTGGAATGCCAGTAGACCCCGATGAGATTAGATAAGTTTCAAATGTTTGCGGGGGAAGCCCCGGTCGATCGTAAGCACCCAGGAAATAAAGAATATCCACGTAGAAATTGCAGTGTCATGACCTCAGGAAGCGACCACAAAGTACGATGATGGGACTAGACTAAATGATCGTCATGGAAGTTCAGGTCCCCACCGAGCTCATGTTCGAGAAGGAAATTGGCTCTGGGTGCATAGTGCATGTCTCATTTGGCTAAAGAATGTCTGGACCTCGCCATATTTCCACTTCGGGCATTAAAGTATCCGCCTCACTTGTTATACCTCCACGAGATAATTATCTACACTTCCCGTTATCACGAGGGTATCATCGCGATCTTTATTAAGGCGGACCATAGCGGAGAGTCACTTTCCGCCGCGCGAGGAACTACTATAGTCTCTTTTCACGAAACTCCTCGGCATCCTCCCGGTGATTAATTTTTCAATCTACGCAGCAGTAGGCCACTAGATCGATGTCGCTACGATCTTTTGTGGTAGTCACAATGTTGCTTCTCGTCCCTCGATTCGGAGGAGATTTTATTGTTGGGTTTGGGGAGTATTATAGCATCACTCGATTGAGGCTGGAATTCTTCCCTTGGCAGCTCTGGTGCATGATGCGGGGCTTTTGGAATTCTCCTTCAATCCCTACTCTAGGGGATCTTTGCAATACTATTTGAAGGCCGTACCTCATGGGCTGGAGGCGATCCACATGACCTCTTTGGGGACTTAACCATGATTCGTCTCTCATTTTAGCTCTCAGCCTTGAGCGAATATTCATCACAGAGGAGGCACTCCTACAATTTGATCATGTATTCTGACTTGGATATTTCGTTTCGAGATTAAATTGGTTCAACGCTTAATTTTTCCTTAAGTCATTATCTTAATCCATGGAAGAATGAGATGTTGTCCTTTTTAAGTTGGCCGTGGAAATTGGTCACACTTTCACTTCAAATCACAGTGGCAGAAACTCAATGTCTCCGCGGTCTTTGTTGTATTTCCATTAAATTTCTTTCATCCTCATTCAGCCCTACAGAAGCTCCGAATACATGAACGATCCACTATATCTTGCGTGATAGATGAATGGGATGGCAATTTATTAGAACAACAAGCACAATCTGACAGATACTTAGAATACCTCGCGTATACTTAACCGTATTTGTGAAAGGATGGTGGGAATAAAAGATTTAAGATCCATTGTCAGGACTCATATCCGCCAGTTTTGAATTTGGGCATTGAATCCTCTTAGCATCGTGGCGTTTCTTGTCAGTTGAAAATGGTAGCGAGGTGATGTGCTTGGCCGGATTTCGGCAGAAGTGATATTCTTTAAAGCGATGTCGAGTTAAATCCACTTGTTTTGCAACTTCGGCATTGCTACTATTACTCCACGAATCGATGCAGTCGGGGAACATAATTCGGTGCGGATGGCTATAACGTCACTTGCAGTAGCCATGAAGTACTCATGGGAGGGACCTTTGCTAACTCATATAGAGGTTCTCCCGCAGCATGATCGGTTTTCACAATAGGGGACCTTTTCGGGAATCTTATGCGAGTTAAATCATAACTTGGTTGAGAGTTAAAACTGTCAGGTATTAGTTCTTAGAATTTTTGAATTATCGAATTATTGAGTATTATCCGCCGTCTTCGAGGGCATAGTTGTGCCAAACGATTAGTTTGTCGGAAGCGGCGATGGTGAATGGGAACCTTTGACTTGCGGTGTCCTTTTAGGCGTCGTCCAGGAGTTCTCGTGAACCATTAGCGTAGTCACGATGATTCTGAAAGAGGGAATTAACGTTTCCCCGCGGACGGCGCCAGATGATGTGGCTGATTTTAGCCTTCTTGGAATTTGGGCCGAGTCTTCTTTCTCTGGATCCTTTTGCTTAGTCAGCTGGATGGTCGGTCTAAACTTTAGCCACCGCCTGCGTCGAAATCTAAATGCGAGGGGCTTTGATTGAGTGCTTGGAAGTATTGGCTTGGGTGGGCGTAGTTTGCGTCATAGAGCCCACCTTGTGTGTGGTAAATGCTGACTCCTGGCTTGTTAGATATCTTTGACTCCATGATGTCGGCCAGGTATCGAAGATGTGATGTTCTCTCTGCAATTTTTAAACGTAAAGTCGATCGTGGTCATTCGGATGTGAAGTTAGAATTTTATCGGGGAAACAAAGAGTACTTGGGTTTTATAGGTCATAGAAAAACGTACCTTTAAAAGAATATGAGAGGGGGTATTTATAGAATTGACGGTTTAGGGGTGATACGTATGACATCTTAAGAGGAGACAGATGCCATTAATCTTCTTTGTTGCATTGAGAACAGAATTGAACCGATAGAAAACTCTTATTTATCTACATGGCGCCGAGAAAACGTCGGCGTGTTTTAAATTTTTATGGTATCCAGTTATTGTTGGTGAGTGATATTATTTAATCTAATATCATATCAACCGTATAATTTTTGAACGGCTCGTTAAAGAAATGAGCTAAACTTTTGTAACATACTCGACTTGTTAAGATATATGGAGACGAGTACTCCAATACATGCTTAGTTAGTTAGCAAAGTAAGCAAAATATAGACATTCTATACGAATAAACAATTGTAAACCAAATTGGCAAATTCTCAACAAGATTCTCCACAAGTAGTGTTTCCGAGTAATGTACCTATTAAACATGGTTGGTTTTTGATACTTCATAAGTTTCACATTAAGATTTTTAAGAATTTATTTATTTGGATTTGTTCAATGTATTTTATCTTCCTTTAGTTGAAACAATATCAATAATGTTTGATTATTTGCCATTAGATTGTCCATTTAAGCCTTAATTAGAACAATTATATGTCAAAACATAATGTTCTGATAATCCAATATCTAATTCTGTATACTGTTATATGGTTAATCTCAGTGCATTGTTTTAATAAGTATTCCTCTTTGTTCTACTTTCTTATAGTTGTTTGTTCTGATTCAGGTGCCAACAGGTTGGAAATTATTTGGCAATCTTATGCATGCAGATAAATGGTCAACATGATCACATACTTGAGAAAGATGGTACTCCCTCAATTCCAAAAAGATTGTCTTGTTTAGATTTTTGATGGTTCACTTGTGAAATTTTGAACTCAATTTTTATCTTTTTTGTATATGATGTATAATACTTGGTGAAAGATATATCAAAAGATAGTATTTTTGACATAATGTACTATTAACATGATAAGTTTGTTTCAAATAGAAGTTATATGTGTCAATTAGTGCCGCAATGTTTGTTAATTTTTACCATTGGAATCAAACAAGACTGTTTAATGTGAATTTAGTCAATCCATGATCTCTCATGCATTAAAGCTGGATCAGAGAAGTTTTCATGGCTTACTAACTGCTATAGTGCTTTGGTATATATCAACTTCAGCTTAAAACTAGTTACTGTTGTCTTTATAGAACAGTTCCTGTAAATCCATGTAATTTTTACTTGAGCTAGTTGAGTGAATTGTTTTTTCGAGTGCTAAAAACTAGCGATGGACAATACAAGTTGAAATGGAGCACTGCTAGCAATTGAATCTTTGTGGTTGGAGAGGGGGTAATTCACCATTGCTGAAGTGTCTGAGCGGAATGGTTTTGGTCCGAATCTGTATAAGTGAGAAATTTTTGTCATGCATATTAGCTATATTCGATTCCTGAAACTTTTCATGTTCAGTGACTATTATATGAGCCGTACATTTTGAGTTTTTTTTTGCTCAACAGCGGACTAATTAAAGCGTATTAATGCCATTTCATTTTGCTTTTCAGGATCATGTAAATTCTGAAATTAACCTAACCAAGAAGAGTTATTCTTTTGCAAAGCAGCTATATTGATTTCTGAACTTTTTCAGTTCTGCACTTCTGCTACTGATTTTATTGAGAACGAGTTAGATTATACCTGATGTCGTTTTCATTTCTGGTGTCGGTGCATTTTTTATGCTACATCTGTTCTCAGTGCTAGCTTACAATCATGATATTCAACTTTCTCTCTTTTCATTTTTCATGCAATTATTGACATGTTGTGATGGCCAGTGTTAGTATATGCTTCAAAAATGACCAGAATCCTACTATGTACCACATTTGGTGGTCTTGCTTTAGAACTGAGTCACTGACTAGTTTAATGGGTAGAAGTCATGTGAGCTCTTTCATTTTAGTCCAATAATGTTTTCATAGAATGCGAATGGTGGCTTCCAACAACCTTAAACAGATTCTTCTGTGTAGCACTTATATCAGCACTAGATACATCATACACTATGACTAGTGGTTGTCCTGCATCATACACTATGACTAGTAAATGTACTATGTAGTGATCCTCTAGTTTGGTAGCTATAGAAGTATATTTCTTAATGCAGTATGTGAAGGAGTATATGCTTGAAAACGGTGAGAGATGGAAACGTGCAACATTAAGTAAATTACCTCTGTTATGATTTTGATACCTGTTCTAGTTTCGTCGAAAACTGTACGATGTTTCTTTAACTTTGATTGTGCACAGTCGGAATGTGCTCTCTCATGCTTGTTGTGCTCCCAGATGAGGCGTTTCCCATTCAATAGCAGCTTTCCTTAAAGTTATATTTGGACCCTTCAATTGATAAATATACAATGAGTCAATGAGTATCTCCCATTTAGAATCTGAAATCGTTTCAAACTTTGGCTTTATTAGAATAAAAAAAACTGTAACTTGAAAAGTTAAACTTAAGTTTAAATATGCTTACTTAGAAAATGTTAAAAGTTATCTTGAACCTATAAAATTGTATAAGGTTATCTTCTAAAGTTATTATTCAGGCACTCGACATTGAGGTCTGGTTAATTATAGTTGAGTAACGAGACTATGATCTTGTTATAGTTATGTCATTTCATATGTTGTAATGCTAAACTCCTTAATATTTTATGTTGTAAATCTGTAATGCTGGTTCTGTGACTGATTTACTTTTCTTTTTCCTTTCTTTCACTTATTTAATATCTGGATGAATTTATAACTTGATGAGCTATTTAATTCCATTGTTAATCATCTTCTTAACATTGCTTTGTATATCATGCTATAGTCTATTCCTGTGTTAATCATCACCATTGACAACTACATCTTTTTGTTGCAGATGGCGTAATTTTCATATGCATTTGTTTCTTGCTCTCATTGGTTCAGAGTTTACATCAAGAACTTTTCCCTAGGACAATCATGGCCATATGTACCTTTAGAGAGAACAATTGGTAATGAACAAGTTGTCCTTCAATAAGATCAAAAGAGCAAGAGAATAGGTGAGTGGGTAGTTTTCCCACCTCTTAAAGTCTTTGTCAGTATATTGATACCATGACTAGATCATAACTAAACGTTCATAATAATACTTCATATCACTTGCTGAGGTTATGTACTTGCAACTGTAGTTCTTACTTTCCATCTTTTCTCTGGATACCATGGCTTGATCGCATTGTCATGTTGGGGGCACACAGGTTTTGTAGTTAGCAGACAAAGATGCATGATACTCCACAAGTTTCGATTTAATTTGGACGTTTCGCTTTTGAAACAGTAGTATGTTTATATAACTTTGAGTGTTTATAGAAAATATTCATATAATTCGATACAAGACCAAACACTTATATGTTAAACATTCGATCATTAATAAGATGAATTTTAAATAGCGATTACTCAAACGTTCCGGTTAAAATGAGATGGAGGTAGTATAAGTTTTTCTTGTTAAAGTTTGTAGTTCCAAACTGTGTAAATTGATTCCTTACAGAGAAAACCTCTTTTCATCAGTCATTCCAATTGTGTACTCCCTCTCAAATCCATACCAAATTCGACACATCATCATTGTTCCCCATTAATCATATGTAGCTTGTTTATCATACTACAGAACAAGTACAGAGACACAGTGAACAAACAATAGCACAAATCCTATTAAGTGTTCGGTTTTTACAGTGCTTTGTGACTCTGATGTCAATTGATTTTGAGTTTAACTATATGAATTACTCTAGGTAACTAGTCCTTGCCATGTTGAGTGTTTTTTAGAGGGTGTTTTATACAAATTTGAAAAGATTATTGAATTTTCTTGCAATTTCATTTTAATTTCAATTTTGTTAGAGGTATTTTTAGATATTGTTGATATTATTGTATTAAATATATTATTGTGATTTTGTGCTATTATGACTTGATATAATTATAGTAAGTATACTATTGTGATTTGGTACTATTAGAATAGATGATATTATCTAGATTGATATAGATTTGTAAATCTTGTATTACGCATAAATATAGATGAGGTAAATGATATTGATGAGTTAAGAGAATATGATCTCATAAAATTTATTTCACCTTATAATTTTTTTTTATAAATTGGTTTCTTTCTTGTTGGTGTCTAATTATTAATAAATTCTGTTATTTCAATATTATAGTAAATATCATTATTGATACATTATGGTATTTCAATATTATTGGGGAGAATACAATACGTATTCTTCGAGAATATCATTGATAAATTATGATATTTCAAAACTGTTATATTATTTAGTAAGCAGGTTGCTTATATCAAAGCTCTTGAATATCGTTATTGATAAGTATAATATTTAGCTTGTTATATTATTTAGTAAGCAGGTTGCTTATAAGCAACCAAATCAAACTCCTCCCTCCATCTTATATTCTCCCTAGCTCTCTCACGATATTTTATCAAATTCAATTACTCAAACAAAAACATGTTCATATCACATTAAAACCTCCCAATCCGAACGGCTTATCCTAATAAATTTTACGTTTCAACTAAAGGAATTCAAATACTTAAAAGATTATCTATTCAAATAAAATGTTAAACCGTCACATCTTGTTTGCTCACCGATTCTGTCGCAGAAATTACGGAAGAGGTAAATCGTGAAAGAGATTAAATCGCGTGATGTCTCCGAGCATGGGACAATGCTTCCGCTAGCCAGGTTGATCTGAGGTCTGAAAACTTTGCATTAATTCGAGCTTTCTGTACGCGTAAAAAGCTGGAGTCTTTACACTCGTTTAACTTTATAAGTTGGAAGTATGCTCAGGGAGCATTATCTATTCAAACTCTAAAATTATTGGAGACTGTATGTTACAACTCATAGTAGGCCGGTAGGCCCTCCCATGCACGTGCTCTGTTAGATTTCTTCTTGTCTTGAGATCGTTAGTAGCTAGGCAAGATGATGGACTAAAAGCCAACGATTCGGGCTCAAATCTATGATTCTATAAAAAATCGGTTTGTTGATCTTTTTAAAGTTAATTGTCAATTTGATTGGTCTCATTAAGGATGATTGAATTGCGATTAGTTGGTGACAGATTGTGTATAAATTTAGTCTCTTATAATATACATGATGCTATAATTTGGTCCCCAAATAGACGCATCCGTTAATAATTTCCCTCTAAATGCATCATGTAATTTACAGAATTGTATGAATAGTTAATGGTTTCGTCCATTAAGTGACCAAATTGCAACATTGTATACTTTATGAGTGACTTAATCCGTAACACTATTACTAACGCTGATTAATGGTTTTGTCTGCGATCCTTGATCACATCTCTTACAACTAGTTTAAGATATCATCATCATCATAACATGGTTAGTAACTAGTATAAGAGAGCCCAAAATTTGACTTGCCATGACTGTAAAGATCACATGATATTTTTAAGAGGAAGACAATGGTGGGAAAGATGTGGCCTTAGCTGCCGGAAAGATTTTAATTCGGATTGTTGGTTGGACTATTAATAATGTTCAAAATGTTGTTAATTTTACGAAGTGTTGATGGCCAAAGCTAGAATACAAGGACGACTTGTCGTGGATGTCACATTAACTTGTTGTGCCTTGGGACAACTAATTTTATTATGAGCCCTACTTGGGCAGAATATTATTAAATTCTATCGTAATTTCACATTTGTTGTTAAATGAGTTAATTGTCAATTTAGTCCCAATAAATATGGTCAAGTTATATTTTGATCTCAGATAGTGGTACCGTTGCACATTTAATCGCGAGATGCGTATTATTGCGATTTAATTAAGTTACTTGGTCCGTTAAGTTTTAACGATTTTGAGTGATTTCAGTTAACTTTTGGGCAAGTTAACAAATTTAACTAAAAATTTGGGGAGCAATATCATATAATAACAATTCAACCCCTATATCTTTAATTTAATCAAGCCGCGTGATCACTTAATCTTCCTCCGCCCAACGCCACCATCGCGCTACTATTCACAAAACCTCAAGTAGCGTCCGTTGCAAACTAAATCCAGTACCCATTTACAAACTTCGCACAAATCAAAACAATTTTCCACTCCTTTTACTCTTCTGACTTCCCCCAAAAATACCTCATAATCTTTCCCGGCGCAAGTCGAGCTCCCATATCCAGTTTCATGCAAGTCTTCCACATTTCACAAAATTTATCTAGACCCATAACAAGTAGTACGATTTCTTGCTAAGTGAATAAAAGACTATTAGATTTCATTGGAGAGATAAATGAAGAAGCTTTGTTATTCAATAAAAACAACATTCAAATAGAACCAAAATCACAAAAACAATTAATTGAGAATTAGAAAATAAAATATAAAAAACTAGAAGCAACCTATCATAATCACAATCCCATGTCGTGGTTTCTTTTGCCCATTGTTACTAGAATTGTTTATAGTAAGAATTAATATACTATAATGTTTGGCGTTTTAGTGTCTTTAGTTGTTAGTGTTGCATTTACAATGCTTCAATTATGGAATTTGAGCAGCAAGTTTTTGTCATGAATTATGGAATATGTTTGGAATTTTGTTTTTATTATAACTTGACCATCAAAATTAGTTAAAATTGAAATTTAGACCTAAAAGTAGGTCTCAATCGCATAAAACCGTTAGGATTTAAAGGTGTCGTTAATTTGGGGACCAAAGCACAACATGTATAGTTTCAGGAACCAAATGTGCAACGGTGCCTTATACAGGATCAACATACGCTTACGCTACTGAGACAAATTAGCAGTACTCTTGTTAAGCTGGCAGCCAGTAATAATAGGATTAGGTCATATATGAGCGATACTCTTTAAGTTATCCGCGATCACTAGCGGAAATCAAAGTCATAAGATTGATTTTTACTATCGGGAATCAAATTAACAATTAATTCTAAATTCAGTATTTAAATATTTTCATCTCTTTTTATTATGGAGGTTTATGACACCTAATTTGTACGAATAATTGCAAGTCGCCTAATTAGATAATTTAGCAGTTTTTGCTAATTTTTATCTATTTTTGTATGGGTTTCACATTGCAATTGAGTTACATGCTTAAATTATTAGAATGTAACATAATACACATTTCATTTCAAATTAATACACTTTTTCATTTTTCGAGACACAATTTTAATTATTAATTATTTTTTATACTATATATTATGAAAAATGATAATAAAATAATATTATAAAAATATTTTTAAACATGAATCCAATTATATTAATTTTATATTTTTTGGATTAGTGAATAAAAAGTAATTGATAATTGAAATTTTGATGCAGATAACCAGCGTCAATTAAATAATCATTGAACTCACAAGCAATAATTTTAAATTTAGACATTACTTAAATTATTTTTCACACTGAGCCCACATAATTCAATGTCATGGCCTTAATTTAACTTTAGCCAACATCTATTTAATTTGAGTTGCCAGCTTTTAGATATGGGGTCTGACTTGAAGACATCAACTTCTATTATTATGTCCTAAAGGAAACTAACAAATTTGTAATTGAAGTTATGGATCGACAACCCCACCAACTTAGATATATGGCATAGTAGTCACATCGACCCTAAACAGATTAGCATTGTGACTTATGACTCAATGGCAACATAGGATTAGATTTGCATATATATATTTTTGTACTACATCGAGGAACAATAAATATATAGTTGCTTTCAAAACCAAAATAGTAAAGTACATGTTGTTTTTCATCATCTGCATGACCCATCTCCACGAGGCACCCCACACGGGCATATTGTATATCTATGGTTTATGTCTACAAATATCAAGCACGGTCCACACATGTCGCTATTTTTTAAAGCTATGTATTAATTTCATTGTTTTTATATGACTACCTTAGTACCTTTAAAATAACTAAGTAAAATGTAGTTGCGTTTTACATAAGAATTTATATTTCAAATATTTAAATTGAGATAATAAATAAAAGTAATGCTTATTTATATAAATTTATAAATTATACTCTTGATTTATATTATAATTTATTTTATTAGTTATATGATCATACAATTTTAAATAATAAATTTAAAGTTTTTTCTTAATCTTCTTCTTCGTTTGAAATTTAATAAAAGAAGATAATAAAGCTGGTTATTTTCTTATTGTTAGAAAGCAATCGACTTTTATCTTTTAATAAAAATGCATCTTATCTTATTTTTATTTATTGTTAAGATAACATCCTTTTCAATTGATTAGTAGTACAAATTATTCATAATTCTACTATTTAATTTTATTTTATGTATTTATTTTAACATATTTTAATTAATGATTGTCTTAATAATATTTGAATAAAACTAAATAATATGAAGACCTTATTATGAGAATGCATCAATTTTAACTTTGTTGACATTAGATGTCGATATTCAAATAAATTATATTAAAATCAATGAATAAAAGGATGTATGCTCTAACTTTTAAAAAGTATATATCTATGATACATTTTTTAATAAAAAGTTAAACCTCGATTAGTATATGTGATTAATATTATTTGATATATGAAAACTTTTAAAATCTTGACATGAATAAAAATTTAATATAAAGATTATTTAAGTCATTCGAATAAAATTTGAGATGCACATTTGTCATGAATGTTAAATCCCGATAAGAAGTGGATTATATACCTATAATATACATATATTCATGCATGTATTTTTAAGACCATAATATCGATGAATTATATTTCATATATGGTGAAAACTAATATAAGTCTTATTATGATAATATACTTTTATTTAGTTTACTAATCAATATTAAATAGTGAAGATTGATTTTTTAATTTCCTTTCATATATTGAATTCAAATCTAATTAATTATTGTCTTTATAGTTTGTAGATAAAGATATTTTTATTTATGTATAAAAACTAACATGTTATATATATTACAATAAAAAATTAAATTTCTCAAAATAAAATATTCAAATATCTTACTCTTGTTGGAAAAACTATGCAACTTGTTCATAAAAAACATAAACAAATGCATCGAGTCGTTTAAGCATTATATAATCCAATTCTGATAGAATACATATATGCGTATACGTATGAATCACAGGCAACACAGCCATGACGGAAGTCTGACTTTTCTCTCCTGAAGCCTAAACGATCTCACTTAGCGTTTAAGCCTCAGATAGCGGATGTTTCTAATTGGTCCATACGAGGAGGCGGTCGAATCACTTGATTAGTTCTTAGAACATGAGAAGATTGGAGAACAAAATCGAGCGAAAATGAAGCGGTTGTTTGTATGGAGGGAGGCGACTAGGAGGTGGTAGTGGAGAATAAGATGATTAGGTTTTTCATGCTACAAAATCCTTTATATAGCTTCTTTCATTTTTAACTTAGAATAGGCTCGGCCCGTTAGCAAATAGGCCAAGCTCGTTAAAGCAGATTAACCATTGAAATGCTACTTGGTAAATGGCCAACAAGTCAGCAATGAGCTTAACAGTTAAGCAGTCAATTAAACTAGCGAGTTAATTGATTATATCTCGTCGAATTGTATCTTTACATTATCAATGTAAAACTCGATTAGTATCTACGTTGATTTGATCAACTCACCAGTTACTTGATCAACGTCTAATTTAAATACATGAAATAAAACTTCAGCGTCACTCTGTCGTGTGACCTTTTGGAGCTCGAATAATGGTTGTATAATAATATAATTTGACATTAGTATTATTATAAACGATTATCATGGGAATCTAGAAAATTTGGTATAACCGCGATATTATCATGAGTTCCTATTTAGTAATCTACAATTACTATTATTGAACACTTAGTTTGAGTAATCTCATTTAAACTAAAACTAATAAATGAATTGTTATAACAATTATCGCAACGGGCATAATTAAAGAAATCGATATACTCTAATTTCCAACAACTCTCTCCATACTAAATGATTGTTATGCTTAATTTAAGTGTTCAAAATTGACAAACTTTTATCCTTCATTGATAAATATAATTATGATTTGAATAAAATTTAATGTCAATATTAAAGTACATTAAAAATATTATTATTTGATAAGTTTTACCAAATATTATACAACAAAAATAAAAATATTTGAATTTAACATTTTAATCGTCAAACATCAAATTTAAACCTTGACAATCTATTGGGGATGGAGGGAGTATTAGATATGTATCTTGACACTTTTTTAATTTCAATTGTTGAATTATATAGTTAAATGTAATACAAAATATCACATAATAATTTAGATATATATTCTTTAATAGTAATTTTTTGGATTGAAAAATTATTTTCAATTCGTAATTGAATAGTTTTTGTATGAGTAGAATATTAGAGACTATTTGTTTGAAACATGATAATGATAGAATGATAGTGTATAGAGACTTTCGAGAGAGAGTTCGGCAAATTGTTTGACTATGTTTTAGTTTTGACTCACGGAATTTTGTATGATACTATTGTCTGTTAAAGGCAGAACAATAGACTCTCGGGTTCTTAATATATAATTATATTATATTTTATATTTTAGAGATTTGGATGTGTTATGAGACTATATTTTGCCTATTTTTTAGAGAGAAAATAAATTAGTATCTTTTCATAATATATATATTAATTTTATTATTAGTGTCTTTTTCATACATGAAGGATAATTTAATAATTAATAGTGTGAGAATAAAAGAAACATAACTCACACTTTTATAACTAGGAGGATTTTAATGAAACCATTTATTTTATGCTAAGAATTCATAGTGTATGTTCTACTCTAAAATTAGTTATCAATAATAGGAGATGGTAAAGGTTTAAACTAATCGAGGATGATTTTACACTCCCAAAATATTATAATTTTGTTCTAACCCCATGTATTTATCCTGCATGTGCCATAGCTAACAAGTAACAACATATATATAATTAAATCTTGTATAATTTAGCATATTAATACATATTAATAATATGGTCATATCAACATAACAACATTTAATGTGTACACATAAAATTAAAAATATATTTCATTAATATTATGACACAAACATGCTTTATTTTTATAATTAACTTAATATATAGAAGTAAATAAAATATACCTCGTATATCATAATTTTATCGAAATATAATATAGAGTGATAACAAATGTAACACACGATCGAAAGGTAATTGTAGAAGCGTGGTCCCGGTAGTGGGGCCAGTTGCGATTTGGGCTCCGTCACAATTAAGCTGCTTAGTTAAATGTTAACGGAGAAAAGAGAATTAGGTCTATTTTTGGGGAAAATGTTCGCTATTTGGGCAAAAACATAAAATTCGATTGAAGAAGGAAACCAATTTGGCTTAATCAATAGTTTCAATCTTGTTAAATTTATGTTTTCCCCAAAATATTATCTAAATTAGTAATTTTGACCAAAAATTTTACCTAAATTTACCAAAATATTATTTAAATTTTTTACATTTAACGGAGGTGTTAATTTAGGTACCATTTGTGCGGGATGAACAACTACAAGGACCGTTTGAAGCGTCGATTGTCAACACGGGGACGAACTACAAGCCCGACATCCAATTAATAGAATTTGTAGATAGTGGAAATTTAATTAATATAAATTACTAACATTCATTTTTATGGATTTATTAATTTAATTAATTCTCAAGCGATCACGAATTCTGGCGTGTTGATTAAAGTTCACCCGAACTTACATTAAATTCAAGTGCAGAAAATAATGGGTTCCGTGATTCAAGTACTAGATATTAATTTTAGGTTAAAATTATGATTTTATATTAAATAAGCACAATTTTAAGCGTAGAATAGGGGTTTCGAGATGCAGGACATGAACTAATGCGATTAAGAAATGTCGGGGTTAAATAAATAAATATTTTACACAAAAACCCTCACAAGTAGGTGCTTGACTCCATTTTTTTTGGAGGCTAGAGTCGTACAAAATATCTGGCTGATCGGGATTATGTCAAAATCAGCGGTTGAGATCGTGATAAAAGCTGAAAATGAGTTCGACGATCGAAAGCTTGATGCGAAAACTACGCCAAACCCATATATTTTCGAAAATTAAAGGAGAAGAAAAAGAAGAAATAAGAGGTCAAACTGCGAGAAACACGAAAGAAACTTGAGACACACAGGCGCGAAATCCTGGCCCAGAAGGTCGAGAATGGCTAAAAGGCGAAAATTGAAAAGAAAAAACGTCACGAGATACTTGAAGATCAGTAGGCGCTAATACGGAAGAACCTTGATATACCGCGCCCAAATAGTGTTTTTTTTTTAATGTCGAAATAATGATTTCTGGCTTAATAAAAGCTTCACAACTTCTGACTTTCAAGGGAGGCAAAATAGTCATTCGCCTCGACTATCTTATTTGTTGGGTGTGTGTATAACATCACGAGGGAATTGAGATAACCACCCCAAAATCGACAAAGCGAGAGCACGTCACTACTACAAAAAAAAATACTTAAAACATTTACTTAAAAAGAGCACTTGATGAACGCCTTTAAAATACTTAGGCCTTTAAAATTAATTTTAAAAATGAAATAAACTGGCCTGCTTAGGACGACCTTATCTGTTGCCTGTAGGAATAGTAAACTTTTTAGTGAAATGACGATTTTGCGCTAATAAAAGCTTCACAATTACAATCTTTGCCGAATAGAGGCCGAAATGGTCATTCGCGCGCTTGAAATAGTGTGTACATCAGTTCAGTACGCCCCCCCTTCTTCCTCCTCCTCCGCCGTCACCCTCCTCCTCCGTCGCCCCTCCTTCCTCATCGCCCTCTCCCTCTTAAAACCACCCCCACCCCTGGAAACCACCACCCACGGCCCCCTTTGTCTTATTAATATTAATATATTTTCTCAAATTTCAACAATAAATTTTCTTCCCGCCCCAATTTCAATATTTTAGGAATAATTTTCTGCAAAACCCATTCTGAATTAATGTTAAATATATTCAATTTTAAGCTCTGGCATTAAAAATATAACCTTTTTTACCTTAATTTTGATTTTTTTTTTAAATTTCAGTAAAAATAGATTCTTTTTAATTTTTATTTTCTGGGTTTGAATTATTTTACCTCAATTTTGAATATTTTCAAGTAAAGTTTGAATTTTTATTATGATAGCAGAGAAGCCAAATTGGATTAGGCATGATGGGTTGCAGATATTTTCAATTGATATTCAACCTGGTGGCCTTAGTTTGCTACTGGTGGAGGTGATTTTAAGATAATTATTTTATGGTTGAATTATTTTTATGATAAAATTCGATCTTAGTATTTTTATCATATGTAGTATGAAACATACATTGAACTTATTGTTAAGAATATGTCCAGTCTTTCTTAATGGAAGATGTTTTAAAAAATGTGATAACCTTGCAATTTCTCTTGAATTTATTTGTTTGTTCTGGTGATGTTTCATATTGCTAATTATTACTGATTTGTTTGTTCTCTGCATGGTCATAAGAGAAAAAATGGATGATAGGTAGTTAGACTAATCATTTTTAATGTTGAGCACTAAAAAGAATATTTTTGAGTATGGAGTAATGTTGTTCTTGAGTGAAAGTTGAGCTTTTAAGTGATTAGTTAAACTGTTGAGTTAAATCGAGATGGAGGTAGTACTGTGTTGACTTATTTTTGGATAATTACCCATTTATATATGTGCGTTGAGACTTCAGATCTCGGGTTGAGCATGATTATGGAATCACAGATTTTGTTATGTTCTTTTGAGGGTTGTTTTCTTTTGTAAGTCGTTGGCCACTTAATGTGGTTATAAGTATTAGAAAAATTAGTACCCGAAATTTGCCATTCCCCACTTCTAGTTTGTAAGTCAAGCAGAGAAGAATTTGGTGTGTTTAGTTTTAAAATGGTTTCCTTTGTCGTAGATGTACTACCTCAGAAGGTCTCCATGAAGCCTTTGCAAAGTTTGGAGAAATAGTTCATGGTATGGTTAATTAGTAATTTTACTAGCTTATCAAGTTCCCTTCCTATAGATTTTTCTTTGTTGATTTTATCCGCTTTTGCAGCTAGAGTAGTGACCGATCGTGTATCCGGGTATTCCAAGGGATTTGGATTTGTAAAGTACAAAACTATAGAGGAGGCTGAAGCAGGAATAAAGGGCATGGATGGCTAGGTAGGTGAAGTTAGCCCTGCTATAAGGATAGAAGTTAATATGATTATAATCATTTATAGTTAACTGAGCAACATCTGATTTTTAAGACAAGTTTTAGATCAGAAGCAAAATGTATATCCTATTGTTCTTTAAATGATGATTGTTGTGGATTTAATTTGTACGTATGAATGAGTTTGTGTGGTCAAAAAGTATTTATGGTATCTTCTCTATTAGAATGAGTTATTATGTCAGTTTGTGTGGTATTAATAGTTGGAGGAATATAACTATACAATTAAGGACTTCTCTTTGCTGAAGAACCTTGATTATTGATGGGTGTACTGATTCATGATGCAAGTGAAATAATTTTTTCATTACTGTACTGATTCATGATGCAAGTGAAATAGTTTTGATGAAGTCATAAATTTATATACACTAGATTCTTAAGTTTGTACTGATGTAAGTCTGGGATATTTTTTTTTCTTTCAGTTAGCAGTTAGCACATTTCAGTATGAATGTAATAACCTCAAATGTATTAGTCTGGGATATTAATTAAGAATTTATCATAATCAAAAGCAAGTTATGATTTTATTTTTTATTTTTTTTATTATATAATCTTTTGATGTAAATATTGATAATATTCAATTTTGTGTTATTTTTCCTTTGTAGATGAAGAGAGAAGACAATGATGATGGAGATAGAAGACGATGATGGATTTTTATAGCATTTAAATTTTTAATGTAAAATTTAATATTTTTGTAATAAATTTAGGGTAGTGTAACTTTTTTATTTTATTTGTAATTGTAAGAGAATAATATATGTGAATAATAAATATTTTAATTAAATGTAATTTAAGTTATTTATTTTTATTTTTATAAAATATGCATTAATAATACAAGTAATTAGCAGAGATTTAAAACTCCTTGACTTCTAGTTAAAAATTACTCAAACAGGCGTTTCAAGAATCACTTTTAATGAGTAATTTTTAATGTTTAATTATTCTGGACAAAATTTGTAGTAATATCCTTTCGCTCAGCGGCAAATATCTTTATTTAAGCGCAACATGAAATCAATTAGGAGAAGGATCAAGGTGTGGAGCCCTTATTTCCCGGCAATAAATCAAATCAGTAGAGATGTACTCATTAAGACTCAAATCAAGATTGTAGGAATCTGGCTGCTAGGCCCTCTGTAATAAATCAAATCAAGGATAGGATCAGCTCTTAAAATATTTCTATATTATTGTCAGATATAAGGAAGTTCTTTAAAACAACTGTGGAAGGGCAACCTTAAAACTACAAAGGTTAAATCAAGGATTCGATCTTTAACTTGTTGCTAACGTTCCTAAACTAGTCGACAGCATGGAGACATGATGTTGGAAGCATCGATGGACACGTATCAAATGCTTACCATAGCGTAATCCCGCTGACCAACGTATTGAGAAGGGTCAACTGTCCAAGTAATCCCGTATATCTAGGATCGGCGATGCGCGTATCTTGGGAGGGCCAAGCATCCAGTACGTCAATATATCAAAAAGAGCCCCAGTCCAGCAGCATTCGTATATATCTCCAGAATCAGTCACAGATAAAGATCAATCTTGTCTGATATATACGGGATCGAAATTGCTCCAGCGTCGGTTCGGACAGTATCGGCGTCAAAGACCAAATTACCAGATCCCCGGACCACATCGGGGCATATCCAAATCAAGACCTAGCTTCGAAGCCGGCCTCGAGTTAAGTATCAGTCGAAATTTATCTTGTAGGCCGTTAACGTCGTAGGAAATAAGCCAGGCGATAGTCGGCCCTCATCGATTTGTCATCTCTTTGTCTTGGAAAGATTTCCCTAAAAGATTTATTATTTTTGGTGCACAATATAAATAATAAAATCTTTCCTCAAGATACAAGAACCATTTCAATAATTACATCCGCATAGATTGCATTTAGATAACGGACCAGGAAAGAATCGAGGGCATTTTTTTGGTGATATTACCAAAGGAAACGCCAAAACGCCATCGGGAATTGTTTTTGTGTCCGCACCACAAAAGACAACATACTCTATATTCCAAGCATGGGCCATATCCTAATTTTATCTGCTTCTAAGCCCTATTATGCAATTAAGTTATATCATAATAAGTCCTCAATTGCAAAATACACACTCCCGCCGTTAATATATAAATCATGCTTGATGCCTTCTTTTTTCCATAGGAAATCTACAAAAAGAAGTCCTACTTTTATACCTTCACTTTTTATTGTCTAGTTTTAATATTTACTGAACTAAAAAATAAACCCCCATGCAATAATGGCTATAGATCACTACATGATCAAAACTACTAGTAACAAATCCTCAACCCTAAATGCTCATAATAATGATGAGCCAAAATATGATGGCCTAAAAGATGAACAAAAGTCATTGGTTTTTGATTCATCTGTGTTGAGATATGAGCAAAACATTCCAACACAATTTATATGGCCAGATCATGAGAAACCATGTGGGAGTGCAAGAGAGCTCAATGTTCCACATATTGATTTAGGGGGTTTTCTTTCAGGGAACCAAATTGAAGATTTGGAGGCTTCTAGATTAGTTGGCGAAGCTTGTTCAAAACATGGGTTCTTTTTAGTAGTCAATCATGGGGTTGATGCTGATTTGATCCGTGATGCTCAGCGTTACATGGACATGTTCTTTCAGCTTCCTCTTCAAGAGAAGCAAAAGGTTAGAAGAAAGATTGGTGAGTCTTGTGGCTATGCTAGTAGCTTCACTGAAAGGTTTTCTTCCAAGTTGCCTTGGAAAGAAACACTTTCTATTCAATACTCTGCGGAGGAAAACTCATCCAATGTTGTTCAAGAATACTTCCAAAACACAATGGGCCAAGATTTTTCAACTTTTGGGTAAGTCTTGCCTTGTCCCTTACATCAACACTACGGTCATTATCCGTACGAATTAATATTTTGTTTAATCATGTTCACTTAAAAAACTACTACTGATTCATTAAATTTCATCAACACATTAAATTAAACTTGCTACAAATATAATATATATCTTAGTGGTAATAACTCTAGAAAGGAAATACATGGCAATGAGTAGCAGAAATGAAATAATTAAATTTATCTAGAAAAAAATATGATGGGAAGTTAAAAAATGCAAGATAGTTATTTTCCAATTTGGACTAGTCACATATAGATTGATTATGAAAAGATTATGCGGCTTTAAATAACTTCTAATTTCCTCTTCCCCAATTACATATAGAATAGATATGTCCAATATATTTGAGGAGACTCCGTCCTCTATTCATATTCATGCAAAATAAGGTTCTCATATATATTATTCATATATATACTTCCTTCCATATTTATATGTTTGTGGATGCTAATTTATTTTTTTCCTATTTATGTAGTAAGGTTTATCAAGAATATTGCCATGCCATGAGTAGATTGTCACTAGGGATCATGGAGCTTCTTGGGATGAGTCTAGGGACAACAAAAAGGGGTCATTTCAAAGAGTTTTTCGAAGGGAATGAATCAATTATGAGATTGAATTATTACCCACCATGTCAAAAACCGGACCAAGCCTTAGGAACCGGACCACATTGTGATCCAACATCTTTAACAATTCTCCACCAGGATACTGTTGGTGGCCTTCAAGTATTTGTTGACAATGAATGGAGTTCAATAACTCCAAATGTAAACGCTTTTGTTGTTAACATAGGCGACACTTTCATGGTACGTAACATGCATTATGAATAAGTTGACATAAAAATTGAGATATGTAGTTACTGAAATTATAAGGTGCATGGAATTTCATTAAACCAAATCAAATAAAGTCAAAAGGCTTATTACGAGATCGACTATATAAATACCAATCATCTTTATGTTGGGATTTCGCTACTTTGGATAATAAAATAATTAAAACCAATTTTGATTATTGCAGGCTCTATCCAATGGAAGATACAAAAGTTGCTTACACAGAGCAGTGGTAAACAGCAAGACTCCAAGAAAATCATTGGCTTTCTTTCTTTGTCCAAAGAGAAGCAAGGTGGTTATCCCACCTAATGAACTAGTGGATGAAGATAACCCTAGAACATACCCTGATTTTACATGGGAAACCTTACTTGAGTTTACTCAGAAACATTATAGAGCTGATATGAACACACTTCAAAGCTTCTCTCAATGGCTTCAACTTCACCAGCAACCACAAAAGGACATGCGGCTGTTGTCCGGACAAAATCTAGCTTATAATTAATTAAGAGATAATTATGTACGTAGCTATCGTTATGGTTAGTAAAAGTGTGAAACCGTCACACTAACGGTCCATCGAAATTCCTGTCTTAGAATTATCGTTATGATTAGTAAATTTGAAGCTTAAGCAACTTTGATTTATTTTCAAGAATGTCTAGCTTGTAATTTGTAATTAATTTAAATAATGGTTTAGAAATATAACTTAATTAATAATATGCCATCAATACAAGTGAAGTTCTTGGCTTTTATATATTTCTAGTAAACTAATTAAATAACTAATTAACTAGTTTAATCAATCGATTATATATTAAATCAAATCAAATCAAATCTTATCATCTTATAAAGTGAAGTCGGTCACATCATATAATACCACCTCTTATATGTGTTAACTAAATAAATCCCTCTATCAAGTTTGAATAATTATTTCAATGTTTGTTGCCACATATACTTCGTTCGAGTTATTTGGAAAATGATTTACTATAAATGAAAATAAAGAAAAAAAATCATGAATTCAAGTTATTTTGTCGTATTTTGAACACTTCTCTAGAAGAAGTTAAGAAAATTTGTGTACAGATAAACAAGATAGATCTGCTTCCCAAGGATCTACTGGTACTGGTGATCAGAAGTACAGGACAATTTATAGCTTATAAATTGTGCAGAAAAATCCAAGAGAACAAATATGGCCCACTAAATGAATCATTCAGACAAGTGGGGAGCTAAAATCCATGTTCAGGATGGCCAGAGCTTTGTATCATTGTATATGGGATCTCTTCACCAAGTGTTTTGGTTTTATTTTTGTCATTTCTCTCTCAATTTTTTATATATAATGAAAATAAGTTCAGAATGTGGTTGACCTAATACTAGATATGAATAATAATAATATGTGTTAATATTGGCAAAGTAACAACCAAGATTCAAGATTTGAAGAAAATAAAAAGTGATACATGTAGAGATTGTCTTGCGGTTCGGTTAGGTTTCGTGTCAAAGCCCAAAGCAGGAAAGCTTATTTTTTGTCGGTTCTTTGAGGATGTGAGCACCAATCGGATTCGGTTCGTCGGTTTCAATCGGTCGGTCAGTTCAGTTAAGTTTCGATTTTTGAAGGACAAACTTTTGTAGGCTATCGAGCTCAAAATTAGTCTAAGATTAGATCTAATCTATATAATTTGATGAATTACTTTTAAGATTAATTATACAATCTACGTTAAATCTGATGAGCAGCGATTCAAATCTAAATTTAAAAGCCCAAATAATGCAGCGTCTGAATACTGATATCTTGAAAAGGATAATAAATGAAAATTGAAATTTACACATAAAATTTAAATCTGTTCGGTTCGGTTATTTGAGCCCAGAGCATATTAATCGATTCTAGGCCTTAGAAACGTCATCGATGCTGATTCCGTCGATCCAAAAGTTCGATTATTTCGATTCGATCGGTTAAAATCGTTCAGTTTAAAAGTCTGTACATGGATAGAAGCAAGATAACATGAGATCCAATTTTTTCTATATATGTCACTTATAAAGAAGAAAATATATAGTAATGAACATTAAAAATACATATATTCTTTCGGAATGAAATGACATATGTAAATAGAGTGATAATTTAAAATGACTCACAAAAATATTCAAATATTAAACTTATTTAAAAGATAAGTTAATTAGTACGGAGTATTAGAAAACGTCAAGGGAAAACACAAAGGATTCATTGGCCTTCCGTTTTGTCTTGGCATGCACCAACATTCTTCCAATAATGCTGATGACATATACATACATACTACAGTATTCAACACAAACACTGGCATTCTATGTACTTGACACTCAATTTATAGCTGCCAATCAAAATTACATATTGGTATATATAAATGCGTGAATGCGCGTGTAGGCCATGCGTGGTGGTCGTTCGCACGTGATTTTTTTTCAAGGCACGTGGACCACATTTGTCAGCCTTTAAAAAAAAAAAAAATTGGTGCGGGGTAATCGTCGAGTGACCGGTTTTTCGTTTGATCGTTTTTTACTGAAGAATAGTTAGGTCGCGCTCCAACTTTTCGATGTTTTGATTTTTAAGTAAATAGTTAATTTCGCGCTTTCGATGTATTATCTTGTTAGTATCAAACATTGGATTGATGAAGCGTTTGGTGTATGAATAAAAACTGACGGATTGAGATTAAGAATATTACCGACCTATTTTCTTGATTTTTGGTTGTATTATTAATTTTGATTACGTATTTAAAGCTTGATGTTCTGAAACGTCTTAATTTCAGCTCATTATAGTTAGGCCATTTTTTGGTGGATAATACAGTCGTTTTGTGGACACCGACAATAGTTATCTTAGTAAAGTGCCAATTTTATGTTTTTAATTAACATATATATAGATATTTTTTTCTTGGCGTTACAGTAAATTTTTTTGATATTTTGAAATAGTTGTCGACTTTGGAATTCCGTCTACGATATTCCGTTAGTTTTCTTTTTAAGTACACTTAATGTATTCAAAGTTACATAGTGAACATAAAAGATACTTTATGTTTAATGCTATTAATTATTGTTTTAGTTATTGATTATGTACTACATTCTTAATTTCTTATTAATTAACATGAAACATGCTAGGATTTCAAGTAAAGAAAAATGAAGGGAATATAATTTTAATTATCAAATATCAACTTAACAATTTTTCTATGAAGGACAAGATTGTGTGATATAATTTAACCATATATAGAGAGCCATCAACATGTTTAGAGAAATGCCATAATGAGTAAATTATTAACAAATTAATTAAAAAGAATCCCAAAATGATCTGCCAACTTTATATATATTATTCAATAGGGGCGGATTCAGATGGTGGTCAACATATGCAAGGATCGCCCAAAAAATGTAAAAATATAAGCTGAATGATAGTAGTGTCATTTAGTAGTGTCGCTATTCCTGATAGTGGCCGAGTTCGAGTCCGCCGAGTGCAATTTTTTTTGCGCTTTCTTTTCTCACTCTCTTAATTAAAAAGCCTTTTCTATTCGCTCCCCAAGTACATTTGTCAGTGACTTTTCCCTCTTTTTTCGTTTGCTCTGAAAACATTTTGATCTCAAAATTGAGGAAGTCGTCTGGGTTCATAATTTAGTCAATTGGATTTGATTTAGTCAATTTAGGATATAGATTCTTAGATTAATATGGGTTCATAATTTAGTCAGTTGAGATTTCAATTGAATTGAGCCCTAGATAAATAATTGGATCAATTATGTGATTGAGTTATTTGGTAATGAAATTCTTGTTTTGTAAAGGATGTTGAGGTATTTTGAGCCAAAGATGGGTCGTGCATCTTCCTTTCTGCTTGGTGAAGTTCGAAATGCTTGAATGACTGTCCCGCACAATATTGGGCAATCGTTTGATATCCAAATGTTACTTTTTAAGAGGGAGGTTATTTGGAGTCGATCTACAAAGAACTCAAATTCTTGATTCTGTCAAAGATGATCGAGATGAGTAAGAAGAGAACTGCGCTGAGAGACCAGCTAAACTAAAGTTGGGCAACTTTCCAATTAAAGTTATTGGAGGTAAGAACTGTTCTCTTGTAGAAGCTTGGTATGATGAATTTGATTGGATGGAATATAGTGTAGAAAGAAACGCTATATATTGTTTGCCTTGCTACTTGTTTTATAATGGTTCTAGTAGATCGGCATTTGTAAATGAGGCTTTTCGATGTTGGAATCAAAAACAAAGTTAAGCTCATATGTGGGTAAAAAAATTCAATGAGTAAATCATAAAAATTGTGTGAAGCAAATGTTAGGATCTTTTGAAGAAAAGTGGGGTATTGAGCATTCTTACAAAGTATTGCAAAAGCGGGGAACAAGATTATCTTATTAAGCAGGCGTCAAGCGGTTGATAAAATCGGATATTGATCATCAAACATTTTCAAGCCCGATGAGCAAGAAGGAGGATGCAATTGAATAATTTTTTCTTGAGTTCTTGATTTAAGTATCGTTATTTTGGTTATGTAATAATTAAGTATACTTTATCGATGATCATTTTTTCTATATTTTAAATTATTGAGGGGCCAATGCTGGCAATTTGATCACAGATCATAGCTATTATTTAAGTTCTCAAATTGATCAGGATAATATAGTACTCTGACCGTAATATACAACGCAGTAGTGTTGGATTTATATATTAATAACAACATAATCTTCTATCTTATTAACATAAAGCTTTAAAGAATGGGATGCATATTTATGTATGATTCTCTCGATAGTTAGAGGATTCCCTTTTTATTTCTTCATGTGTTTTCATCACTGCCTCTTCAACTGTTCAAACGAGATTCTAATACGCAGTCGAGTTGCTACTGCATACCCTATGTATTACCTAATCAGTAAAACTTTCCAAGGGAAAATTTATTTTAGTGAAATTTGAATTATTACTCCGGTAACCACGAAGTGTTGGACAAAATTATCATAACATACATCAACCTTTAATGTTAATATTAAAATGGTCACATACATATAAAACCAATTTTAATTGACATTTTTTCTTTACAAAAGTGGCAAACTATTATGTTTTCGTAAAAAAAAAACCTAAATTTTGCAAAATTGTTTGGATCAAAGATCAACACCCATTTTGATCTCTCTTCGGGAGAAATAATTGCCTATCTGATCCAAAAAATATGACAAAATTACATTTTGATCCTAGTTATAATTCAATAGTTGGGATTTAGTCCCAGAAAATAATTATGTGTGTGCAATTGGTTCCTAAGTTCACGGAGATATTAACTCCATAATTTGAGGATGAGACCAAATTGAGGATTAAGTTGTACATATATAGTCACTATATTAAACTATCGAGGATCAAAACACAATTTTGTGCCACTTTCCTAGACCAAATCTAGAATTAATTCCCTCTTCAATTACACCGTTATAACTTCCGTTATTAAAAATATATGATTAAGTTACATTATTCTTTCAAACTTTTAATTATAAAGAAACCTTTTGTAATTAATTAATAACATGCTTTTTTTTAAAAGTTATTAATAAGTATTTTGAGATGGATCAATATATTTATTAGTGATGTAAGCTATACCATGCAATGAGCCAACAAGGGCCAAGACCCAAGAGTGAGGACAATTGTAGTCTCATCCCTTAACTTGGTTCCAAAAGGCCCGCCTTCACGTGGCAACCTTTGTTCTTTCTTATGTCATTTTGTTAGCTAGATGCCTACATATATCGATATATGTTCCTTTCTATTTTATTATTTTCCCCTCTTATCTTTTTGATCGAAGCAGCTGGTAAAAATTAGCTAATTCAAGTTTATTTGTTTCCTCTAACATAAAACGACAGATCTCAAGTGATATATATACTATTTTGGCTCACTTCTCTTGTTAATGGATCATGAATAAGATCTCATGATTCCCAGAGAATGCAAGCAATATTGATAAATAAGCGTGATCACATGGAAAGAAGAGTCTATCATGATTAGGGGTGTTAGCGGTCCGGTTCGGTCCGGATATTACTTGGTAGATGTCAATTTGATATCGGATATATCCGGACCGAACCGTTAATGATTTCGGGTGAAAAATTGGATCCGGGACCGGATTTGGATATTCGTCGGATACCGGACCAGAACCGATAAACGATGTCGGATCGCTAATAGCAGAAAAATGTAAAAAGCAGGCAAAGAAAGTATCCATTAATCGATAAAAGTCGAGGAAGCCCCGGAATATATTATGATACAAATAATAATCAGTATAAGAAACAATTAAATGCATTAAGCGAGGTCAAAAGCATACATTGTCAGAACTGAGAAGTCGAGCTGAGCTGTCTGGAATAACAAAAATCTGCGTAATCCGAGTACTCCAGAAGCATATAACATATTAGTTGTACATTTCAATGAAGCCTCGGAGCAATCTACATCGCGAGGCTTAGGTTGTTAGGCGAGGCGGTTGGAATGTTCGGAAAGAAAACTGGCTGCGATTTCTTGACCAAATGATATTCAAGGGTCGTCTTTGTGGTTGTTCGGGCCTACGAACTCTTGATACAAGATGAAAATTAGAAAAGATAAAACATAAATGAGTAAAATGTAAAATGAACTAAGTAATTGAGATTTTGAATACTAAACAACTTTGAGTCTTTCTCTTAAGACAAATGTCATCTCGCTTAATCAAATCCTTACATGGCATTCGGCAGTTTTGTTTTTCATAGAAGCTCGTTTTGGATCAGTAATTCTTTACTTGCATGGCTAGCATTTGATTACGAGCGGCTAATGTGCTTGGATTAGATAGAATATCTTTAGTAGTTTGCTAGAATAGGATATTTGGGCCGTTAATGTCAGCAAATGGGGCAATCAAATTTAATGCATACAGCGCCTTTAATGGACCATAAATGAGATACTTATTTCAAGATCAGACCTTTGTCTTATTAATGCCTGCAGTTTAGGAACATTTGAAACTTCTTTTTCCCAATCGAAGTTGTTGAAGTTGTCGCTGCTTCGTTGCATTTGATCTTTGAGCGTCGTTAGTTTTGAAGAGTTGTTCATAAAGTTTAAACAAGGACCCTGACGTTGACAAATCCTCTTCGCATGTTTTGGCCATTACCATTCGGATACAAAGAAAAGGATAAATCCGTTTATAAAACCGTCTTATGCACAATGCAATGACCGACATGAGCGCATCGAGAATGGTAGAATAGATAGCAAAGACGCCAGCGTCAAATTATCGATTCATCGTTCTTGAGTTAAAACATCTCATTGACATTTGAATAGGCAGCATCCAGAATAGCGGCGATCAAATATTAGGCAACGTTAGGCAGCGTTTCCGCGATGAGCCTTGATCGAAATAATGGGTAACAATAGGCAACAATCGAATATTAGGCGCGTTAAAACGACGTTATGCAACATTTGCTGATAGACAACGATCCGTAATGAAGCGACAATCCGGAATCGGAATGAGGAATGAGCCTTGATAGGCAACAATTAGGAATCGGAATAGTGACAATAGAGAATCGAGAATAGGCAACGATAGGCAATAATAGTATGATAGGCAAAAATATTATAATTATACCTTGGATCAAGCCCTTAGCATGGTGAAATCAAAAGCGTTACTTTGGGTCCAATGTTGTCATATTCGGTACTCGTTTGATTCTGAGTGTTTGCAAATAAGGTTTATCGACCCCCATTGTGTTGATCGATAAACGCGCTGCTTTATATAACTTCGACCAAAAATAAATTCACAGGTTGGATAAGATGTACCGCTAATGATTTCGATGTAACATCATTAAATGACACCAGTATTAGCAATATATTTTGAATCACGATCATTGTCGTGAGCAAGTGGTGGTTCAAATGCAATATTCTCTTACGCGAATCTAGGCGGTTTATCTTTAGCAAAAAGAATCAGGTGGACAAAGGTAACCAATTAGAATTCCATCTAGTTTTAACATCGAAAACTAGCATTTACCCACACCTAGTTGTAACTGTCAACCAATCTTTTTAAGCTTTACACACCTTTTAATTGTAAACTCACTCTTGCATTCCTAATTTTATCGATAGCGAGGTTTGATTATGTCAAGTCCGTATGAACTAATAAAATTCGGAATGTGTGTGCTGTAACGCCCTAACATGAAATAGTTGGCCATCGAGAATTAGTTTCTTACATTAGTAAGTCGACCCTGACGCGAAATACAATTATCGTTGCTTTCGAAGCATTGTCAGCGGTAATAGAAACTCACTTTTATGCAATTTGCCAATCGTCCATTACCCTCAATGATTCCTGGCGAGAACCTCTCGAGAATGAGGTGGAGGGAACATTAAAAAGGCTAAAACTCTTTTATCACGGATGCCATTCGGAATCATGAAATGTCTGATTCTGATCATATAACACAATGCTTTTGTTCGTATTGAACCGCCATAATCGATAGTTAAACTAATCCTATTCATAAAGACATTGCTTTTCTTAAATCTTAACCTTAAATCGTGATGCTTAGAGTCTCGTCGTTTTTAGCGTGGTAATACAGTTATCATACAGTCTAGAAAGGATAAATTTCTTTCAAGAACTTATTGAAAATAGCACCTTCCGTTATAAGAAAAGGAAATTGAGAATACGAAATGTATGAGCGGCGAAATTTCTACAACATAACATGATTGTCTTCCATGATCTGAAGATTAGGAACAAGCATCGCCCAGCTTGCTAGACTTAGCTTAGGCGTGAAGGTTAACATTTGCCCACCAAATGCAACTTCGCTTTAATGATTCTCGAATGTTTTTTTGGCGTTTGAAGTGCTATATTTTGATCAATGAGAATAAAGAGCACGCGCCATTTGCGCTTATATTTGTTAGTGCCGTCGGGATGGGTAATTAAATCCATCCTGCAGCGTATCTGTGATGGACTTGCCCAGCTCTCTTGGCCTCCCATGGTGATGCAATGCGGTTCTCGGCTCAATGACTCGGCCAAAGGAAGCGGTTGAACCATCATGGTCTGGTTTTATCTGCCCAATCTTGTATCTCCGACCTCAATTCAGTAAATAAATAGGTATTTCACATCGTCGTCAAATTAAATCCATGCTTGGGTTATTGAAGAATCTTGTATAGACATAACAAATAAATATCTGTGATCAGCTGAGTGAATCTGTGATATTATTTAACAGAAATGATGAAATGAACCTAATTAATCGTTAATTAGAAAACCACAATTGAGCACAATTTAAAAAACCTAATTGAAAACGCGCAATTCCAGGCAATTCAAAACCCTAATTTGAAAATCCACAATTGAAACCCTAATTCAAAGCTAGTAATCTGAAAACCTCCCCAATTGAAACCTAATTCTAAAAGTCTTAATTCAAAATTCTAATTAAAACCCTAATTAAAAACCACAATTAGAAAACCTAATTCAAAAGCATTAATTCAAAAATCTCAGTGAAAACCACTAATTCAAAACCACAATTCAAAAATTCTAATTAAAACCCACAATTCAAAACCACAATTCAAAAACACCTGTAATTGAAAAAAATTAATTGATACCAATTAAAAATTGAACAAAAGTATAACATCGCAATTAATGATCGAAATTTCGAGACCACAATTGATT